>JBCNJP010000025.1:94173460-94188843 GCA_039602395.1 Deinandra increscens subsp. villosa
TTGAAGAAATTTGAGTCTAACAACATGATCCTGCTGTTGGGGTATCAACGGATAGCAGATCGACCGAACACGCAATCTCTCAAGCACTCACGAAGTTGGCGAAGCTTGAGTCAAAATGGGGATGGGGCCGGACTAAGTATATAAAAAATTTTCGGACCGAACGAGTATAAATTTACACTACGGAACGAAAAAACGGACCGGGCCGGTGTTGGAGGGTTATTTATGCCAAAGTCAAAGATGGAGGGTGCTGGTTGACATTTGCAGAAGTTGAGGTTGTATGCGGGTGTCATGAGTATCTAACTTCAGGGGGCAGAGTGTACATTTTATGTTAATTACCGTTAACATTGGATTAGAGCTTAAAAGGGGGATCGACGAGCTATGATCTTCAGTTCATTACAATTTTCTCTTGTTTTTCAATTGGTTGTTCTCATTTCCATCTTGTAATAGATTTGATTCTAATTTCAGTTTTGATTTCGTTTTCGATTCAATTGATTGTTAATTTCGTGTTGATTCTATTGAGTGAAATCGGTGAGATTTGTGTTCCGTTTCATCAAATTTCTCAACAATTGGTATCAGAGCCTGGTTCTTGGCTCTCGATTTCATCGATCAGACATGAAGGTGTGATACAATCAAAGAATGGTGACCGCAAAGTACGAAATCGAAAAGTTCGACGGCAAGAATGACTTCGGGCTTTGGAGAGTCAAAATGAGGGCGTTTCTGGTATATCAGGGAGTTGCAGATGCCTTGGCCGGAGAACACAATCGTCCGGCGGAGATAGAGGAAGAAGACTGGTATGATATCTTGGCAAAGGCACATAGTGCAATCATACTTAGTCTTGGAGACAAGGTTCTAAGAGAAGTGTCAAGAGAGTCAACTGCGGCTGGGATTTGGCTCAAATTAGAGAGCCTATACATGACTAAATCCTTGGCTAACCGATTATACCTCAAGAAGAAGCTTTACACCTTCCAAATGGACCCAGGTAAGACTATTGAGGAACACTCTGATGAATTCAATAAACTGATTTTAGGCTTAGAAAATATAGATGTTCATGTAGAAGATGAGGAGGATCAGGCAATATTATTTTTGGCTTCTTTACCCCCTACTTATGAGAATTTTGTAGAAACCTTGATGTATGGTAGAGATTATCTTTCTATGGAAGAAGTTTTATCTGCTCTTAATTCTAGGGAATTAAAGAGGAAGTGTGATGTTAAGGATAGTGCAGATGGATTATTTGTTAGGGGAAGAACTGAGTATAGAGACCAGAAATATAAGGGCAAGAATGGGCATAGGTCTAAGTCTAAATTCAAGAGGAGATGTTACATATGTCAATCTGAAAAACATCTTAAAAAGGACTGTCCTAATAGGAAGAAGTTAAAAGAGGAGTCTAGTTCAGGGAAAGGGGCTAGTTATAACACAGATGCTGATTCAGAGGGTTATGAGAGTGCAGATGTGTTAGTAGTGACTAGTGGTAAGAATGAACATGAGTGGATCCTTGATTCTGGTTGTTCCTATCATATGTCTCCTCTAAAATCTTGTTTTAAAGATTTAAAGGAAGTTAAGAAAGGGACTGTTCAATTAGGTGATGATAGGCCCTGTGAAATAATGGGGATAGGGTCCATGGTGTTAAGTTTAGATAATGGGACTGAGGTGGAGTTACATGATGTGAAGTATATACCTAAACTGAAGAGAAGTCTTATTTCTTTAGGGACTTTAGAGAAGGAGGGATATCATGTGAACTTAAAGAATGGCAAAGCCAAGGTAGGTAAAGGATCTATGACTGTTATCTCTGGTACAAGAAAGGGAAATAATATTTACTTTCTTGATGGTAATGCTGAATGTAACATAGTTAACTCAGTTAGCATCAAAGGAGGTAATGAAATTGTTAAGTGGCATAGGAGACTTGGACATATTAGTCAGCAGGGTCTAGTGGAGTTAAATAAGCAGTCTCTGCTAGGGAAGGTTAGTAATTGTGATCTAGGATTTTGTGAGCACTGTGTCATAGGAAAATCCCATAGGGTGAAGTTTGGTAGAAGGTCACAGGTGACACAGGGGTTATTAGATTATGTCCATGCTGATCTTTGGGGGCCAGCAAGAACACAATCAATAGGGGGTGCATTATATTTTTTAGCCATCATTGATGACTATTCTAGAAGGTTATGGGTTTATGCTCTTAAGTCTAAGGATGAGGCTTTCTCTAAGTTTAAAGAATGGAAAATTCTGGTAGAAACACAAACTGAGAGAAAGGTAAAGAAACTGAGAACAGATAATGGTATGGAGTTCTGTAGTCATATGTTTACTCAGTTTTGTAAGACTAATGGTATAGATAGGCATAAAACTGTAGCTTATACTCCCCAACAAAATGGGTTGGTGGAGAGGATGAATAGAACATTGCTGAATAAAATTAGGTGTATGCTATCCTGTTCTGGGTTACCTAAGAAATTTTGGGCAGAAGCATTGTATACTGCTGCTTATCTCATTAATAGGACTCCCTCTACTGCTATTGATATGATGACACCAATGGAAAGGTGGTCAGGCTCCAAACCAGATCTTAGTAATTTGAGAGTGTTTGGTGCTGTTGCTTATGCTCATGTTAAGACTGGAAAGTTAGATCCTAGAGCCCAAAAGTGTGTCATGTTGGGATATCCTGAAGGTGTTAAAGGTTATAGACTATGGAGATTAGGAGAAGGTAGTCCTAAGGTGATAGTGAGCAGAGATGTAACCTTTAATGAGGATATGATGTACAGAGATGTCATAGGAACTACTGACACTAGAGGTAGTAGTGAGAAGAGTGATCAAATTGAGGTGGAGTCTTCTGATGGTAAGTACAAGGAAGGTAGTTCTCAAGGAAATGATCATGATGATGGTGATGATAGTGATCATAATGATGATCAAGAAGGAGATAGTGTCTCTGAGCATGAAGAACCTCAGGGTAATAGTTCTGGTTCTAATCATAATAATCCTAGTTATAGCATAGCTAGGAATAGGAACAGAAGGGAGGTATGTTGTACCTGTTAGGTTCAGAGATGACTATGATTTGGCTGCATATGTGTTTAATGTTGCAGGACTAGAAAGTGTGGCTGAGCCTCTATCTTATCAAGAGGCTATTGATTCTGAGTTTAAGAAAGAGTGGATGAGAGCTATGGATGATGAGATGAATTCTCTGATTAAGAATAAGACATGGGTCTTAGTGAATAAACCTAAGAATCAAAAGTTGGTTAGATGTAAGTGGCTCTATAAGTTGAAAGAAGGGCTTAGTGAAACTGAACCTCCTAGGTACAAGGCCAGGTTAGTTGCTAAGGGTTTTACACAGAAGGAGGGGATTGATTATACTGAAATATTCAGTCCTGTTGTCAAGCATACTACTATAAGGGTAATGTTGTCTTTAGCTGCTGTTAAGGATATGGAGATAGAGCAATTAGATGTCAAAACTGCCTTTTTACATGGTGACTTAGATGAGACCATTTATATGAATCAACCATGTGGTTATGAGGTTAAGGGTAGTGAGGATAAGGTTTGCTTGTTAAAGAAGAGTCTCTATGGGTTAAAGCAGTCACCTAGGATGTGGTATCAAAAATTTGATGATCATGTGGTTAGTAGGGGTTACAATAGAAGTATGTTTGACCCATGTGTTTACTATAGGGAATATGAGCCTAATCAGTATATATATTTACTCCTATATGTTGATGATATGCTTGTGATGTGTAAGAGCAAAATTCAGATTAAGAAAATTAAAAGGGTTTTGATGGAAAAGTTTGAGATGAAGGAATTAGGAGAAGCTAAGAAAATAATAGGTATGGAGATTACTAGATATAGAGATCAAAGGATGATAAAGCTAAGCCAATTAAGTTACATTAAAAAGGTCTTAACTAATTACTCTATGGATCTTAGTAAACCTGTTAGCTCTCCTATTGGTGCTCATTTTAAACTATCAAAACAGGACTGTCCCAAAACTAGTGAAGATATAAGATTGATGTCTAATACTCCTTATGCTAGTGCAGTAGGGTCTTTAATGTTTTTAATGGTATGTACAAGACCAGATATTGCATATAGTGTTGGTATTGTGAGTAGGTATCTTAGTAATCCTGGTAAACAACATTGGGAGGCTGTAAAGTGGATTATGAGGTATTTGAAGGGAACTCAATCTCAGGGGTTGTTACTTGGTCAGAATTGTGACAAAGTTGATCAAGTTTTGGGATATGTAGATTCTGATTTTGCAAAAGATATGGATAGAGGAAGAAGCATTACTGGATATGTGTTTAAGGCATGTGGAGGAGTTGTGAGTTGGAAGTCAACTTTACAACATGTGGTGGCTTTATCCACAACAGAAGCTGAGTTTATAGCATTAACTGAGGCAGTTAAGGAGGCTATATGGTTGACAGGTTTCTGCTCTGAAATGGGAATTAAAAGTTCAGAGGTAATAGTGTGTTGTGACAACAGTGGAGCTATACAGCTCTCTAAAAATCAGGTGTTTCACAACAGGACAAAACATATAGATGTAAAGCCTCACTTTATAAGAGAGGTAGTAAATTCAAAGAAGGTGAAGGTAAGGTATGTTAAGTCTGAGCTGAATGCTGCAGATGTTCTAACCAAAGTTGTCCCAGGTTCTAAGTTCTCATTCTGTTTGGAACAGTTGGGTGTTGGTTAGGTGCTGTTTTACTATAAAAAGTCTTTTGTTGATGCTATATCAAAGGCATATGAATCACACTAGGATATTCAAACCAGTTTATGGTCAATGATATTCGGTGCTAATGGTTGTGTGCTGATGGTATAGTGTGTCAACATTAGATATTTGTTTGACAGACTTACTCTTATGGCTTTGTCATAAAGGTGGAGTTTGTTGGAGGGTTATTTATGCCAAAGTCAAAGATGGAGGGTGCTGGTTGACATTTGCAGAAGTTGAGGTTGTATGCGGGTGTCATGAGTATCTAACTTCAGGGGGCAGAGTGTACATTTTATGTTAATTACCGTTAACATTGGATTAGAGCTTAAAAGGGGGATCGACGAGCTATGATCTTCAGTTCATTACAATTTTCTCTTGTTTTTCAATTGGTTGTTCTCATTTCCATCTTGTAATAGATTTGATTCTAATTTCAGTTTTGATTTCGTTTTCGATTCAATTGATTGTTAATTTCGTGTTGATTCTATTGAGTGAAATCGGTGAGATTTGTGTTCCGTTTCATCAAATTTCTCAACAGCCGGGGCCCGGTCTGGCCCCTTAAAAGCTTCCCCCTTGGCTTGTCGAGACCTTTCCCTGTGCGGCTTATGGGCCCTTCCTCTGATTACACTTGTGCCCAAGCTGCATCTGATTTAAGTTTGTGTCTTTTCTGCCACTTTTATCTTCCAACTCTTGGATCAGCATCTCATCAGTCAGTCTGGCTCGTTGACTCGTTGAGATGTTTCCCTCCGTTCCTTATGGTCCTCGCCACACCTAGCCCAAAGTATGAGTTTTGATAGTTCTTGAACAGGCTTTGTATCAAAATGTTCATGTGATAAAAGTTGCAAGTTATTTCAAATTCACTATTTTACTTTTGGAAGATGGATGTTGCTTCTTGCAGCAACTACAATTATCAAGATCCTAATGGTGTATCATTATCATTTGTCTATAATACAGGTTCAGCATGGACTATATTATCAAGATCTTTTGCAGAGTATTGCATAATCGGTTGGGAAAATTTACCACGAACTCTCCTACTTTACTACACCAACTTCGTTTCATCTCCAGAAGGATACTTTCAAACCGTTATATGCAACTCGAAAGCCTACAAAAACACCACGGTCAACCACGATCTCCATTACATTACATGGGACACACCACCAAAACAACACCCCCGGTTGCTTGGACCCCGAGACTTTAGAAAGATGGTTCTTAGCAATCGCCCGTTTGCAAGAAAATTCAAGCACAACAATGCGGTTCTTGACAGGATTGACCGCGAGCTACTCAAGAGGCGTTCTAACCATTTCACCCATGGAGGGTGGTGCTCCAAGGGTGATGGTAAGCATCAAACGTGCTCGGGCTTGAGTGATGATGGGTTCGGTGTTTTGAGGCCCGGGGCGGGCGCCCGAAGGTTGAGAACGTTGCTAACAAAGTTGACGTCTAAACCGAATTTCAGTAGACGTCAATGTAAATGATTTTGTATACGATGATAAACAGGTCACATTACTCGCGATTTATATGAGAGTTCAGCTTGTAGTATTAGGATTTGTTGGGGGGAATATTTGTTATTTTATGGGTTATGAAGATTCATCAATAATGTAACGGTTTCAAGTATACTATATGTTAACTTTTCTTGTTCGTGGTCGATTGATGTATCTATAGGAACCAAGTGATCAGCAACAACTACATGATCATTAGCAACTAAGCCATAATCACCAACTAACCACCTTTTAGAACGGCTAATTTACAAATCATCTAAACATACTCTTTAATTTAGACTAATTACGTTATGGGATTTAAAACTTTTAACCACTTGGGAAGGAACACCGTTTACTGCACACTATGAGGACCGCCTGGAAGTAGGAGTGCTAAACAATTCATGTTGGTGGGTTCCATCCGACATGAATCTGGATCAATAGTAGGAGTGCTAAACAATTCATGTTGGTGGGTTCCATCCGACATGAATCTGGAAATTTGATCCGAACCCGAAATCATGTCAACACATGAACCCGAACAAACGAATATTCATGGATTAGCATAAACATGATCCATTTGACCTAATTTTTATTATTTTATAACTAAAAATAAAAAGTGTATAAAAATTTCTTGTTTAAGTTATAAAACTTCAAGATAAATTTTTCTTTTTAGTTTTTAAAATTTGACATAAATATTAAAACATAGAGCTAGGTTCAAATAAACAGTCTTTTAAATCTAAAAAGTCTAAGAAAAATTATGTGCACAGGTATCTTTTTATCATTTTTAAATGAGTGATATTTTAATGTTAGACATTTTTACTGACTTTTCTTAAGTTCCCACTTTGATAACTTTTATACATACATTATATGAGGACCGTATGTTTAGGTTTAGAGATGGCGTTTAATTCTCGTATATAGCAAATATCTGAACCATACAGTTCGATTCTGCACGTATATTCGGGCTATATATATATATATATATATATATATATATATATATATATATATATATATATGGGCCGTATACTGTGTATGGAGCTTTATGGAATTTCAAGTAAAAGAAGTTGGAACCATTAAAAGTTATTATTAAAAGTGAGATTATTATCGGACAACCCTCAAAACATAGGATTATTTAAATCCTATTTTCCTAAATAATATAACATTCTAAGATTGGGTTTGTATTAGCCATCGGAATAAATAATTGTTGGTTAATCTATATGATTTGGCAAAAAGCGGTGTGGATTTGGTGACCCGACTTATTTGACTAAACCCGACGCTTGCTATCACGTTTTTGTATTTATTCCCAATTTCAGTTTAAACTTTTTACCCCCTCGATGTTTCCATACGTCAAATTTAAAAATTAAAAAAAAAAAAAAATCTAAACACCATGTTACTTGTAATCGAGGCAAAATTGAAACATAGGGGTTGCTACAGACGCAACCCATATATCAGGGGGTTTAATAAAAATATACCGTTTTTATCATCATCATTTATATCTATAACCTCCCAGCATCTCTCAATTTAATTTTACGAACAACTTCGCCGGAGATCGTCCAATTCACAAACTGTTTTCCCGGCGAAATGGCGGAAATCCGTCGGCCGGAGATCCAAATCAAGGTAAACTCCAGACGTGGTCTCGGAGTTGGAAACATCATCCATCCTGTTGAAATAGACTCATCACCGACACCTTTGCCGGCGACGGCAACAACCGCCGGGAATCAAAATCAAACTCCTTCTCCGTTCCGTGAGATTAAGCACTTTAAGAAGTGGTTCCCGTGGTTGATTCCTAGTTTTGTTATAGCAGATACTGTGCTGTTTATAATCACCATGTATGTCAACAATTGCCCTAAAAATACGGTTTCCTGCATCGCTACCTTCTTGGGGAGGTTATCCTTTCAGCCGTTCAAAGAAAATCCTCTTCTCGGACCTTCCTCTTCCACGTAAATCTCGTAACCCCCCTTTCGAATCTCATACTCGTTCACTGATTCTGATTTCCCCTAATTGATGTTAATTCCAACTTACTTGTAACAAATTGTTAATATATTATTTGAGAATTTATTATTTATGATTATCATGTGGACAAGAAGCCAATGATTGACATACATTGATAATCTGATCACTATTTATGGAGTAATTTATCATAGACTATAACAGATCATAAGTTCATAACAAGTTATAAATAGATTTAAGATATATTTCTTTGTTTAGTAGGTGGATTTTAAGGTGTTGCTTGCTTATACATGAAAACTGATTTTTGGCATTTATGTGTCTTTCTTACTTAGGCTAGAGAAGATGGGGGCTTTGGATGTAGGTAAAGTGGTTGATGATCACCAGGGGTGGCGGTTAATTACCTGCATTTGGTTGCACGGTGGACTCTTCCATTTGTTGGCAAACATGTTGAGTCTCTTGGTTATCGGCATTCGACTTGAACAAGAATTTGGGTTCAGTAAGTACATTGGCTACACTTTTCAAGTTAGTTCATTATCAACATGTTTTATGTTGTTATCGCAAGTCTCTTATGGCATTATATGCAAACATGTTTGGTTGATATGCTGTTTTGACTTTGCATATTGGTGTTGTGTATTGACTTAGTTTCTTGCTTTATATTACTTTTGCAGTACGCATTGGATTGCTTTATGTGATCTCGGGTTTTGGTGGCAGTTTGTTATCTGCACTTTTCCTTCAGTCCAATATATCAGTAGGTGCTTCTGGTGCAGTTTTTGGGTTATTGGGTGGAATGCTTTCGGAACTCATAACTAACTGGACCATATATGCTAACAAGGTATCACATCACATGTAATCAATCATCTCTCAACAAGTATGTTTGGAGGCTATGTTTTCCAACAGTTAGTTAGTCCTTACATTTTTTATGTTATGTTCAGATGGCAGCGCTATTTACCCTTGTGATCATTATAGTTATCAATCTGGCGGTTGGTATACTGCCACATGTCGATAATTTTGCTCATCTTGGTGGGTTTTCGTCGGGTTTTCTTCTTGGGTTTGTGTTCTTGATGCGCCCCCAGTTCGGCTGGGTTAGCCAAAGATACACGTCTTCTTATTCGCGGGCTGGACCTAAGCCCAAATACAAGACATATCAGCTTGTCCTTTGGCTGCTTTCACTCATCCTTGTGATGGCAGGGTAAGAAAACATGTAATTAGTTTACATATTTGACATGTTTTTATTTTATTTAAGTTAATTTATTTATCATTTTACAAATTTGATCCATTTGTAAAGGATGATTGTTGGGCTTATTTCGCTTCTACGTGGAGTCAACTTAAATGACCGCTGTTCTTGGTGCCATTACATGAGTTGTGTACCTACTTCAAAGTGGAGCTGTAACACAAACCCTGTGTCCTGCCTGGTTAGTCATTGAACTCGCCTTTTTACATTAGTTTTTATTAATATAAAATAGTTTAGTGTGATTTGGAATTTATGGGTGATATTTTGACATGGCAGTCTGAGCAAACGGGTAATCAGTATACGTTAACTTGCTCCGGTAGTGGTAAAAATGAGACCTACTTGCTGAACGACCCAAACTCGTCGCAGATACGAGGTCTTTGTAGTCAGCTTTGTCGATGATTGGTAGCAGTGGCTGCAGTACAGTTTCCTCATACGTTTACAAACTCTAGCTCTGTATGATATAGATTCTTTTGGTTAAATACCCCAAAATTTTGAGGGATATGACCAACTAGCTTCATATGTATAATATGCATTTGTATTAATGGTATGATTTATATTTTACCGGTTTATTTATTTATTTAGGTCTCAATTGAGAATCCACCTAAAATTATAATAGCATCAAACCGTTGACAAAGTATATATATGCAAATAAATGATATGCAGATATGGTTAGTTGTTTATTTGTTATGAAGAAGATAAGTGTAGCAGTGGTTTTGTTTTTTAACGGCCAATAAAAATACAAGTCTCATAATTACTTTTTTCTTCTGTTTTTTAAATGCAGAGATGGCTTCATCAATTTTTAAAGGGTTAATGGCTTGAATTAATCCCAACTATCACTTATTAGCCGGGATCACTCCCAACTAAAGAAATCACCACCGCCACCCCCAACTATGAACCTAATATCTGACAACACTCCCTCCGTTAAAAAATCGTGTCATAAAATGTGCATAGCGTGTCATAAAATGTGCATGAGGGAGTGTTGTCAGAAATTAGGTTCATAGTTGGGGGTGACGGTGGTGATTTCTTTAGTTGGGAGTGATCCCGGCCAATAAGTGATAGTTGGGATTAATTCAAGCCAATAACCCATTTTTATGCAAGAAAAGTGTAATTTGTTATAAATAATTCCAAAATTTAGCATCTTGCTAAAACATGAGGGGGGTCTTGTGTAAATATTTTGAGATTAACGGATAGATTAGTTAGGTTGTTAGGAAGTTTAATTTTCCGTTTATATGTAAGCATTTAGCTCGCTTGAGTTTTTTCAATTCATTGTTGTTCAATAAAATTTTCTCTCAATCTTTGTCAATTTGTGTGTGAATTCTTGTTGATTTCGATCCTTTGACTTTGATTTGGTATCAGAGCTTATGGAGAATCGAATTCACGAATAACTCATCTCGCTAATCTTTGCTCACATTCAATCAGAAAGGGGATCGTGTATCCTCTTAGAAATTGATTGAAAATTCATCGATTTCTTGTATCGTCTCCTCGGCGATCACCGCATCGACCTGCAATGGCCGATGGAGGGATTCAAGGTGGAAATCGGAATAATGTGCGAGAAAATTACACCACGATACCACTTCAGTGTCCGGTGTTGACTCAATCAAATTATTCCATATGGGCGATCAAGATGAAGGCTATTTTCAATGTACATGGCCTTTGGGATGTGATCAATCAATGTTGCTGAAGGAGTTGCCGTTGATCAGAAGAAAAATTCAGCTGCAATAGCTTATCTCTTCCAATCACTACCTGAGGATCTTATTCTTCAAGTTGCCGATAAGGAACCAGCAAGGGAGATATGGGGTGCCATCAAGACAAGATTCATAGGAGTTGAAAGAGTAAAGAAGGCTAGACTGCAAACTCTGAAGAGTGAATATGAAGGATTAAGAATGCAGGAGGATGAGGGAATTGATGAATTTGCTGGAAAATTGAGTGCTCTTGCCACTAGGTCATCGAATTTGGGAGCCCAAATTGAGGATGCTGTACTTGTCAGAAAACTTCTTGACAGTGTGCCAGAGAGGTATGTACACATTGTGGCTTCAATAGAACAATTTGTTGATCTAGATACTGCTGTTTTTCAAGAAATTGTAGGTAGGTTGAAGGCCTTTGAAGAAAGAGTTGGATCAAAGGTAAAGAGTTCAGCCACCAAGGAAGGGCAATTACTCTTGACTTATGCAGATTGGGAAGCAAAGCACAAAGAACAACAATCCAAAAAGAAGAAGTGGGATAAGGGGATCAAGAATGGAAAACAGAATGGAGAAGGCTCAAAGGGCTATTAGAAACCTAAAGGAAATGGCAATGGTGGTAAGAGTCAGTTTAAAAATAAAAAGGATAAATCTCACATTAAGTGTTTTAAGTGTGACAGGTTGGGACATTTTGCAAGTGAATGCCCACAAAAGAAGGCTACAGAGGAGGAGGTCAATTTTGCTCAAATTGATGATGAGGATCCTGAGTTGCTGTTCATTACAAAGGAAGAAGTCAAGGGTGACACTGTCTTCTTGAATGAGCTAAAGGTAAACCCATCCATGTACAAATCTGAAAATGAAAAGGAAATGTGGTATTTGGATAATGGGGCATCCAACCACATGACTGGTACACTTTCTTTCTTTTCATATTTAGATAAAAATGTTACAGGGAATGTGAGGTTTGGGGATGGTTCTAGTGTAACCATTAAGGGAAAGGGGTCTGTCATCATAGAGGGGCATTTTGGTAAACAAAAAATTCTGACTAATGTCTATTATATACCTCATCTTAAAAGTAACATACTAAGTCTTGGTCAAGCTACTGAGAGTCGGTGTGAGGTGAGAATGAAGGATGAGAAGTTGTGGTTATTTGATAAGAAGGGTAGTCTATTATTGAAGGTTAGGAGATCTGCCAACAGGTTGTATAAGGTAGAGTTAGGCATTGGCTCTCCTAGATGCTATCTGTCAAAACAGGATGATGAAGCCTGGTTGTGGCATGGTAGATTAGGGCATGTGAGTTTTCAGACCTTGGAACAAATGGCAAAAAAGGATATGGTGCTAGGTGTCCCTATAGTTAAGACTAAAGACCATATATGTGATGCTTGTTTGGCTGGGAAACAAGTAAGAACTAGTTTTCCAAAGGAATCAAACTATAGGTCAAAACTACCCCTAGAAATGATTTCAATGGATCTATGTGGTCCAATTAGTCCTGAAACAAGCTCTGGAAATAGGTACTTTATGCTTTTAGTTGATGATTATTCAAGATATATGTGGGTATATTTCTTGAAAACTAAGGATCAGGCATTTGAGATGTTTCAGAAGTTTAAGACTAATATAGAAAGTAGATTTGATAAGAAGATCAAATCCTTGAGATCTGATAGGGGTCGAGAATTTATGTCACAGGAGTTTGATAACTATTGTAGTAAAAATGGCATAGTTAGAATGCTCACTGCTCCTTACTCACCACAACAAAATGGTGTGGTAGAAAGGAGTTATAGAACTATTATGGACACTACTAGAAGCCTTATGAAAGCTATGGAGGTTAATGATAGCTTATGGGCAGAGGGAGTAAGACATGCTGTTTTTCTGCTAAATAGGTTACCTACTAAGGCATTGGATAGTATGACACCATATGAGGCTATTAGACACAAAAAACCAAACTTAGCTCATATAAAAACTTTTGGGTGTATTGGTCATGTTAAGATGGTGAAACCTGGTATTAAAAAGCTTGAGAGTAGAAGTATGCCTATGATGTATTTAGGTGTTCAAGAAGGCTCTAAGGCTTGTAGAATGCTAGATATTGTGAATCAAAAGATAGTTGTGAGCTGGGATGTCACATTTGAGGAACATAGAAAGTGGAAGGATAAATCTAAGTCTCAAGGGCATAATGGTCATAATTTAGGGGGTGAGGATTTAAGTGCTCCTATCTCTGTTATCAATACACAAGAAGATGAGTTAGGTGAGGAACCTGATCATCTCTCAGAAAATGAGTCAAGTGATGAAGAAAGTGATTTAAGTTCACCTGACCCTATATCACCTATGGTAGGAGAAACAAGTGTTTCTGCTGGGGTTAGAAAATCTGGTAGAGTGACAAATATGCCAGTAAAGTTAAATGACTATGTTTTAGACAATAGGATGAGGATGAGGCAACAGAGACAAGAAGAATTAGAGCTTGTAGAATTATTGTTAACTCAAGAGGATGAGCCTAAATCCTATGCTGAGGCTAAAACTAGTGGACAGTGGAAGAAAGCTATGAATGATGAAATTGAGTCCATTGTTAAGAATAGAACATGGAAGTTAGTTGATCCTCCTAAGAACTGCAAACCCATAGGTTTGAAATGGCTGTTTAAGATTAAAAGGGATGCTAAGGGAGAAGTCACTAAGTATAAGGCCAGATTAGTTGCTAAAGGGTATGTTCACGAGTTTGGAGTAGATTATGAGGAAGTTTTTGCTCCTGTAGCAAGAATAGATACTATTAGACTAATTTTGGCTTATGCTGCAAGAATGAAATGGAAAGTTTATCACTTAGATGTGAAAACTGCCTTTCTACATGGTGAATTAAAGGAAGATGTTTATGTAGAGCAACCAGATGGTTTTGGGATTAAAGGCAAAGAGCATAAGGTGTATAAACTAGAAAAAGCCCTTTATGGGTTAAAACAAGCTCCTAGAGCTTGGAATCAGAAACTGGATAAGGTCTTAAAGGAAATAGGCTTTACTAGATGTAAGCATGAGCAAGTAGTGTATGTCAGAATAAAAAAGGAATCAAATTTGATAGTTGCTGTTTATGTTAGATGATCTTTTAGTTATAGGAAGTAATCTTGAAGAAGTGCAGAAATTCAAAGATCAAATGAGGAGCAATTTTGAAATGACTGATCTTGGACTATTAACGTACTACTTGGGAATAGAAGTCAACCAAACTGAAGATGAAATACAGATTAAACAGTCATCTTATGCAGCAAAGATAGTTAGATTGTCTGGGTTAGAAGATTGTAAAGAAGGAAGGATACCAATGGAGCCTGGTTTGAGATTAAGGAAGGAAGAGGGTGGATTGGCTGTGGATTCTACAAACTATAGGAGGATTATTGGTTCCTTGAGATATCTTACACAAACAAGGCCAGACATAACTTTTGCAGTTGGATATTGTAGCAGGTTCATGCAGGAACCAAAGCTTGAGCATATGTAGGCTGTTAAGCAAATTGTGAAGTACATCAAAGGGACTTTGAATCATGGTCTGTCATATAAAACAGGAATAAGAGAGGGCCTAGTTGGATATAGTGATAGCACACATAGCATGGGGAGTGAAGATGGTAAAAGTACCTCAGGAAATGCATTTTATTACAATGGGTCACTTGTTTCCTGGTTTTCTCAAAAACAAAAGATAGTAGCACTATCTTCATGTGAAGCTGAGTTCATTGCTGCAACTCTTGCAGCTTGTCAAGCTATTTGGCTCACTGGGTTGTTAACTGAGATAACAGGTCAGAAACAAAGTAAGGCTGTGTTAATGGTAGATAATAAATCAGCCATAGCACTCATGAAGAACCCAGTGTTTCATGGCCGCTCAAAGCATATAAATTTGAGATTTCACTTTATTAGGGAGTGTATAGAGGAAGATCAAATTGAGGTGAAATATATAAGGAGTGACCTGCAAGCAGCAGATGGGTTAACAAAGCCATTAGGCAGAACAAAATTTTCTGATATGAAGAAATTGTTCAAAATTAATGATTTTAAAGGAGACTAAGACTTCTAATTGGAATGGGAGCTCAACACATTAGCACAATTAAGTTTTATATACCTCTGCTGTGTGATGATGCTTGAGTTGTCATTGCATTGAATGTTTCAGTCTACCTAGATGAAGATTGAGTGTTGAATGTGTTTGGAATTAGGGGGTGTTTGTTATAAATAATTCCAAAATTTAGCATCTTGCTTAAAACATGAGGGGGGTCTTGTGTAAATATTTTGAGATTACCGGATAGATTAGTTAGGTTGTTAGGAAGTTTAATTTTCCGTTTATATGTAAGCATTTAGCTCGCTTGAGTTTTTTCAATTCATTGTTGTTCAATAAAATTTTCTCTCAATCTTTGTCAATTTGTGTGTGAATTCTTGTTGATTTCGATCCT
>JBCNJP010000025.1:94189343-94247136 GCA_039602395.1 Deinandra increscens subsp. villosa
CTCCACTCAACAATTTTCCACAAATTTTGTTATTTTAATTTCTTTCCTTTTCATATAAAAATGCTTAAACCATTGATCGAATCAATTTAGGGTGCTAATTTTGACAATTTGACATTACTTGTCAAATTTAGAAATTCAAGAGACCTTACATACATTGTTTGAATCATCAAAAAATATACCAATTTCTTCTAGACCTGCTCTATGGTTTCTTTTGCTTCCGCTTCTACGTCATTGTTGGACCGGAATTCTATCATCCTAAGCCCTGGTTCAGTGATTTTTTCCCTAATGTTACAAGTTCTATTGCATGAACATAAATGTGACAATTCAAGAATTGCACAGTTGTTGCCTAGCTAGGAGTATGAATGCATGATTTAACCCAAAAAGAACCCGTAGATCAAACAAAGATTTAAGATTTGAAGAAATGCAAGAAGAAAAAGTTAACCTGTATACAACTTGAAAGCAGTTGGTAAAGCTCTTTGCTTGATCACCCACCATATCTCTGATTTATTCATACTGTAAAGACCCGGGTCAATCATTATCGGCTTCCCCCTCTTGTTCCTGCAAAAAGATTAAACAACTCAATTCAGTAATCACAGAATTCTCTTTTCTATAAAATAAAATTTAAAAAAAAAACTAAATTATTTAAAAACAGAAGTCTTACAATTTCCAGCCCAACCGACTGCTGTGCTGTATAAAATTAAGATTTCTTGGCAGCACCGAGAATGCAGATATCAGATCTGAAACGGGTAAACACATATCGACAAATAAACAACCCGTTATTTATTATGCATAAAATACGCTCCCATCTAATCTGCTAATAAAACTTTAAAAATAAATACATAACACAAATATTAATGTTGGTTGTTGACTTGTTGCTAATCAATCAAGCACTCACCGTACCATCTTGAGTGACCAACGGGTAATCCGACGCACTGAGATTAATAAACCAATCCCACTTCGCATCGATCCTCAACAGCATCGACATCGCGTGCAAAGTGGCCGCCAGCATCGTGGGCCCCCGATACGTGACTCTGTTGGGCTTCCCGACGACCAAAACGTTGCCAACAGTTTGGAAAACATGATTATCGGTGACGAATCTGGCAATCTCTCGGTGTTCGTGGTCGGTGGCTTCGAGTTCGAGGTGGATGAGGTAGAGGTTGGCCGGGTGGTAGAGGGACTGGATAGTTCGTTTGAGTTTGGCGGTATCGCCTTTGGATGCGGAGATGAGGTAGGCGAATGAAACAGGGTAGGAAAGAGAGGAGTTGAGGGATTTGGGGGTGAGGAGAGTGGGGAGGGATGATTGGTTTAGAGCGGTGATGTCGAATGGGGTTAAGTAGGTGGAGATGTAGAGCATTGTGAAGAGGAGGGATGTGAGAATGAAGGGGATTAGGAAGTGTTTCAGGATCATTTTGATTTTGGGAAAGTGAAGGGGAGGGAGAGAGAGAGAGAGAGTGTTTTGTGTTAATGGGGGAGGATGGAGTGAAGATGAGTTTATGTGGGTTGCTTCAGATGGAAGGGGGAGATGCTTTAAATATCAGGAAATATAATAAATGGGTGTGTCTAAATGAGTTTGGTGATTTTGTGTTTTCGGATTTTGTAGATCTAATCAATGTTTTTGATTTTGTAAGATTGGGCTTATTTTTTAATTTGGTGTAATTCTGTTGCATAAATGGAAATAATCAAATGATTGTTTTTTAACGATATGTTTAGACTCGGCATTAACTATTTATATACGTATCATCAATTCTAGATGCAATTCGATTATTTATAAGTAAATCTCTGTCTTCTGTTTGAGAAATATTTTTACTCGCATTCGCTTTTAAATCAAAGACCTTTTAGAGTCTTAAATTCCTCAAGTACCGTTGAGCTATCAATTTGTTCGTAAACAAATGGTTTTTAACCCAATGATATGTTAGTTGGCGTTTTCCTTCTTTTGAATGTAAAGAATTCGTTGCTATAGTATATATGTAGGTTGGATGGATGTATGAAGAGTTGTTATATAGACACCCAAAGTTTTACTAAATTCACTCATTTCCTACGGTCGTTTTGGTTGAAACTGTCGTTTCAAGGTCGTTTCAGTTGAAACAGCCGCCACGTGTCGCGACGACGAAACCTTAAAATTCAGGGGGGCCACCTTTATATTGATCGTTTCAAGGTCGTTTTGGTTGAAACTGTCGTTTCAAGGTCGTTTCACTTGAAACGACCGTTTGGTTTTGGTGTTTTTAGTAAAATCATCGGGTGGATATAACAGGAGCCTTTATGAATAGGTTTTCATAACATTTTATTAAAAAAATTATATACACTTTTATTTTGTCACGTTAATAATGCAAGACTGATTACTTTTGGGTCATGTTTGGTTGACTTATATACTCTACCAAAAAAAAAGCAACTTTTTCATTAATAACTTAATTTTTAATCTTATTTTTTAACGGTAAATACATAATACTTCTACTCGTAAACTACTCTTTAATCTAAATTATACAATAACTAGAGAGTTTGATGTTTAAACATAGAACCTCCAACTAAAAGGAAATAACCTATATCAAATGGGTAGTTTTACATTTAACATTGTGAATACTAAAAATCGGGTTTTAATAATTCTAGTTTTAAGTATTTTAAAGTTAATTAAGTTGTGATAATTTTAAACTTTTCTAACATTTTAAATAATTTTATAAAAAAATGATTTTTGAAGTAAATTAAGAGTTGAAAGTTTATTAAAAATTAATATTTTTTTTTAATTTGAAAGTTTGAGAAATTTGAGTGTGTACGTTTGCAACCATATTTTTCCAAAGATAAATCTATTATATTTTTACTCTTAATTATACTAAAAGTTTTATTTCAAGGTTATTTTTGTAAATTGTTTGGTGACGGTCATTTTAATCATTTTCCTCTTTTTAAATTTTAAATTACTATCTTGTTTTGTTTGAAGGATTGAGGAATACTATGGTTTATCAGATAAGTAAGTAAAGTTATATGATTATTTAGTTAAGATGTGTTTCTTTTCTTATTTTATACCGGGAATAAACACGGCTTTCATTTGAATCAAAACGAATCTACAAGAACCACAAAAAATTCAGAGGGTTGGTTATATATAATATAATTATTTTTTCTTTTTAAAGTTTTATACGACTATTTAGACCCAAACAACTTTATGTAGTGTGTATAAATAACAAAAGTGTTTGTTTTTATAGCCGAACCCAATAATTCGTTAGGATGGTGCTCTTTTTTATCTCATTTATTAAAACTTAAATGACTAACCAGTAATGCAACAGTGTTATATTATTTAAACACATTTCAATCCATCTGAACTCATTTTACCTGCGACCTTTTAGTTGTGTTAAAAATTATAAGAGTGTTTATAAAATTCTCTTTATAAATGTCTTGGGCCAGTTTTATTGTTTGTATTGTTTTTTTTAGGTTGTCATGGGCCTGTTGGCCCATGGCCCAAGGAGGCTTAAATTGAAGAGGTTTGCTGATCTTGGAGCGTGCTTGTTGATTGCCGGTTCGAGTTGTTGAAGCCGTTTCAGTTGGTTAGGGCTTCAGGAGTATATAACACTGCTTATCAGCAGTGTTAGGGTTAAGAGAGTTCTTGCGTGTGACGCCTCTTGAAGATTCTCTCCCCTTCATCTTCTCTGCTAAATCTGTGGCTGTTCTTGAGAGCTTGTTAATGATTCACATTTCTGGTGAATCATTTAGTCTCCAGTTCGTAGTTCATCGTGGTTTAGCGTAGAGTGTTGTATCTAGATCATCGTGTTGATGATCGAGTAGTTTCTGTCTGTTTAGATCTTTGTTTGTGTAGATCTATTCTTTGTATCTTCAAATTATCATATTTTGACAAGTTGAAGCTAATAAATTATTTTAAGCATTCACATGCAAAATTTTAACATACATAGCTAAATACATGTTCGTCTAAATATTTATCATGTTCGTAAAGAACATTATAGAGCAAGATGACAAATAGCTGAAGTGCATTTTGATAGCCATCAAATATATGGGAAAAAAAAAGGATTCAAGCAATTCAAATATATATACCACCCTTGATCAGCCTCACTGCCCTTGGTATCAACCCCCTCGATCAATGTCTACTAAAGACATGGAGGAGGACATACTGTAATAAGTTTTACAGATACTCTTTCCATGAAAGTTCTTTCTGTTACAGAAGGAATCTCGAATACAATCACTTGTTCATATGGTCTTTCGAGAGAGAAATCTATTTAGGATCTACACTTTGCCATATACAAGTCGATAAGTTTGACCGTATATTCGACATGGAAATTTCTAGAATATTATACTCGGGGGATCTTTGGTGTCTGACTATTAGATTCCCTTCAGGTCAGTAGAACCACCTGCTAACTGCTTACAGGTCAAAACTGCAAAAACAACTGCTCTAGGTTGTTCTTGACTACAAAATACATGCATTCATTCAGTAGCTACTATATATTGCAATGCAATTATATCCCCAAGAGATTCATCTAACTTGTACAACTTCTTTCAGTGATATGATGTCATCACGCGGGTGAGCTTCTTCAACCCGAACTTCAACTTCATCCCCAACATGTGACCCTATTGACACCCATGCAGATGCTTGAAATCCAACCTATTAGAGCAAGAGTTGGATGGTAAATTCAAAGCTTTAATAAATCCAATGCAGAACAAGACCCGATGTGTTTACCTCCAAAAGTAGTAGAGATGCATTCCGGTCTTTGACGAATTTAAGGATTAATGCGCGAAATTTTCTTTGTTTCGGTTGCCTTCTCAAATATTCCAATATCCAATACCGTAAGCTGCTAGTAAAAAGCTTCTTTGCTATCCTGAAGTTCATGTTCACAGATGCAGCCATTCCTTCCATTTGCCCAGATGAAAATGGAAGAACATCACCTTTAAGAAAAGCCTTTATCTGCAATTGCAAACACATAAAAAAAAAATTTGAACATATTTTAACTACTTTAAATATGAATGTTTTAACTACTTTAAAAATGCAATAAATAAAACAATATATAAATAAACCTGATAATGAGCAAGGAGGTCCATATATCTGCGAATGGGAGATGTAAATTGAACATAACCAGGAATCCCAAGAATCCCATGGCGTATAGCTTTCCTGTAATCCATTTCAGCAGCTCGCATAAGTTTTACAATGGCAGAGCTTCGAACTGGACCTTCCGGAAGATGATTATATGCTGACGTGTCAATTTTGGACTGGGGTTGTCCTCTGTATGGCAATGGAATCTTATTAGCAGAACCAAATGTCGCTATAGCTTCCCCACATAGGATCATCATCTCCGAAACAAGTCGCATAGCGGGGTCTGTTTGGTCTTCAACATATAGCCTGATTGATGGTTCTGGATCGTCTGGATTTTCCACCTTTATTCTAGGCTCTAATGATCCCGTCTCAATTGCACCCTAAACCAAGTATAATATTTATAAAATAAAGTATTAATTTCTCTCTTTTTTTAATGATTATTGAATTTTAAGAGCTAACAAACCTGGCCACGTCGCCACTGAAGCCGAAGACTTGCAGCCTCAGAAAGAATCCTCAGGTCCAACTCTTCTTCCAAATTCAGATTGAGAAGCTCAGATGCACTCTCATATGTTAACATGTAGGTTGGTTTGATAATTGAATTATTCACTGAATATTCCGCAATGCTGTTATCAAGTAGTGTAGTAAGATCACAGTTCCCAGAAAAAGAACGACAAACAAAGTGGGATTTGTATCATAATGAGCAATAGCTGCTTAAGGTTTACCTGCCATCAGAGTGCAATACAACTGATACAGTAACCGCCCTGCAATTTGTTCCTTGCTTCAAGCTCATTCCTTGCATGGCAAGTTTCTCAGGGAACATTGGATAAGTGGCAGTTGGTAAGAAAACAGATGTTCCTCTTTGCAATGCTTCTCTACAGTTGATCAACCATGTCTAAGAACCTAAGCAGACAGTAAGATTGTAATTAACTATGAGCTGTATGAAATTATCAAATGTACCTGTCTATCATGCTGCCTGGCTTAACAAAGCTAGCTGGATCAGCAACATGTATCCAAACTTTGATACGCCCATCTTGCAACTTTGTTGCACTTAACGCATCATCAAGCTGTACAACTTTTCATTTGTAGTTAGATGTTGCATGTAAATGAGAAAAACTGAACACAAGACAACATGAATGACGAAATTAAGGTGATGAAAAATCTTTACCTCATCTGCTTCATCCACATCAATTGCATATACCTTCAGATGTGTCAGATCTATCCTATTGTCCTATAGTCCATTGCAACTTTATTAGTAAAAAGAGAACTGAAACTGCAAATTTAAGAGCTTATATAATTAAGACATTTAGCTTTATATAAAACTCAAATGATATTGTTTGGGGACCTACCCGACCGAAAATTGAGTTCTAGGGTGCTTTTAAGGTGACATGCAAGGGGATCAATGTTATGGGAACTAGAGGGGGGTCATCTTGAGTCAATTGTGGGAAAGGATTATTAAGGCAAGAATGAGATGAGAAACTCACATTACGATGAACTAATTTGGATTTATGCTGAGTCGGTCGACTACAGAGGCATATACATTCTACAGGAGGTTGATGGGAAAATAGAGAGAGAGAAAGCGGGACTTACACACGTGTTCATCGACCTTGAAAAAGTTTATGATAGTTTGCCTTGAAAAAGCTCATTAAATAAGCTAAAATAAGTAGAAAATAATATGTTTATTTAAGTTTTTCGAAAAATAAAAAGATGAGCACTTATTTAGTATGTTATTAACAAATGTTAGATCATAAAATTATCTAATCGGTTTATTGTTTTTGAAATGATAGTTTGATGGTATAATGATAATGAATTCTCAACCAAAGAAAAGATTCCGGGTTAAATTTTACGGAACAAAATTATGATGTTTTAACCTTTTAAAAGCAGTTTATTAATTGTAAATCTCCTAGAATCCATAATGTTAACGACTAATGAGGAGGGGTAGTAACTAACAACAATTAAAAAGTATATATCTTACTTTGATTTGATATAATTTTACTAAGGTGTGATATATTCTCTTTAAAGATTTAAGAATAAGATCAGATAATAATATATCTTACTTGTTGAAAACAGATGCAAGTGTTTCGAAGTTCAAAGATACTCTAAGAAAAGGTTGCAAAGATAGAAACTTGGCATCTCGCTCTCAGTCTCTCTCAGCCTCTTGCTCTCATTTTTCCGATTAGCAACATTTTCAGTCAATTCGGGTATGATTCATTTGTTAAATATTAAAGGAAGGAAATTAAGGAAAGAAAAATTATGATAAGTTTTCAAGTAGCAACATTTGAATCGTCATCTTCAAGTAGCAAATGCCTGAACCGACTAAAACCGAAAATTTTGACATTTAGTTGTTAGAAACTTGATCCTGGATCCGCCCCTGGGTATAGATTTGGTTTGTACTTCAAGTCTTCATTTAGGTTGGCTTTAGTCGTATGTAGGCGGATGTTTTAGACTTACTTTCTCGGTTTGCCTTTATTCTTAGGGGGCCTTTAGTCTTAGCACTTTAAATGGTGGTGTAGGGGTTAGCTACTTTCCAAGTTTACTTTCAGTTTTAGGTGTGCCTTTACTCTTAGCAACTTTAGCCTTAAGGATTTCATGCCTACATGTTTGTTTATATTTTGCTATTAAAAATTTTGGTATGATACCTGCTTTTTATTGTATGTTTTATGTCCCATACCCTCTGTACTTCCCCATGGAAACCATCCAATATTGATTAACAAAAAGAGTTAAAGATCTCATAATATTTCCAGAAAAAAGAAATCAAAAGCACCTTGTCTGGATCATGTGATTCTTCCAGAAGACTTTCAGCAGCTGACAAGATATGATCTGGATAATTGGTACGTATGCTGAACTTCAGGAGATCAAGATTGACATGTACTGGAAAATACCCAATATCTATGAGGAGATTTACTGCTGAACCAGCAATCCTTGCTAAACCCATCGCCTTGAGGATCTGATCAATGTAAACATAAAACACAAGGCTCATTGTTACTTCTTTTCCTTGATGAAAATTTTCAGAAATTGCATACATAACTGGTAGTTCACTCCACAATGCCATAAGTACTAGTCGTTAAGTATGTAACCGTGTTTGGAATAAGAGTGAACAAATTTAAATATTTTCAATTACCAAAAGGTATATACCACAAGACATGCTGAAGACTAAAGTTAATCCATTCTTACAAGTAACATATATCATAATTCCTAAAACAACTAACATCAACTTTGCCTAACAGGATAGAAAATCTAAGCTAGGAGAATAAAAACCAACATCAATCAACATGAGTATAGTAGCAAAGAGAGATTCGCATACGTAATATATGCTTAAGTACTTAGCCTTATACAAGGTTGCATGAAAAGCCATTATTATGCACAATTCAGTTCTTTTCAGTTTATATGCTTAATCTAAAATATGAACTGCAGTATAATAGATGTAAATCCGATCAAATAACAATGTCTATTCAAATATACAAAAACTCTTAAAACATAACGGTTTTTGGTGGAGTAATTTTTCATCTTAGGGTCAACGTGAAGTGATCTCGATACATAAATGCGTCCCTACTTGAAAACATATAGTTTTCACTTTTTTGTTCTTTTTTTTATACAAAGTACTAGTTAACTTATCATCCGCCAGAGAATGCATTGGGTTCTTTATGCTCAAGTATTTATGTGCATGCCAAGTTAATAAGTTTACTAAAGCAAAGGCTTAATATATCAGCTCAATTACTAAAATACCTATTGTAATATATGTGTGTTTGTAAAGAAAATTACCACTCCTGCAGTGTTCTTTTGTGAATCATCTTTACAAGCATCTATAGCGAAGGCCTCAAGAGATTCAATTTTGTGCCAGGTTTTATCTTCAGCTTTCCAGGAACATTTTGATGGTTTGCCACGTAGAGGCATTGCTTTTGCAGATTTTAGCAACTGTACAAACTCTTCCAATTCCTTATCAGCTGCCTCCTTGGCAATCACTCTACGCTTTATTTCTTCTACCTAAATTATTGTTGATAAAGAAAATAGCTTTTAATCACTTTAAATGATTGAAGAGAGTCAGAGACAACAAAAATGATAACAATTACTTAGCAAAAGAGAGCCTCAAATACATTTGGAACGTGACCTGTCAGTAGCAGCCAACTATACATCATTTAATTAGACAATTTCAAAATCTTGGTACAAGAACAAAGTAAAGTGTAAAATAGACGGCCAGAATCTGTCTCAGAAAAGGTATTACTGTTTGACAACACCAAAATTTAATTAAAATATTTGACTATTGATCAAATATCTAAGAATAATCACCAGTAAGAAAACAAAAATAGGAGAAGTATGTTGACCATAATCCATGTCATCCATATGGCACAATTAGGCAACTTATGTAATTTAAGATAGAAAAAAATGTGAATACTAGAAAGTAGACATATCATGTGTCTAAAAATTAAAGTTAATAATGACAACACAAATCAGAAATATATAAGATCTGAGGTAAATTCTAAGGATATAGAATCATGGTTAGAAAATAAGGGCTCATTGTGACAATTTCATAGCACAAGAATTTCAATTACTTGCTCGGTTCATGTGGATGTCCCTGTTTTGCTCCAATTTTAAGAAAAAGTATTAGTTTCACTTTCACCGAATCCCTAAACTTGCCCTTGACCCTACTCACTGTGAAGTGTGAACATGTTTATAGCCTAGACTGACAAACAAATGCTTTGAGCCCAGCACTGTTCAGCAGTGTCTATTTTTATTTATAGTCTATTCTGTTACTAAATGTAGGCATCCAGTAATCACTTTTAAAAAGCGTGTAGATTTTGGAACGAATAGAAAACAAAATAAGAACAGCTCTGATAAGGGAGTATGAAAACAATTAAACTTCACCAAAAGAAAGCTGCCAAAGTATTCTAGATTCATGTCATCATGATGTGGCGATTAGGGAATCATGTTAATCAAAATTTTTGTATAATCCAACAAAGTGAGGCATAGTACACCTAAGATCACGGTATTTTCATGTTCTTTTTTCCTTTATTGGGTGTTTTCTACTTATTCCGTTGTTGGTATCTCTTCCATTCTTCACAATCACAAGCTAAACACAACGTAGTAAGCTAACAGGTCATCCATTTATAAATCGCTAGAGAATTTGTTGTTTATATCTATTTAGTTCTTCATAATCACCAGCTAAACACAAAGTAGTAAGCTAACATTACATGCATTTATATACCTAGAGGGTATTAGAGTGAAAAGCTTCTCTGATTGGTTTACTTGGTTAGTCATTCATAACAAGAATATTACATATAATGGAGTCAATCAAAAGGCATACCTGAAGAGCTGACCTAGGACCATAAACAGAACAAGAGCCTTTGCTGTCAAGCCTTGTGAAGTAAACTTCATCTCTTGATAGCAATAAATGTGCACAATAGCTTTCAACAGGTTCTGCACTGCCAAAAATCATCTGTAAGAATGTAAAAAGAAAGTCAATGAAGGTAAAACAAAACGTCAAATATTATGTAATTTACATTCAAGCACACATACCTCAGCCAATTCTTTAACTGTAACCGACTTGTTCCCTTCAAGAAGCTCAAGCCAAGCAAATTCAAGAAGTGTGGGATCCTGCAACAATTTACTTAAGTAGTTAAGCATCTCCATAAAACATAGGGGTGTACATCTTACATATTCAATTTCCACTGTTTAAGCCACGGAGAACTAACCATGTTATTCTGAGCTCTCTGATTGAACTCTGAAATCTCTGAGGTGTTGAAATTATCAACCCCTGGAACTACATAGGTGATTTGTTGAGGTTTAATGGAAGATGTAACACCATTCTGCATGTTTTAAAGAAGATAACAATTAAAAAAATTCCTAATACCATTTTTACAGATGAAAGAACAGATCCTGACACCTAGAAACCCATCCAACATGCAGTGTAACTGTTTCTACAAAAAACCTGGTCTGAGACTATCCAATTCCTTCTTCCATCAGGTTTCTGAGCTACAGCAAGCAATACTCTTTCAGAATCTTTTTTAAACTCTAGCAGCAATCCTTTCTGCAGTACTTGCTTCCTCAATTTATCATCAACAAGCTCTTTGTTGCTTGTTAGAACTGATCTGAAATGTGAGATAACAAATCATATGATAATGATAGACCAACAAGTATAAAAGTAAATTGAGTAACATGAACTGCCAAATGATTAGTTATTCAAAATTTTGTAATCACAATATAGGAATGATCATCTCCCTAAGTGCAATTGGTAGGTACGAACGATGTTTTCGACAAGTGCGGTATGGATGTGGACCAAAAATGCTGGTTCATAACAATCAAAACAACACAAATCAAATAGCTAACAATCTATCATCCTAAAATTGGGCATCTTATCCTGTCCTTATCTTCATTTCAGCAGATGGCTAAAAAGGAGTTATTTATTTCCCTTTCATGTTTCATGTGAAGCTGTACTATTGAGAACAAGCCTGCTCGCATAATGATTTGTATTAACTTTTCATCAATATACTTGAAGTGTTAGTGGTAACTGGTAAGTGTAATGTTAAAATACCATCTACTGTGTATTAAATTTATCATCTCCTTTCAAAATTGCCGTTCCTTTGTTGAATTTTCTCTTTCACCAATTTGGAAAGCTCATTGTAAGCACACCATAACTGCTATGCATCTAAGCAATCGGAAAATTACTTAACCGATAGGTTTCGAAATATATGATCATTAATCAGGGACAATGAAAGTACTAACTAAAGCATAGGCTCAACAAAACAAACTCAAATGAAAATAAAATGAAGTCCATAAGGAAACTAATGAAATGAAGGAGACAAACTTGTTACTGGCACGAATCCTCCGCCGGCGTAACGCTTCAAACTCTTCAATCACGGAATCGACGAAGCTTTGGACGGAATAGGTGCGACTGCCATAGGTTTTGATGTTATGATATCCGAAGAGTATCGGCTTACAGACAGGAAAACAACGAGAGAAGTGTAGGTAGTGAGAAGCTCGAATTTGGTGGTAGCGGCGGAAGGCGGATAAGGGGAGGGGGGACGGCGGCGAGGTGGAGCGGAAAAGTGAAATTGAATTCACTGTTCGGACCACCATGTTTGAGGTCGTTGGAGCGTTGGTTCCGGTTTTCGCTCTTCTTCTTGTTGATAAAGCAGGAACTGCAAACGGAGGATGGGCCTTGAAAGAAAGAAACGACTGTGGCTTCCTGCCACACGCAAAAGGTAAAAAATCAAAATTGTGATGATTTTAGAAATTTAAATTAAACATTTTTTTTATAAACGTTACTAGTACATTCATGTTATAAACATTTTTTTTTTAAAACAGTTACCGTACATTCATGTTATAGCAAGCTAGATACGCTTTGTCATGGAGATAATTAGCATTACTATAATGTTATGTAAAGAAAACATAAATATAAAAGACCGCTTGACATTGTTTATATAGAACCAAACGCTTAAGTATTAAGCCTATGACCTAAAAATTATGGTATACGCATGTATCAACTTCCTGTGATAAATTTGTTGCATTTAGAAGAAAAAAAATTACCAAACACAAAGGCCCGCCACATGGCCATATTATTGCACGATCATATACATAGGTACGCAAAATAAATGCATTCCAATAAAATTTATCCTTTATGCTTATACAAAATTATATATTAGATTCTTTATATTTACTAATTACATTAGATGTCCTTGAAGTAAATGGTTTGTAAAACGCTTGTTCCTTTATCTTTATTTTGTGTAATATATTGTAATTCTACTGATTTGCATGTTCAGCACACCGAAGGCAATGATCAGTCAGGACTTGTAGATTTGAGTATGAGTAGTACAAATTTTAGTATTGAAACTAGCAGAGGGGGCGTTGAGCATGTGCGGGAAGTGCGACGGAACATGACCTCACATTTTAGGGGGCCCATAGTTTTTTAAATCTTATATATAATTTAGAGGATATGAAGTATGAAAAACCAATTTTCTATTAAAAGTGCTAGGAAATTTGCATAATTATCAGTTAACTATATAGAAATGTTATTTTAAAACTATAATTTTCTTATGCTTATTGCTATTACTTCATTTTTTCTTTATTTAAGAAACTTTTTTTATTTGCAATTTTTTTTCAAATGGGGCCCAATTTTTTAGCTCGAACAGGGTCTCCAAATCCTTAGCTCCGGCCCTGGAAACTAGGAACGGTCTAAATCAGCTTCAACTTCGAGCGGTATAATATATTATAATTCTACGGATCTGCATGTTTAGCACACCGAAGGTATTGATCAATCATCAAGTTCTATTGTAAATTTGAGTATGAGCAGTACAAATTTTAATATTGAAACTAGAGAGTCTAAATCAGCTCCGACTCCAAGCGGTCTTAGTAACGAAGAACATTTGTTGGTTGATGATAGTATTTCAACGTCATCGTCGTCGTCATAGTATTTCAACATCCCCACCAAATAAGCCCGTTTTGATGCAGAGGATGGTGTATCGAATTTGCTCATGAGCTACAATAGGTCCAAGTTCTTTCACCAAATTATCATGCAAGATCCCATGAAAACTTTCACCAGGAAGATGTTATGTTGCCATCAGATTAGGAGTCTGTTACATGGATTTGGATACCAATCAATGAGATGAAACAGGAACCACATGCCTTACATCATCGTCATGAAACTTTATATTTAGTAGATGAAAACTTCTACTCCAAGCATGTAGAATCTACTTTCAATGAGATGAAACTTCGCCCACAAACCTTGAATTATGATCTTGAAACAAACTAAAGATGAAGAAGTAATAAAGTCGCTACAAGAATGACATCAGCAACACCAAGGCAGATGGTGCATTCTAGTTTAAGTTTTGAAATTGTAGCTTTCTAATTTTACCACTTCTTATCATTTGGGTGTTTAAGGGGTAGGTTTCATGTTCTTTAAAGCATATGTTTTGTCTACGTTTTTATCTGTATTTAAAGCCTGCTTGATTGACGCTATGGCTGCTCTTGGGGTTCATTGACCATTTATGAGTCAAGTGATGAGTGTAAAGTTATATAGTTGAAAGATTTATATACCATGAGTTGTCTTTATCCTGTTTGTCTGTTTTATACAAATAGGCAATCCAGGATGCATGACAACTTTAGTTTTAGCTAAATATATAGAGGCGAACACACAAAAATATAACAAAATAAGAACAGATGTTTTCCAAAAATTAAAGTGACAGTTATTTGAAAAACCTATTTCAATCTTTCAACTATAGGAGGTAAAGGCATGACACACCCCTCCTGCCAAGTAAATAATGTGTCACTAACTGAAAATCAATAGATAACCCGTAGTATCATTAGTCCTGGGCTGGCGATGGTTCTGAGTGGTCAACATCCTGTAGTTCCTGGACTGAGTCTGGACCAGGAGCTTGAGTCTCTGGTTCTGATGGGCTCACCGGTTCAGTGTTTTCAGGTCCTGGACCAGCTGAGACCTTAACCATTGATGGGCGCAGAAGTCTTTCGCCAATCCTGAACCCCTTGCGAAATTCTTGAATTACCACACCGTCCTCAAATTCAGTTGACTCTTCACGCATAATCGCTTCATGCAGCTTTTACCATGAAAAAGTCAAATGTCAAACTACTTTGAAAACAATAACCATTATAATCTCTCTAAAAAGAATAAAGACAGTCATTGATAATACAATAGGTTTTAATAAACCTGAAACCGCTTTATACAACCGACATACCAAAATGAATTAAAGGAAATGATGAACAGTTTATTCCATCATCAATGGAACGTTACACAAGCTTTTGTGAGAGTTAGCTCGAATCAATCAAGACATGGGCTTTAGGTACAAAAATGAATTTAGGTCTTGATAAAACCTGACAGCCTTTGAAAAAGATCATCAATTACTCGACTGAATTTCGAGCCAACTCTCGGATTTGCCTGCAACCAACCATCAATTACCATTATATTTATCACGCGTATGATTTAATTTAATACTAGACATCAAAAGGGGAATTACCAGTGGATCAAATGGCTGTCCAGTTGTCTCCACAGGAACAACACCAAGAGAATCCAAAATCTCCACAAACTGCTTGTATATGCTTTGGTAACTGCTGTTAAGTTTCTCCTCTTTCTCAGTTTCCACTTTAATTGCAGCTTTAGCGCGCTCAAAGTTATCCAAAACAGGCAAAAGACTTTCAACAACTTCACCTTGTGCATTCGCCACCAATGAAATCCGTTCCCGTTCTGTCCTCTTTCTGAAATTGTCAAAATCTGCACTTATTCTTAGAACCCGATCTCTTGCGCTCGAAAGTTCATCCGATAGCGTGGCCAGTTTTGTTTCCAAAACAAGCTTTTCATCCTCTATCGATTTTAAATAAGTTTCTATTTCAGATACTTTTAACTCATCATTATCTGCTAAGGCCTCTTTGTATGACTGCAGTGATGCTAAAATGGTTACAGGTGATTCTTCCAATCCTGTATCATCACTCTCCACCGAATCATCATCATCTGTAATAGCATCTTCTGTATCCTCGGGCTATGAATACATCAGAGAGCATGACAGATAATGTTCATAAAAATTAGAATCAATAAGTTGATGACAAAACAAATAAAATTGCAGTTATTGTTCTAATTGATATCTGTCAACTGATCATTAATAACTAAAATTAAAGCGATTTGTGCTGATATTGAATCTGAGAATTTTCCAAAATCAGAAGCGAACTATGAACTTCGAGGATATTAGGTTAAGTTTTGAGAATGAAATTTTAGCGATTGAATTGGCGGAACAGTTGAACAATGACGACGAATGAAAGCAGGCAAGTTAATAACGTATGTAAAGTCGAAATTTCAAAGCGAATATACGGAAAAAGTACGAAACTAACAGTACCTGAGGCTGAGATTCATCAGCAACGACATCCTTCTCATCTTCAGTAACTAGGGTTTCGTCATGCGAAGAAGCGGAGCAGGAGGTGAAGACGAACGGAGGACGATATAAGTTATTTGAGAAAGTGATTGAGGAGGAACATGATATAAGGGGAAACTGTGTTGGCCATGGCTGCCTGCTGCGTTGCAGAGACAGAGACAGAGATGAGGGCTTTGAGATGGAGTTAAGGCGATTTTGGTGGAAGGCGGGCGTTCGCCGGAAGGTGGTGGTGGTGGTAGAAGCAGCGGCGGCAGCCATTGGAACTTGGAAGAGATGAAATCGGAATGGGGGAGGGAGACAATGGTGGAGTTATGGATAGATAGAGGGGTTTGGTAAGATAAAAATGGAGAAATGAATCTGTGGGTAAAATATAAAATTGTGTAGAAGCCTTTGGAATAACCCAAAATGCAATTTATATTTAGTGAATCTACCAGACTACAACCAATAGGGTAACCAATACGTTAGTATAGTGGTATAGTAGACTAGTAGAGGTGTTGGATTGAATCCAATTATTCAAACTTTAGACTTTTAAAATTAAATTCAGAATTCGATTAAAATTAGTTGAAGAATCATATTTGAATTCGAACAAATTTAAATAAGAGAATTTTTTTTTTTATAAATTAATAACAGTTCAAAAATAACTTCAAAATAGTCTCAAACATATCTAAAACGATAAGTCCAAACAAGTCCGAAATGATAACGCATTTAATTACAAAACAAGTATGAAATTACTAAATAAAAAAACAAAACAACAACAAAGTCAGCGAATCGACATCTCCAAAACAGCTCCATATAGCCCTCCAAAAAGTCATCGATGGGATTGGGCCATGTTAACGAGTTGATTAAGTGTTCTTATAAACTTATTAAAGGTATCCGGTTTGAAACTTTTCAAAGTCATGTTTAAGCCTAAATTGATTTTGGAATGCTTCCATACATAAATCGACTTCATTCTCTCTTAACAATAAATTTGAACCTTGAGGCTATCCCACATCCATCAAATAATAAAACTTAAGGGTTTTCTCACATCTGTAAAACTATAACTCATAAAGAGGAAAAAAATGGAAAGGCCAAGGTTCGAACTCGGGAGCTATAGCTTAGAAGAAACCCCTCATGACTACGACCCATCTAATAGAGGTGCACAAATCGGTTAACAGGTTATTAGAAAACTTGGTCCATCAAAACTTATAACCGGTTAAACTAGTTTTTCTAAAAGCGGTTCTAAAAAACAGTTAAAAATAACCAGTTTTTGAACCCCCTAGAACAATAACCGGTGAAACCGGTTCATAGTTTTTTAACTGGTTAAAATCAATTAAAAACGATATATTTAATATATATATATATATATAGGGTTAGGTTCAAATGAGAACTTTTTCTTTTGAGAACTTTTGAGAACCAATTTGGGCCACTAATTTTCAAGGGGGGAGCATTCAAATTCATGGGGGGGGTTTTCCATATATATAAACTAGTGGCTAAGATTAGTTCTTTTTAGTTCTCAAACCCAATTAGTTCTCAAATGATCCTCTCCCTATATATATATATATATATATATATATATATATATATATATTTCAATAGGTTAACCTATAATCGATTTTTTTACCGGTTCATAACTTGGAAACCTCAAACCGTTTTGGAACCTACGGTCTCTATCGGTTTGTACTATATCGCTTAAAAGCTGGTTCACTTTTTAGTTAAAAAAAAAACTAGTTCGGTAAGACTAACTGTTTTTTATAGTGCATCTCTACCATCTACCACTACGACAACCTTGATTTTGTACATTTCTTCTTCTCTAATTTTATTTATCATATACTGTAAGATAGTTTTGATTTTTTAAATATGTGATTTTTTTTTAAATTTCGAGCCCCATATAAAAACCGGACCTGGCGGTCGTCCACCTTGCCCATGTCAAAGGCCGCCCATGTAGAGAATGCAAAAAGTATTGGGGAGAGCACATACATTACCCATGATATTGACCCAATAAGTCGTATAAAGAAAAGTAAGAAACAACACTATGAAATATCATGAAGTAGAACCTAAACCGAGAAAAAAGAAGACAAAACACCTCTACGTAACATAATTCTTGTCAAAAGTTCAGAAATCATCTGAGCATGTTCATCAATCATCAGAGTTCGTACAAATGTGGATCTCACATTCCCATAACCTAATAGACCTTGGACTCAATACTACAAAACCTTGATTAAATCACGTGAGGGCAGGTTGGGTTGTTAAAAATTTTATATCTTCGTCTTGACATGGTAATGTTTAGGTATAGGTGTAGATGGTAGACGAGGTTTTTCAAATTTGGTGTTTTGTTTCAAATATCTGGATCCTAGAGAAGAAAGAGAAACTTGAATTGAGAGGATAAAAATGAGCCATCACTAAGACATGAAATTGTGGTTTATAGATCGAAAAATGAGCATTATGACGATAATCAAATTTAACAAAGTGTTGATACATAATATGTGCGTCATGTGAAGTATCAGATCGAGACGATGTGAAGATTCAAGTCAAGGTTGCTGCTGGCCGAACCAGGTCCGAACCTGAAGTTCGGACCGGCCGAACTCCGAGTTCGGAGGAGGTTCGGACCAGTCGTGTATATATAGTTAGCTTGTCTTGTAATCTGGAACAAAGAGAGATAGGGAGAGAGAGGTCATGTTCTGAACTATGTGTTTTTGAGTGTGTTTCCTCAGAGAGCTTAATTGAGAGAGTTTGTAATTGAATCTTTGTGATTTCAATGAAAACAAACTTTATTTACATCTCGTTCTTACTCTACAATCAAGCAAACCTTTAGTAAGATCCGTCTTACGCATTTTCACAAAGTTTTTAACAGAAGTTGGTGTGACACGGGTTGAGTTCCCTTAAAAACATCTTTTATCCTAAAAACCTAAAAACCCCCCTTTTTAATTACTCTTTTCTTTATTCACGCCTCCCTTCAATCAACCCCTCCGGCCCTCCCCCTTTCTTCTTCAATTAGCCGGCGAGTACGTGAAAGAGGAGTACGATCGAGATCACTGGTTGTCATCGGAACAAATAGCACTCGCCGATGACGAGATATCACCTCCTCCTCCTGAATACGACGTTTCATCATCGGAGATAAGCCGTCCGATCTCGAAAATTCTGAAAGAACTCAACAAGAAAGATCTGGATTCTCTCATTAGATCTCGAACAGAATCCAATGGCTTCTCTTGCAAATACTTACCATGGTCTCTATTCTCTTCTCAAATGATTTTAGTGTAAATTGGGGTTGATTGAGTACTAGTTGGTTTCCTATGAAATTGTTAACCTAATACATTATAACGCTATCAAACAGGCTACTTAGAGGGTGTTTGGATATGCCTTTTATAACCTGGTTATCTTGTTATTCATATATTTATGAATTGTGATGTGATTATCGACTTATTTTGGGGCAATCAGTAAAAGGTGGGGTTTTTTTTTCCTCTTATGTCAGTTACTTAAATGATTATAGTTAACCAATTTTTCTTGACTTAGCACATAGTGTGTTGGTGGTTCTTGACACATAACCAGAGTCATGTGTTTGGTAGGGAACGGAGAGGCAGAGATGATGCATATGTGTTGGTGGCCTAGCTCCTAGCTAATCCGCTTAACACAATATCCATAAAAAATAAATAAATAAAAACTTTTTTTTGTTTTTTTCTTTTTTTTTTTGTTGTTATTGATTTTTTCTTTTCTTTTGTTGCTTTGGATGAGAATCTGATTAGTTATCGAGATTTGAAAAAGAATGCTTTCTACTTGCAACATGTGGCTTGTGTGTTGAGGGGCTTTACTAAACTGTCTAAACTTTATGGCTTAAAATGTCATGTATATGTTTATGTCCATGAACACATTCTAAATCATATATCAACTTTGTTTTTAGATTAGGGACTAATATGATTGTTTAAATTCCAGGCATATAGTGAACACGATTATGAATTTGCATGCTCCAGGTACATCAAAGATCTTAAAATTCGGCTTTATTGGATTGCATTCAACTTCTATTTGGTTAATATAATTTGTTTACTTTCAACGTTTTGTAGAACGGTCCAGGGAAGTGCAAAGGTTATATTACCTATTTAGCAGATGGGAAATATGTGACCGTTACTTATCGGGTAACAATCTATGGTAATGATGCAGCAGAGGTATATCTTTTGCTTCTCGCCTGCTTCTAATCTTAGTCTTGATAATAATGCATGATGTACCTTAAGCATTGCTTAGTGATGTGGGGCCATAGAGATGACATTTTCCTAATTCATTTACTCTCGAATGGATCGATCTAGCATTTTTTTCTTTTTATTTCATACAAACATTTGGACCGCTCTATTCAAATGTTCAGATTTTCATGGTATTAGAATTGGCCTTTGCCTAGGGGTATCAATGTGTATTATATGATTCCTCTCAACCGACTTATTGAGGGCTTAAGTCACATTATGGACAAACATGTAGGTGTTAGGGTGTTAGTGCAAAGAAAATTTTGTTTATGTAATTATAACTAAATTGCTCACTATATATAACAAAGTTCAGGGATAATGTCTAGTGAACATCCAAGTATTCAATTTCAACCTTTCTCTCATATACCAAAACTATCTTATAGGGCACCAAAATATGTATCATGTTTTGCTTATACCAAACATGACAAAAAAGGGGCAAGAATATTGTAAAAGTTTTTTTCTCCATACATTTTTTATAGATTGATACAATCATATTTATCTTTTTAAAAGTTTTAAGGGTATTTATGTCATAATGCATGCTTTTGGCTGAATTTATAGGTCTATACGGTCGTCAAACATGTGGGTAGGTTAAATAGAAGTGTGGCATCTACATAAGCTTAGCTATCTAAAACAATGCAACATTTTACTTGATACATAGTTCAATATAAAGATATTTTTATGTGTTATATTTTTTTTCTATCTTGTATTATGCACTTGCACTGAACAAGATGGTAGGTTAGAAAAGAATGGAAAAGAAAAAGTATGATGTTAAAATGATCATGTTTTATAATTTGTTATGTATAAACTCAGAGGCGTGTCTTTATCTATCAAAAAAGCTTTTGAATGACATTGTTCTAGTTCATTTTTAGATGTGGATTTAAATTTACTTCTTTTCCATTTGCTTATTATCTATGAACTTGGTGTAAAGCAAGTCCGTAGGCACGACCAACGAATTAAAAAAACTCAAGTAATCAGTGCTCGCCTGCTCTATTAGGTAATTGTATATCACAAGGTAGTTTTTGTTGTTACATACAAGCATTAAACATACAAAGTTATGTTGCATACAGTCATGTTGCATATATGCAACATACAGTCATTTTGCATATATGCAACATATAATTGTGTTGAGTATATGTAATATACTGGCAGGTTGAATATATGCATCATTCAATCATGTTGCATATAGACAACATACAGTCATGTTGAATATAAATAACATATAGTCATGTCGAGTATATGCAACATACTGTCATGTTGAATATATGCAGCATACAATCATGTTTCATATATGCAGCATATAGTCATTTTGAATATAAACAACATACAATTATGTTTCATATAAACAACATATAGTCATGTTGCATATATGCAACACAAACCATGTTGCATATATACAACACACTATATGTTGCATATATGCAACACAACACAGTCATGATGCATATATGCATCACAATCATGTTGCATATATGCATAATAAGTATATACATATTTATTTTAAAGTTGTAAACAATATTATTTTAATATATTATTGATGTGTAAATTTCAGGACGAAAAAGCACACAATATATACTAAATTGTTTCACTTCCAGAATTCCATCTCAATGACACAAGTGGATGGAAACTCAATTAAATTTTGGTGGGACAGATGAATTGACAACTTTACTCTCGTGAATAGGTTCCCAAATTCATATGATTGTGAGATAAATAAATAAGTTAAAGTGATGGAAAGGATCCCAAGTCAAAGCCAAAGAAACATGGTAAATTGGAGTTGGAGAAGCGGACCATTGCTTGAGCCTACAAGGGATTCGTTAGCTTAACATGTGAACCTGCTACATTGAATTTGATCGTAGTCTGTTGTAATTTTTGTATTTCTGATGTGGTGTAAAATACCTACCTTTGTACTTCTTTTTGGGATTTTGCATCTTGTTTGTCCCGTTCAGTTAAAATACATCATGCTATGTAAATTGGAGTTGCATAAATGAAGAATGTACGGATGTTGCATATATACAACATGTATTCATACTGCATAAACATAATATAATTGTAAAAGAAAAATATGACAACACATAAACCTAATAGATATTATATTGCATGCACACAACTCTAAATCCATAAAGTATAACACTGGTAACATGTAATATTTGTAAAACCACTATCTTTAATAGCAAGTAGATCGTAACGGAGTAAAGTAAGCTTACCGGGATCCGGGTTAGGGGTTGTATATATGCAACACACATGTGTTGGGGGGTCCGGGTTAGGGGTTATATATATGCAATATAATTATGTTGCATATATGCAACACAGGGGGGTGGGGGTGGGTGGCTGGGTGCGGTTAGGGGTTATATATATGCAATATAATTATGTTGCATATATGCAACACAGGGGGGTGGGGGTGGGTGGCTGGGTGCGGTTAGGGGTTATATATATGCAATATAATTATGTTGCATATATGCAACACGAGGGGGGGGGTGGCTGAGGTGCGGGTTAGGGGTTATATATAAACAATATAATTATGTTGCATATATGCAACAAGGGGGGGGGGGGGAGGTTAGGGGTGGGTGGGTGGGGGGTTGGAAGAAGAGGGGGGTGTTGTAAATATATGAAACATGAGGGGAGTGTGGTAGTGATAATATTGAAAATTAAATATTAAATTACTTTATTAAACTTCATTTAAGTGGTTTTTAGGCTAAGAAGGAGTTTTCACATGATCTTTACCCTTATATAAAGACACCCAAATTAATGAACTTTACTTTGATAAATAATAGTACTTCTTGACACGTGACATGTTTCTATTTTATTGATCACATACTATCCATTTTAACATAATATATTAAACAAATAAAAGTTATCTTCAACTACTAGTAAATTTATACATAGCATCTCCCTATGAAGATAAAGTCTAATGTATTGCTAAATAGGGATGGCGGGTAGGGTTAAAATTCAAAAGTAATTGTGAATGGAATGGATTTAGAAATTTGGAACAAGATAGTTAATTAATTGGATTTATCATTTTTGATACTTGGACATTAAACGTAACTAAAAGCCCATATAGTTTTATCCCACGCTAAATATTACAAAGAAAGTAAAACATATTTATTATATATGTATCACATATTATATATAAATAAATATTTATAAAATATATATAATGCTCATTTAAGTTATTCGAATCGATCGATTTGGTATAATTAGATTTGCATTCGAATAACTTATTTGGCTCGAAGGAGGACTAACTCAAATAAACCAACATTTGAATTCAAATTCGAATTTTAAGTTATTCGAGTCCGAGTAAAATAGTGAACACTCATAAGAGCAAGTAAGCTCCTGATCTTATCACGATCTTTCGATTATCGATCAATTGAAGGCGGAAGATGAAAATAACACGGAGGTGTAGGTACCTTTTACTCTTACATTTTGTTCGTTTGGTTATGAGGAAGGAATATAATTGAGATCAAAAGGGGAAAAAGAAAGGGAAAAACCGGTTTAAAAAAAGTTGAAAAATAATTTATAGAAAAACCAATGATTGACAACAATGCTAAGTATTTCTAATCACTTCTTCTTTGTTAATATAGTAATAGGATGAAGGGACGAGTTTAATAGTTTTTTTTTTAGTTTATCATGGGCTGTGAGTCCACCTAATGTGAAATCAGCTATCTTTAACTTTATTAAACAACTTTATTTTCTTATGAAAAAGGGCAAGCTAGTGGAGATAGAAAATTTAACGGTGTAGTTTCCCTTGTATATATGCATGTATCTGACTATTAAATATGAACAAATAAAATAATATAATAGATAAATAAACCTGACAATTGCTCGATACAACTGATACAGTAACTACTAGCAACTGCCCTGCAATTTGTTCCTTGCTTCAAGCTCATTCCTTGCATGGCAAGTTTCTCAGGGAACATTGGATAAGTGGCAGTTGGTACCTGTCTATCATGCTGCCTGGCTTAACAAAGCTAGCTGGATCAGCAACATGTATCCAAACTTTGATACGCCCATCTTGCAACTTTGTTGCACTTAACGCATCATCAAGCTGTACAACTTTTCATTTGTAGTTAGATGTTGCATGTAAATGAGAAAAACTGAACACAAGACAACATGAATTTGGTGTTTTGCGATATTTGACGTCCTAGTCAGCAAGGGGCTCCAGACTAAAAGTGGTATAATCATAGAGCCCCATAAAACCCCTAATTTTTTAAAAAACAAAAACAACACTAACAAAATTAGACCAATCACAACACTCCCTTCAAAATTGGACCAATTAGAATTAAAGGGGAAGAGCGCCATCAGCCATTAGTATAACACCAAGGAGGGGAAATGGCTGGTATAGTGGAGGGTTGTAACGGTGTAGGGAGCGCTATGGGGTTCTTTGATACCCCTATAGAGTCCTACTACAAATACCCTTAAAGTGCAAATTTAAGAGCTTATATAATTAATACACTTTATATAAAACCCAAGTGATATTGTTTGGGGAACTAGCCGACCAAAAATTAAGTTCTAAGGTGCTTTTAAGGTAACATGCATGCAAGGGGATCACTTTTTTAATATAGTAACAGGATGAAGGGACAATTTTAATAGTTTTTTAAAGTTTATCATGGGTTGTGAGTGCCCTAAAATGTGAAGTTAAGCTACCTTTATTGAACAACTTTATTTTCTTATGAAAAAGGGCTATTAAGCTAGTGGAGATGGAAATTCAACGGTGTAGTTTCCCCTGTATATATACATGCATGTATCTATGCCTGTGTGCTTCACATGTACGCTGTATCCCCATATCAAATCTTCTTCTGATTACTTGATTTCATCCACAAAACACCATTGAACTGAAATTCATCCCTATCTCCTTAATCGGACGTGATAAATGCGCCATTTTCAGATTTTATTCTATCGACCTTAATTTTCCTAATTGCTCCATAGCTCCGCCATCTTTCAGTGAAAAGCTTCAACTTCTGCCATCCTTAGTAATCAGGTACATCCGATCTCTGAACGATTTGTTTTACTCTTTGAATGCTAAACTTACCGTATCGCGTGATTCTGCTAAAGCCCTAACGTTTTTATTGTTATTGTGCTTTTGGAGTATCTTTGTCGAGTTTGTGAAACTTTTTCCGACTGTTGAATGGTGTAGCTAGGGCTTTGAAATTTGCTCATTAGAAACTTGAGTATATTGTGAAATTTCGACAAATGGATCCTCGATTTGGCAGAATTTATAGTTCTGCTGATGGAGACGAAAATAGGACTCAATTTGGGAATGGAAGTATGCCTGTTTTTGCAGATAATACGAATCTAAACAGTGGTCAAAGTCAAATATATGAAAACACTTTTTTGACTTATGATCCAGTCAATGAAGGTAGCAGGTACCAAACTTCCATTTACAGTCAAAACTTTAGAGGTTTACAATTTCCACCATTAAACAATCCTCCTGTGGCTGCTGATGTGAGTCCAACTCTTGAAGATGAGCTTCATGAAGACTGTGATCTTTCAGATGCAATTTTGGGATATATTAGTCAGGTGCTCATGGAAGAAGAATTGGAGGACCAATCTTGCATGCTTCAAGAATCTTTAGATCTTCAAGCTGCAGAAAGACCTTTCTATGAAGCTCTTGGAAAGAAGTACCCTCCGTCCCCAACCCCATTGCCGCAGCCACCTTCTTCGGAAATTGGTTTGACTTCTCTTGACCAATCTGGAAACAGCCTTTATGTTGAGAATTTTAATAGTTGTGGTGTACAGAATCTTGGACCTTCAAGCAACGGGGGGTTGGATTCCCCTGCGATCACTGCTGATACGCACGATCTTTGTAATGAAAGCCAAATGATGCTGCAGTTTAGAAAGGGTTTTGAAGAAGCAAGCAAGTTTCTTCCGAGTGTCGACGGATTCTTGAATTCTTCGAATGTAGGTCAAGGAAAGAAAGGAGAAGAAAGCCAAACAAGGTCAAAGATAAGAAAAAATCACGGGGAGGATATAACCGAATTAGAAAAACAAGAAAGAAGCATTAAGCAGGCGGCGGTTTTTCCAGAATTGACTTTGAGGTCAGAAGAGATTGACTTAATTTTTCTTCCTACTCTGGGAGATCGTAAGGCTGCTTTTAACTCATTTCGTGACACGTTACGTGAAGGAAAAGTTAAAGATTCATTAGTAGGTGTAGAGGATATAAGTTTTAGTACAGGGATAGGGAGAGGGAGAGGTAGAGGTAGAGGTAAAGGTAAAGGTAAAGGCAAAACTCATGGTAAGAAACAAAACTGGAAAAAAGAGGTTATAGATTTAAGAACCCTTTTGATTACTTGTGCGCAATGTGTTGCAGCTGATGATAAAGGGGAAGCAAATGAACTTTTAAAACAAATTAGGCAACATTTGTCACCTTTTGGTGATGGAACTCAGAGGTTAGCTAACTGTTTTGCTAACGGGCTTGAAGCCCGCTTAGCTGGCACTGCGAGTCAAATCCATAAAGCATTAGTCAGCAAGAAAACATCTGCTGCTGAATATATCAAAGCTTACCATTTGTACCTGGCATCATCCCCGTTCAGACAGGTTTCAAATTATGCTTCCAACAGGACGATTATGGATGTATCTATGAATGCAATGAGGGTACACATCATTGATTTTGGTATTTTGTATGGGTTTCAGTGGCCGACTTTTCTTCAACGTTTTTCATCAAGAGAAGGTGGCCCCCCACGGGTTAGGATAACTGGAATTGAGTTTCCTCAACCCGGGTTTAGACCTGCCCAGAGAATTGACGAAACAGGTCGGCGGTTACACTCATATGCTGAGCAATTTAAAGTTCCATTTGAATATAATTCAGTTGCTAAAAGATGGGAAAATGTTACAGTTGAAGATCTAATGCTTGATGAGGGTGAGTTTTTAGTGGTTAATTGTATGTATCGAGCCCGAAACTTACTTGATGAGACAGTGGTGGTAGATAGTGCTAGAAACATTGTCCTAAACCTGATTAAGAAGATTAATCCGGATATCTTTATCCATGGAGTTGTTAACGGATCTTACAATGCCCCTTTTTTCTTGACCCGTTTTCGTGAGGCCCTTTTTCATTTCGAAGCTTTATTTGATATGCTTGAAACAAACGTGTCCTGTGATCATCCTGAAAGGATGCTGCTTGAAACAGATATATTTGGAAGAGAAGCTTTGAATGTCATAGCATGCGAGGGATGGGAGAGGACTGAAAGGCCTGAAACGTATAAGCAATGGCATGTTCGTAATTTGAAGGCCGGGTTAGTTCCAGTTCCGTTCTCGCGGGTTATAGTCAAATGGGCTACAAATAAAGTGAGCGTATATCATAAAGATTTCTTGATAGATGAAGACAACCATTGGATTTTGCAGGGGTGGAAAGGACGGATTCTTTATGCCATTTCTTGCTGGAAACCTGGTGGTTAATTAGCAAGTGGATTTCAGATAATGTGTTGTTAATATGTGGCTAACTTAATCCACATCACCTTTAACCAGCTTAATATTATTAGATATCCTTTTGAAAGATGCTGAATTGTCAGATGTGATATTATTGTAAGGCTAATGAGCTGAACTATATGGGTTTTAACGGTTTATGGTTAAATATTCAGAAGTCGTTTTAGCTGTTTTAATTATCTCTTCATTTTTTACTCATAGATGTAGTTCATATAAAACACGGGATAGTTTTTTTTTCTTTTTTTCTGAACGGCCGATGAAAAAAAGTTTATTAAAAGAAAAATCGACTAGCAAGAAGCTAGCCATATATTACATTAAAACAGAGTGAAGTAGCATAAAATAATCATCTAAACCTTTAAATCACAACTGGGTCAAATAAAAGAGCATATATATGATTAAAATTTGAACTCGGCACATTCGTATGCTCTATGTGCACCCACTGACTCAAATAGCTACATTGATTATTTCACAATTAAGAAACAAATTTACAAGTTGCTTAGTTAACAATTAAGTCGGTTGAGAACTAAAGCAACTTAAATATTAGTATACTTTAGAAATCTGATTCGAGTGATTTTGGCCCTTTAATGTTTACTATCCAGAGGTACATTTTTGTAACCGAATGTTTTTTTTCATATTTCTCGATAATATGTTTTTTTTCCAAGGGGAGGCAGTTTTACCCCATGTTGTCCCAGGAGGGGGTTTCTAGGCCAGGAGAAAGCTTCAGGAGGGGGTGTCTTGGTTCTCACGGAGGTCCGAGTAATCGACCTTGGACATAGCCCCACAAGGGTAGGTTTACACGTGAGACCAAAGTCGCCTGATCGATGCCGTTCCAAAAAAAAATATGTAATTCCAAAAAATGTAAAATATGTTATGGTTTTTCTACTGGTGAGTTCTATGCTCAGTCCTTTTTTCTTTCTATTTCTAGTGTATGTGTATACAGAGGTGGATAAGATGGCTATTTTTTCTGGATAAGCTCAAAGAAATGAAACGCAATGTTTTTGTTGAAATCCCCATCGACTCTGATGATAACAGCAACGAAGAAGTTTTTATGCCATTATTGGATGTTGGACTCTCCTAATGATGAAATAAAGGATGTGGAACCAACAACAGACTGATTGAACCCGATGAGAAATAAGTTGTTGAACGTAAAAGGATATGAGGCTATATAAATTTGCAAGCAAAACGTCCATCACGAGGATCTGTGGATAAAAACCTAAAACAAAATGAAGTTGGCCAACTCGAAAAAGAAGAAAGAATGTTCAACATCCAAAGATCAGGATGGTAGTTGATGTCATTGGGTTTTTTAAGAAGCTGATGAGTGAAACTTCTGTCCTTCTAGATGTGTTGTGTCTTTGTTGTTTTCTATCTTATTTGAAGAATGACTTTGTTAGGCCTTTTTAACTATGAAGTTGTAGTCTTTTACCTTAGAAATGAGATACCGATATGTGGGGTATATGCAATATTATTTGAAATAAACTTCTATATATATACATTGACATATGTTATGATTGTCTGGGTCTTTTTCTATTTAATGGTTGGAAGCTTTTAGCAGCCAATTTTTAGAAATGAAGTCTTGGTCTAATTTAGGCTACCCATCAAATTGATATATTCACCTATTTCCCATGGCCGTTTCATGTGAAACGATCCCAAAACGACCGTTTCAAACAAAACGACCTCAATACGATTTGTGAAAAAGGGGGCCCACTGAATTTTAAGGTTGTCGTCGTGTCGTCGCGACGCATCACCCCGTTTTGCCTGAAACGACCGTTTTGGTTAAACGACCGTAGAAATTGGGTTTCTCTAGTAAACTCACTGGGTTTCTCTATAACCGCTCTTAATTTATTTACTTTTGAAATTTATATTTATCTAATGTTTAAACCCGTAGCGCTACGGTTCCTTTTAGGATTCCATATGAAATTGAATAAGTGGATTGGAAGTTATTGTCTCCTCCTCCGGTACTTTCCGCCACCGGTAGGCGAAGCTTGACCGAAAAAGTCGCGGGGGCGAAAAGTCATGGATCCTAATCCCGGGAGGCGGTTCTCAATATATAATTTTTTTAGAAAAAACTGCAAAAATTAACACTACGGCAAAAAAAAACGGGGGGCGGTCACCCCCTCAGTCTCTATTATACTTCGCCAATGTCTGACGACGGTCAGTGGTGGTTAGATTCGGGGGGTTTAGGGGAGAATTGAGTCACCATTGATAAATAGGTATTTGATGATAGGTTCATTGAGGTCTCAAGTTTAAACATGACTCAAATGGTTTTTTCTCAAGTTGTGAGTTTACTCGTTGATAGTGTTCATGGGTGCATGCCTAGAGTGCCCAATCCAATATGAACAATTATAATCCCGTCTCACAAAAACTCACTCGAATATAAAAAATTTAAAGGTAATTTCAAACACCTAAAAAAATTAATTTTTTAATGCACATCTATGCCCATAGACTCCAAAGACCATTAAAACTTTAATACAATATGACCAAAACACAGGGACCTTCAGTGTAATTAACTTTTAACTTTATTAAACAACTTTTATTTTCTTTTCTCATGAAAAAGGGCAAGCAGCAAGTGGGGAAATAGAAATAGAAATATAACGGTGTAGTTTCCCCTGTATGTGTGTATGTATGTATCGTCATGTCTTCTCTCTTTCTTTCTGAGCACTTGATTTCATCAACAAAACGCCATTGAACTTCATCCATATCTCGTTAATCGGAGGTGATAAACGCGCCATTTTCAGATTCTGTCGACCTTTTCTTTTTTGCTCCATAGTTCCAGCCAGCCATCTCTCAGTGAAAAGCTTCAGCTTCTGCCATCCTTTGTAATCAGGTACATCCGATTTCTGAACGATTTGTTTTACTCTTTGAATGCTAAATGAATGCGAAACTTACCCTATCGTGTGATTCTGCTAGAACCCTAACGTTATTATTGTGCTTTTGGAGTATCTTTGTCTATAAGAAGATTTATCGAGTTTATGAAACTTTGCGTCTGTTGAATGGTGTAGCTAGGGCTTCGAAATTTGCTCATTAGAAGCTTGAGTCCATAGTGAAATTTAGACAATGGATCCACGATTTGGAAGAAATTATTGTTCTGCTGATGGAGATGATGAAAATAGGATTCAGTTTGGGAATGGAAGTTTGCCTGATTTTGAAGATAATAGGAATATAAACAGTGGTCAAATATATGAAAACACTTTTTTGACTTATGATCCAGTCAATGAAGGTAGCAGGTACCAGACTTCCATTTACAGTCAAAACTTTATAGGCTTACAATTTCCACCATTAAACAATCCTCCTGTGGCTGCTGATGTGAGTCCAACTCTTGAAGATGAGCTTCATGAAGACTGTGATCTTTCGGATGCAATTTTGGGATATATTAGTCAGGTGCTCATGGAAGAAGAATTGGAGGACCAATCTTGCATGCTTCAAGAATCTTTAGATCTTCAAGCTGCAGAAAGACCTTTCTATGAAGTTCTTGGGCAGAAGTACCCTCCGTCCCCAACCCCGTGGCCACCGCCACCTTCGTCGGAAATTGGTTTGACTTCTGTTGACCAATCTGGAAACAGCCTTTATGTTGAGAATTTTAATAGCTGTGGTGTACAGAATCTTGGAGCCAAGAATGTATCTTATGCATCATTTGGATCATCAAGCAATGGGGGGTTGGATTCTCCTGCTAGCACTGCCGATACGTATGATCTTTGTAATGAAAGCCAAATGATGTGGCAGTTTAGAAAGGGTTTTGAAGAAGCAAGCAAGTTTCTTCCGAGTGTCAACGGATTCTTGAATTCTTCCAATGTAGGTCAAGATCAGAAAGGAGAAGAAAGTCAAACAAGGTCAAAGATAAGAAAAAATCACGGGGAGGATATAACAGAATTAGAAAAACAAGAAAGAAACATTAAGCAGGCTGCGGTTTTTCCAGATTTGACTTTGAGGTCAGAAGAGATTGACTTAATTTTTCTCTCCAGTCTTGGAGATGGTAAGGTAGCTTTAGACTCGTTTCGTGACACGTTACGTGAAGGAAAAGTTAAAGATTCATTGGTAGATGTAGATGATATAAGTTTAAGTAAAGGGAGAGGTAAAGGTAAAAGCAAAACTCGTGGTAAGAAACAAAACAGGAAAAAGGAGGTTATAGATTTAAGAACCCTTCTGGTTACTTGTGCACAATCTGTTGCAGCTGACGATAAAAGGAAAGCAAATGAACTTTTAAAACATATTAGGCAACATTCGTCACCTTTTGGTGATGGAACTCAGAGGTTAGCCAACTGTTTTGCTAACGGGCTCGAAGCCCGCTTAGCTGGCACTGGTAGTCAAATCCATAAAGCATTAGTCAGTAGGAAAACATCTGCTGCTGACTATATCAAAGCTTACCATTTGTACATGGCATCATCCCCGTTTAGACAGGTTTCAAATCTTGCTTCCAACAAGACGATTATGGATGTATCTGAGAATGCAATGAGGGTACACGTCATTGATTTTGGTATTTTGTATGGGTTTCAGTGGCCGACTTTCCTTCAACGAATTTCATCAAGAGAAGGGGGTCCCCCACGGGTTAGGATTACTGGAATTGAGTTTCCTCAACCCGGGTTTAGACCTGCCCAGAGAATTGACGAAACGGGTCAGCGGTTACACGCGTATGCTAAGCAATTTAAAGTTCCATTTGAATATACTTCAATCGCTAAAAGATGGGAAAATGTTACAGTTGAAGATTTAATGCTTGATGAGGGTGAGTTTTTAGTGGTTAATTGTATGTATCGAGGCGAAAACTTACTTGATGAGACAGTGGTGGTGGATAGTGCTAGAAACATTGTCCTAAATCTGATTAGGAAGATTAATCCTGATTTCTTTATCCTTGGAGTTCTAAACGGATCCTACAGCGCCCCGTTTTTCTTGACCCGTTTTCGTGAGGCCCTTTTTCATTTCTCAGCTTTATTTGATATGCTTGAAACAAATGTGGCCCGTGATCGACCTGAAAGGATGCTGCTTGAAACAGATGTATTTGGAAGAGAAGCTTTGAATGTCATTGCATGCGAGGGATGGGAGAGGACTGAAAGGCCTGAAACGTATAAGCAATGGCATGTTCGTAATTTGAGGGTCGGGTTTGTTCCAGTTTCCTTCTCGCGGCATATACTCAAAGTGGCTGCAGAGAAAGTGAGCATGTATCATAAAGATTTCTTGATAGATGAAGACAACCATTGGATTTTGCAGGGGTGGAAAGGTAGGACTATTTATGCCATTTCTTGCTGGAAACCTGGTGGTTAAGCAAGTGAATTGCAGATCCACATCACCTTTAACCAGCTTCACCTTAGATATCCATTTGAGAGATTTTGAATGACTGAATGTTAAAGATGTGATTTTGTAAGGCTAATGAGCTGAACTATATGGTTCTTAACGGTTTCGGTTAATTATTTATAAGTTGTTTTTGGCTGTTCTATTTATTTTCTTCATTCTTTACCGCATAGATGTAGTTCTTATAATACACGAGATAGATATATTTGACTGTAACTTTGAAACTTGAAACCTATGGAATAACAAAACCGTTTTGTCTTTGTTATTTTAATTTTCTTGTTCTAAAATATGGAGTGACACATATGTTTGATACTTATAAATATCTTTATAATCTTAAGTTTTAAAACTCTAAATGTAACGTTTCATTCAATTCAACCGGTTTGATTTGCTTTTAAAAGAAATAGTTATCAGTTGAATCTAAAATATTGATAGGGTGAACAGCCTAACTTCGCTGGTTATCATCAAACTTGACATTATTGAAAGACATCATACACGCAAAGCAACATAATGATATTACAGACGATATCATAAACTATCCAGATGTCATATGTTTCCACAACTTAGCACCGATTTATAAAAGCAGCAAACTTGACAAACAAGGCAACCAGAAACTACAATTTACGAGCAGTTTGTATCATAACTTGCTAGTCCCATCAACTCGGGCCCTTCCAAACGAGGATTGTTCTCAAAGCTGCAAAACAGAACCACATTCAGTAAGCTAAGAGAGAACCAGATAAAATTCTTAAATGATAAAAGATGGAGGAAAAGCCTTACTTGCTCAAAGGGATACGTTCAAATGGGCCAGTGGTCGGAATTGTGCCGCAGAGGTTATTGTTTGATACGTCTCTGCGAAAACATGAGAACACATTCTTAACATTGCTTAATCACAAAGTTGGAAAATACAAACTGATAAAGAATGAGCACATACAACACTTTCAGGCTTGAAATACCAACGAGTTCCCTTGGGATTCTTCCAGTTAGATGATTATCATTAAGACGCCTACAGATTGTGAATGAGAAATTAATAATTTTATCAGACAGTAAGGTTATCAGTCCTGTAGTAAATAATCAAACTCACAAGAACACTATAGACTTCAGTTTCCCGAGTGTAGTTGGAATATTTCCAGTAATATTGTTGTTGTAGAGATCCAAACTTATGAGGTTCTTCAAGTTACCAATCTCTGCAGGAATTGGACCTTGAATGCTGTTTTTGTAAAGCTCCCTGCATTAATGAAAATTCATCATGGATCATGGCTGTTAATTGTAGATGATTAAGGTTAAAAGAACTGATAATTGCACAGACATTGCTGCCTTTTGACCGAACAGTTTGCCTATATGCATAAACTAAGTTAACTTACAGATACTGTAGGCGTTCAAGTTTTCCTAGTTCAGGTACAAGATGACCAGACAATTTTGAATTTCCAAGATCCCTGTAAAAGAACAACATTATCATAATGAGTTAAGTTTCATAATTCTTGGAATAATAATGACAGTTTGACAGATTAGGTTAATAAAAATTTGATTGTACGTATTAAATTAACAACTATTGCAATCAAAGATTTTCCCCGCACAATTTTAGGAATTATTGGTTTGGGTTTTGAGGTCAAACTGGAAATTGTTGATTATAATAACAATATGAATATGTTAAATTTTGAAAACCTTAAGAATCACAAAATATTGGAGTAAAATACATCCCTACACTATTGCTTAATCTGCATATTTCACCCCTTGGACTCTTTAACAAAGGAAGCCCCTGAATCAAGAATGTGAAGCATAAACGCTAAATTTTTCAAGAAAAATTAAAATTTCTATTATGATTTTTCCTTCCTTAAAACCCTTTGATACGAAAGAAAGTAATAAACTAATAATAATCTAACCTTATCTCGACCCATCTCTCTGTGCCACCAAATAAATGAAAATTACAAACTTAAGACATTGGTCGATTTAGGTTACATACAGTGGTAACAAAAATAAGTTGTATGCAATAGAAAGTTAAAGGAGAACTGGAGACCGAATTACCCATTCTTTCAAAACAAACAAAAATCACCCATTTTTGCACACACTATTTCAAAACAAAAACAAAAAAAGAACTACTTTGACCCAAAAAAAACTCATTTCACCTCTCACAAATCACAATCATCATTTTCATCTTGTAGAAAATAAATATCTAAACTTGCAAAACCATTTTCAAAATAATAATAGCTTTAAGTGATCAAAGCCATAGAACAATTTCTGTGTAAGCTATACCATACATGTTCCTCATGCCTTCACTATCATGAATAGATAGGAGTAGGCAATGAGAAGTTATATAACTACTCACCAACAACAATGAAAGATTAAGGAAAAGCATGGTACTAAAATAACCATAAGAAGATAACAACATACCCATGGACACTTGAGTTCCTAAGCCAAAGAATCATGCAGATGCATACACAAACGCAGTCATGCATATATTATATGCATAGATGGATATATGTGTGTATAGATGAATGCAAATGTACTAGTTTGAAACAATCAAATAAAATGAACGTGCAATTACTTTAATATTAAATAGTGAACACTACTAAACTTAAGATCCAACACACTATATAACAATGATGAACAAAGTCTATGACCAGAATAATCTATTTTAAACAGCAGTAAGCTAAATATATATATATGTTATAGGGTATGCATCTAACCATGGCCAACAACTCCTAGATACCAAGTTCAGATAGATAATTATGTTTAATAACACATGTGATTATCAAATCAAATCAAATCAAATCATTAGGGCTGCAGAAATCTTAAGTGCACGCAGGCCCACAGCAACAAGAAATTACCAACATGACAATCAAATTAACCAAAGATATTTAAGCACTAATTTGTTATTCGGAGGAAAATCATATCTTTATTATGTCGATTTCAAATTTAGAACATGAGACCTACATAAGCCCTAAAATTTAGCTAAGTGAATTTGGGGGGATTTGGGCTTACAGGCGAGTAACGTGGTTGTCTTGATCGCAGGTAACGTGAAACCAGGTGCAGGGATTGACGAGACTGGGATCCCAGCTCTGAAGGACGTTATCGGGGTCGTTGAAGCTCCGGCGAAGGGCGTAAAGCGCGTCTCCTTCGGAGTTTCCACTGACGGTGGTCGATGCTGCTACTAATACGACGAGGAGGAGGAGGAGGAGGAGGGCAGGTAAGCTACACCACCGAGCCATGAGATATGATATGATGGGGGTAATTAGTTAAGTTCTTCACTTCTTCCCTTAGAACTTGTTGTTCGATTGGATTGATGAACAAACCGATTACGAAAGAGGGTTTGGCCGGCGGGCGTTGATTTATGTATCTCGAGTCAATGGGTGGAGTGGAGTTGGGGGTCTAATTTTGACCCCACACAAGTGCAAATGGAACAAATAGGGTTAAATGGCTAGCTGCCCTCTTTTGACCGGAAGGCGGTGTTTAGTTTAGTTTTTTTTTGTTTTTCCTTTATCTTGAAAAAGCAAAAGAGTTTGCTTGTTTTTTTTTTTAACGGCAAACACTCGGTTAACTCGGGGGTCTCATCCTGGCAAACGATGCTACCCACGACACGCTGCGACCACAGGCCGTGCGAGTAACCAAGACTCTCTATGTTGCACATCCATCCCAGAGGAAACCCACCGCCTTAAGGCCCACTGTGATAAAACTTTTGACCCACCTCTATTTAATTCATCATTCATTTTTTGTGTCTGGTGGGATTTGAACCCTTGACCTTCACATTGGAAGGCAAGGGTATATCCACTCCACCAAATGGTGGGGGATAAAGCTCCATAAAGCTCCTTAATCATTACAAAAGTCATCTTCTTTCTCTCATTTTCCTTATCCATTGCTCGTCAACGATCGTTTCTTACCACTACCTCTCAGACCCTCCAATATTTTTTGAAATTTGGGCGACATTTTCATAATAGCACAATGTTCAGCGAGAGGTGCGGTGTTATGGTCGTTCTTTTATCGACCAATGGATTGTTCATCAAGTCGGTGTCACTTGCACCACTTTAACGGTTTAGTTTTAACTCCTGTCATTATGCCGTTGAACTTGGCAACCTTTCTTTTGATTTCAGACCACTTGCCACTAAATTTATCGTGCTACGATAAACATCTTGATCCATGTAGGAGTGAAATCTCTTACTAACACCATCCCAAAACATCTTTCTCGCTTGAGGGTTTCCTAAAAAAATTAAAAATAAGTAATTATTAAATGATAAAAATAAATAAAGATAGAAATTCTTTTTAACATAATTAATTATTAAATGATAGAAATATAAAAGACAATTAGAAAAGTATTTACCGGTTATCGGGTCTTCAAAAACATCGACGAAAACATCGACATAAGCTCGCACAAAGGTACGTTCTTCAATCGTGTTTCACTTTTGTTGTTTGGGAACCCTGACGAAGACCCATCAACGGGTTTCTTTTCCTTTTTCCCTCTTCTACCGGTTCTTGCGTTTCCGGTATTATTTCAACACCGTCGTCTTCATGTAAAGTTTGGGTTTCAGGTTGGGATTGTGAGAGGACTTGTGGGGGACAATTAGACGGCAGAATATGACCACATTAGGCACAGTTGTTTGGAAACGAGGGGTAGTAAATTGGTTGGGATGACGGTGGAACTTTATACAACAGGCTCGTTTGACCCGCGTACGTTGGCAGTTCCAAATGTTGAGGTTTTGATTGTTTGGGTTGTTTAGATTCACGATGGCTAGAAAAAGTTTATAAAAATATTAGAGTAGAATAGAAAAGAGTTCAATGTGAATGATGTGAAAAATTAAGGTAAAAGGAGGGCTTAAATAGGGGATTAATGGTAAAAGATTTTTTTTTAAATGGTCCAACGTTCGGTCAAAAATCTAATTCCATCCCAAACTCACGCACGTGGAATAACCCACGCACCCGACTCGCGCACCCCACACACTCAGGGGCGGGGCGATGTTTCGCGTAGTGTCGTGCTTGGTTTGGTGCCACCTAACTCATGCTGCTCACCCTCATGGGGAATACCGGGTGCTCTTAGAAAATGAGTTATACTCTGCCCCAATGAGGTTATTAAGCAGACCGGTTTTCTCTTTTTATTTAAAGTAAATTACGGGAACCGTCCATGTGGTTTGCCTAAATTTCGCATTTCATCATTAGGTTTAAAAAATTACGGCAATGAATCGATGGTTTACACTTTTTTGTATTGTATTTCTTAACTGAATTTTTTTACTCTTGGGATTTCCGTCGCAGCAACGCATGAAAATAAATTCTAGTTTAGATTAATTATTAAATAGTAAATAAGAAAGTAATAAAACTTATATATAGTTCAAACCGTAGCAGTGTCAAAACCCAGTTGAGTCATTTTTGCGACGTAGGAGTCTTTCTTATTAAGACATCCTCGTGTGAAAAAAATTGCCGGTTATTCTTACAAATTTTCACCATAAAAAAATAGTTTGAAAAAACTTTAGTAAAGACTAGCAACATATAATTAAAGAGTAAAAGACCCGAAAAAAGAAATAAGCCCTCGAAAAGTATATACTCTCCTAAAAAGGTCCATATGACAACAAGACTTGAGAAATTATAAATGGCCTGGAAAAGATTATGGAGAAAAGTTTCCAACCGTTTTACAAATTCACCCTTTTACACTCGTAATGTTAAATATGAGAAACGATATTTTTGTTTTTCTATAATAAAAATGTAGATAATACTAGCCAGATTAATATGAAGAAAAACAGTGAGTGTACACAGTTACATCACCTTAAAACAATAAATAGTGTTTGTAGGTCTTTATGGCTTTCTACTTAAAATAGTTAATTCGTTATATATCAAACAGTCGATACTACTTTTATATGATATAATAATAGCATAGCAAGGCCCATCATGTTCATAGCAAAAACACAAATGCAACCAATGTCCCCTTTTGAACACATTAACCCTCTTCATGTTCTGTTCAAATACCAACTTTTACCATTTGGAAATGATAAACAAAAAATGTCAAGAGTAAAATAACAATCTCTCCCCATCAAAAGTTATATTCTTCAACTTCTCAACCAACTCTGTTGCTAACACTCTGATAAAGTGACCTAAGTTGCGTGTTCCATTTCTCCACAGCAGTGTATTTCTTCATTCCCTTTGACCTGCCACAAACAATCGAAATTCCAAACTTATAATAATCACTTTTATAACATATGTGCAAGTAGTTTATTATGTATATTAGATTTAACCTGTCCCCACACTCCAGCAGCCGGTTAACTTGATCGATATGACCCTGAACCCGGTTATCCAATATCAGTGAAACTAACAGCTGTTCCACATCAGCCTCTGGCACATTAAGCTCCTGAGAAACATTATTTTATAAGTACATGTGTTTATATGTACGTATGTATGAATGCATGTATATATGCATATCGAAAATAAAATGTTACCTTTGATATAAAGGGAATTCTGATTCTTGTGTACGGTTTGATGAGCTTGAGTAACACTTGAGTTCTGATGTTTTTCAGAAGATCTTCAATATAATTTCTGATAAAGGGATCATCCATGATGGTTCTTCTGTTACTCTGTCACAAACCATTTTTATAACTTTAACTCATACGATAAAAAATATAGAGAGAGAGATAATTAAGTTTGCATGACTTATAGGTGTCAAACATTTGTACCTTGAGTATCTTCTCAAATTCCAATATTTCATTACGTTGATATGCTGCAATCAAGTTTGTCATTGCCAAGATTTCTGGATCATTTTTGTATCTGGACCGTTAAATTGGCAATCAGAAAGAGTAATACTGAATTATGAATATAATGGTTCAAGAGAAGAAAAACAATTAAGTATGGCACATACGGCTTTGCCTCTTGCCCGTCAAAAGGATTGACCTCAGATTGCATAAGCATGTTGGCCAGTACCAAGTATCTGTAAAAAACAAATTATAGATCAAGTTATGTGTAGAACTTATAGAAACGAAAATAAACTCCAACTGTAATGAGAACTTAAAAATAAATTTATACTATACTTGAGACACTGAATTCTTCTTTGATTCCCAGCTTCATCATAGTTTTTAAAAGCTTCAAAAAAGTCGGTAGCTGCCTCTGCCCATTGGCGTTCTGCCATGTGCATTTTGCCACCACACTCATGTATGATACCCATGATCCTAGGATGCGGAATTGCTGATTTTATAGTAAGTGCTTTTTGGTAAAGTTGCTGTAAATAATACATAAAAAATACGTTACGCGTAATAATTGTAATGATTTATAAGCGTAAAACATGTAATGAATATAGTATAAACCTAGTATTAGAAGTATCTCACCTTAAGTTTTTTGTTATTTTTTGTCTCGGTGTACATTTGAATCTCAATTGCATACACTTCCAATAACTGAGTTCCTTTCTTTTGATCATCAGTGCCATCTGCCCGTTGACAAGATTTGTGAAGCTCCTTCAAAATCTGTTATAAGATGTTTAATGTTTCATGACAGATTAGACCCTACCAGAACTTAAGTATTGAACAGTGTTTGTTATATCCAGCTGCATACCTTATTCATTCTACCATATTCACCCATGTCAAACCAGATCTTGCAAAGCTTAAGATTTGTCTTGAACCATAATCTCTACATAGTACCCAAAAATATGGAACAATTTACGTTGATAAAACTCATAAAAGATAAGCATAGCTCACTTCAAAAATAAGCAAAAACGTTACCTCGTTTTTTGCTTCTTCAAGTGCTTTTAATGTGGTTTGATAAAAATCTTGTAGAAGACCAAAGTTTTGACTGGCAGACCCAGATACAAAATCCATGATATTGTTTATACATTTTTCACTATAATTTCGAGTCACTGCAGACTTGATGTAAGTTAACATTTCCCTATAAGCATCTGTCATCTCTTTGTACCTCCCTAAACGGTAATAAAGCTTTACAGTCTGTTTAAGTGCCTTAAATCCCCTGTTAAAAAGAACAGATGGAATGATGGATCATATTAGACTTTGCAAACAAATTCTCCTTAAAGAAAATGCCAGACCCATACAGAAACAGGAAGCACATTTATTACCTGGTACAGAAAAAGAAAAAAGAGAACCAAAACAGGCTGATGAAAAACCGTAAAGAGATCGCTCAGCCAAGAATATCATAAAGCAGTCTCCTTTCAGTAATTTACCAAAACTCAAACTAAAGATAGAGAAATTCTTCACAAAAAAGTGTTCTCTAAAACCAAAAGACCACAACAGATATGCAACGTAGATCACTTGTATTTTACAATTCAGTTATTGGTGTTGCAAAATATTTCAGGCAAAGATATTAATTGCAAACTGAAGAATATATTCAACTTGCAATGCTTACTAGTTACTATGACACGAATACATTGCCAACAGCTTTTGACAAATAGCAACTAGCAAGAACTATTTTACCTTCTGAAGAAAAAGAAATCCCATATATGGTATACTTTTCTGCTTACATATTTCTTTTTTATTCTTATATCCAGTATAACCATATAAAATACTAGCAATCTAATTCAAATAAAGCTCACCATTCTGCTTTCTCTGGTTCCATCTGAACTACTTCAGCAAAACCGCTGAGTGCACCCTCTGGATCACTCTCAACCAAACCTGTGCTCAAAGAATGGCATACAAATCAACCAACTCGTATAACCGTAAACTAGAGAAGCTATACTTCATAAGATGAAAGCCATAGAACACCATATTAAATCAACCAAAATACTAGCCAAGTTAGCTGTTTAAAATTTAAACCCTGCCTCAAATATAAGCAAGTTGTGCCTAACTTATTAACTCAAAGTAGGTAAAAACTACTTGATAGAGCATACCATTTACACCAATACAATATATTTGTATATACAAAAGACAGTGACATGTTTAATATACTAATTAATATGGGCAAATGTAATCTACAAACATAAAATTAAGGAGCATTTGACAAATTCCGCATGCTATAATAGCATAACTCATGCTATCGTCTTAACAATTTGAGAAAAGTACATCAGTCCTATTTTAGATCACTAACTAAGCCATTAGTGATCTTTTTCGAAGTCAAAACATATGATTTAACCATATGGCATATCAGATATGGCTTATATCACACTCCAAATTTTCAAACGAAGACTTGATTCATATTTATAGTTTCTACACTTTTCATATCTTATAGCTTGCTCTTTGTTTACCCATGTTCAACTCTCAAAATTGGAAGTTAGATGATTCTTTTTTTATATACAAGTGAATAAAGGATCAGTCAGCTTTGTGTTTGTTCCATTGACGTATAATCTTCCATCTATCTCTCATCATAAACTTGACTTGAAAGTTCTACCTCAGTCCTACAGCCTGTTAATGTACATCATTTCGATTGTGATGTCCTTTTCCTTTATACATAGTTACCCGGAGGTCTAAAGATTCAAAAACATCAATGCATCTACCAAATTCGTCATCGTATATGCCTGGAGCAACAACCCATCTTGATATCACAAACAAAAAATGAAAAATTATTCAACAAACACTTATTTATTGGGGGAAGATGAGTAACATAATGGAAAACGAGAGAAAACTATCGAGTTAATGACTTGCATTATATTGATGCCTTTAGAAATAATTATCATGGTTGAATAGATTGAGCAAGAGACATAGATTATGTTTTCAAAACATTTATTATCTTAACCATACAAGATGAAAAGCAGCCACAGAATTTGCTTTATAGGGTGTATAAAATACCAATATGGCATTTCTTTTGCTTAGTTATTACAATTATGAATGATTCACTAATATGAATGTTACCCATTGATCATAAGGGAATAACCTTACAATCTGACTCATCAACAAAACATTAAAGTAACTGAGTTACACAAATAGTAAATGAAGTTCATATTACTCTACTTTGTCAAAACTCAAAACTATAATCCTATTTGTAAAGTGGTTATGTATATATGCTTGAGTGTTGCATTAGATACTAAACAAAATAAAGAGAAGACTGACAGGTTTCAACATGTGATCAGGTAAGAATCTGCCATACATTCAACAAAGTATGCGTTCTATAGACATAAATGCATAGAAATCAACATTTCTAACAAGGAGCCAAAGAGAAGTCACAATGCAGACCAACTACTTTGCAATATTTAGTTATATCTAAGTGGCCAGAGATGCATCCATTATCTGTAGATCTATTTGATTGATTCGGGTGAACTTCATGGTAGACAAAATAGTCCTAATTCCAACATCAAAGTTGCAGTCCATATAATGGCACCCTAGTTACTCACAATTCGAGTAAAAATCATCTTCTCCCGCAAGATTAACATTATAATCATTTCAAACTACCCCCCCCCCCCCCCCCCAGCATACAATTAGGCTAGCAATCAGTTGTGTATGTTCGTAAATAAAGCGATTCAGTACCTTTGGAATTGTAATATTGATTTTCAATGTCAACATCTTGCTCTTCAGGTTCCTCCTCGGAGTACTCGAACCCATAGTCCTCCATGTCTGCATCTAAACGAGATGAAAAAAAAAGGAAATCACACGCTTGCAACAACGCAAATCCACAGATTGAACAAGAAACACACAAACATACTAATGGTATGTGTGCGTTTGTGCGGATGGGTCGTATCTGACCGCAATTGAAACCCTGAACTATGAGATTGGGAAGCAGAACCTCACCTGAACCCATGATTGAGCGACGAAGATACGAAGACGATGAATAGGGGATCGATCAGTGGTCTAGGGTTTAGTTGCGGGTATGGCCCCGGTGAATGTGGTTTTCTTGCTCAATGAGTCAAAAGGGTGTTTGTGAATTGGGTTTAGGATTTCCATATTAAAATATAAAATAAAATATTACGTTCTATACCCTTACAAAATAGAGTTCTTATTTACATATACCTAGTTTTCCATCACCCCGCGTGACAACCCTTGTTGAGTCGGGAAAACCTCGGGTAAAAAAGATAGTACTACAAAAATTTCACAGGGCGGATAGTAAGGTATAGAAATAAATTGATAAGATTTCATATCAGTATATCACTCGGCCCTGAAGAAAGTTATATATTTTTCAATAGAAAAAAGAAAAAAAAGACTGGTAAAAAAAAGAAAAAAATACCCTAATACACATTTCATATTGAAATATATAAAACATTATAAAACAAAACATGTTTAAACAATGTCTTATGCTCTTTAGTCGACCTAATCTATAAAACAATTTCAAGAAAAAAATATCCAGATATAGATTCGTAAATAGACCATATATACACTAGAAAAAACAGTAGAAAATCAAAATACGCTACCCATAGGGTTTGAACTCAGGTAAACGACAATACAAGGAACTCAGATGAAAGAAATTCGCATAATATTAATTTAACATAAGACTATATATGGTACATGTCAGCGCGTTGCGGTGAGTTTAACGTGAGTAAAAAAAAGTTAACCAGTAAAAATAGACATGTCAAAACTTCTATACCGCAACCTTGATAGCAAAACAAATTGCAGGCACAAATTAACCGACCTTAGAGGTGGTTTCAGTTCCTCCCCTTTAAAGCATTTCTTGATTATTTGTTTGATTGCTAATAGTTTATTTTTTTTTATGTTTGTAGATTTTGAAGGGGGTTGGAGTGATGGTGCTTACGATCGCTTGTTTAAACTTCCCTCGTTTTGCTATTACAGTAGGTATTTTGGAGGATTTGTCTATTTCTTTTTCCTTTTACAGGGTTTCAGAGCTGTCAAAGGTTTGCTGTATTTTCTATACTTGAATATCAAGTATTAAAACGAAATTACCAATTGGTATTTTGATTGTTTTGAAGTATGATGGTTTGGCTTTTTAGTTGATTTTCTATGTGTGCACGTTGGTTTATCACTTTATCGGACGTATTTTGTGGAGCTTATTCCTTTTGTCTTATGTTTAAAAAGAAGAAGCCGAATCTTATGGAGCTTAATTCCTTTTGTCTTTTGTTTAAAAAAGAAGAAGCCGGGAACACTGCTGAAACAATATGCCTACACTTTTATTGTGCCTGTTATTTTATCACAAGATATCAATTCAAAGAAGAATGTCAATTCAAATAAGAACATGTCGATATTCAATCAATACAAATCACTATCGTCGGCTTCAAAATAATTTGTTAAGGGTGGGTGGAGTGGTTGATTATTAAGTTTTGGAAGCAAACGGCTTCTTTCGCTCCTCCACTGGCTACATGTAGCCACAAAACTTGAAAAGTGAAACCACAAGGATGAAGGCTTCTTGCTCTCCTCCACCGGCTACATGTAGCCGCAAAACTTGAAAAGTGAAACCGCAAGGATGAAGCCACAAGTGTGGCATCAGTTTTGCAATAAGGCGCATTATATGTTTGCACATTTTCATTATATGTTGTTTTTATGAAAAGAACATGTTCCTTTATATAAAATAGTCACACAAATATATAGTATCTATACATATAATATGATGATTATCATGGATTTATTGGCTATCCAAAAGTTGCAGCATTCAATCTGTCTTGAAACAAAATATCTTCTTGATATGGATCAAAGGAAACCAAACTTATAAAATGAAAATTAAACTAGAGGTTGAAATCATCCATGATTAATGGGTAATAGACAAACTTGAGCTCTCAAATCTCACCATCCCAGAGTTCCTCAACGGTTCTATAGTCACCGTAAGTATCGTTAACCAGAAATTCACCCCGAACATATCTTGCCTGCAAGAAACCCAGAATTCATATGTAAAGAACAAATTAATTATCTTTCCAATTGGATGGTCAACTGATCATGATCACGATGAAGATGAATTATAAAGCTTGCCTGTTCAATTTTAGAAAACTCTGCAAATAAGGCATCAGGGATGGACCAATCAAAAACATCAAAATTTTCTTTGATTCGTGCTTCACTTGTACTTTTGGGAACCACGCTATGACCCATCTGCAAACCCCACCGAAGCGCCACCTGTGCAGGAGTTTTGCCTAGTTTTTCTGCAATTGATGTTAGAACTGGATGCTGCAGTACAGTGCTCTTGATCCATTTAGTGCCCGGAGAACCAAGTGGTGAATATCCCTGAATATTCAAAATTCAGTCGTAGAACACAGGTTAAAAGATTTGATTATGCAGTTAGTTAGTAGCTAATTTATTGATTTTTATGACTTACAGTAAGGTGGACACCATTAGATTTACAAAATTCGCGCAGTTTAGTTTGCTGCCATAAAGGATGGCACTCCACCTGGTTGACAACAGGCGGAATGCGTGCCACCTCTAACAAAGCAGCCAATTTTTTTGAAGCAAAATTGCTAACACCTAAACCACGAGTCATGCCCTTATCGTAGCATGATTCCATCGCTTTCCATGTTGCAGGTATATCAGTTGGAATCAGGCTTTCAGGTTTGAACCCAACTGCCCCCTTCTTTGTTCTTGCTGGCCAGTGGATCTTGAAAAAGTAGATAAAAAAAAAAGGTTCATTAAAATTTTATATAATTCGGAATTGGATGCAATAAGATTAAGACAAAGTAGAAAAGAGGATAAAAGTTGGGGATCTCAAAACTTACAAGATATAAATCAATATAATCAAGCTGCAGGTCTTTCAAAGTATTTTCCAATGCTACAGGTACATCTTCTGGTGCATGATTATTGCACCTGTGAGGTTTAGAGTTCTTGTGTTAGAAAAAATGGCGGAATCTTGATACCGGTCTAGCAAGGTGAGGTTAAATGATAAAGGATTACGACAAACCATAGTTTCGAGGTGATCCACAAATCTTCTCGCTTTACTACCCCTTCTTCAAAAAGCTTCTTCAAAGCTACCCCAATCTTCAAAACCATAACTCATAAAGACAGGTTATATGTTTTGACCAACTTGCACTGATTAATCTAATAGCTTAATAGACTAAAATAGTACTAATGCACATGGTTTTAAATCATCTAAAATAAGCTTAGCTGCAAAACTAAATAAAGTATTCTAATAGCTTAATACTAAGACCATCAGCAATCATCCATGGGATAGACATCTGTAGCAAAACTCTTTAAAGCCTGTTTTGACATCCCACAGCACATAATAACTTATTTATCGGAGTTTTGATGAACTTCAATGGCTTAAACCGGAAAAAAAAAAGAAAAAAAAAGTTCCAGAATGTACATAATAAGACTAGAAGCATATACCTCCTTTTCGTTGTTATAAGCTTGGGCACAATCAATGTGGCGGTACCCAACCTGCAAAAGAAAGGCCATATAGTTTATTACTACATATTGTATTCAGTATCATCAGGATATCATATCCTGAATACTTATTTGTAACAGACATGAAACTAGGTCGTTGACCTCAAATTAAACCCCCAATTTACGATTCTACACTTTTGTTTTTCAAAATCAGGAATCAGAATAGATGGATCTTAATCTGATATATGGAAATCTCAGATCTCAATGAAGATTGATAATCTAGTTGAACTGATCAATCAATTAAAATTATTAGACGAAAACAACGTAGATCAAGCTAGTAATTGATACATGCAAACAGTATTGCACTTAAAATCATCTTCTCCGGTGATATTAGGTTAACTAGGATCAAATTCCGATGCATATAGACAACAAAAGGAGTAGAGAAAGGGAACGACGGAGAACCTTGACGGCGGCATAAACAGCTTCGCCAACAATACCAGGTTCCGATTGCCATGTCCCCAGACCAACGGATGGAATCCGAGTATTGTTTTTCAGATCGAAGAAGTGAATCGGTGTGGCCATTTTCAGACAACAGTTAAGTGAAATGAGTGAGATAAGAAGAAATGAAATGAGGAGGAGAAGAAAAGGAAGAGTATATAATGTTATTTACAAGTGGGGAATATCACAAAAGTAGCATACTTTTTGGGACCAACGAATTTTACAATTATAATCATTGACTAAAGTTTTACTAAAGTAGCCATCTTGTGTAGCATATTCATGAACCAACCAGGAATGGTAGGTACACAGGGCTATACATTAATAGCAAATTTAAGAATTAAACAAATTTACCTTATGTAAAGCTAAGAGTGTAAATAAGTTAAGCCGGTTTATACTCGTTTGAGATCGAATTGGTAAAAAAATCTTGAATGAACAGAGCTTAAACGAGCTCTAGCCTGAAATATGATTTGTTTAATAAACGAGAGCGAGTCTGAGCTTTACATTTTAAGCTCGAGCAGACTCGCGAGCCTAACAAACTTTTATATTTATATAGTTTTATTTAATATATTATTTGTATTTACATAAATAATTATATTATGTATAAAACTACATGTAGCTATCCGTGCATTGTCACGGGGATAACGCATGTACACAAAACAATTAAATTGCTATAACTCTACATACAGAATACGGGAATGAAAAAAGTGTAACGACCAAAGTGCTTCAAACAATAAGGTTGGTTACACCATCAACAAACACATGGAAGAAACATCAATGTATCAGTCGTTTAAAAAAAAAACAGATGTCGCGGGGATACTGCGAGTACAAAAAACAGTTGAATTGCTATAAGCATATAATACTACGTAAAGAAGACGGAAATAAAAGAACGTGTAGTGACCAAAACGCTTAAACCAAAAACTTTGTTACACCACTAACAAAACACTAATCGGTTTACGAAAATAATTCATATAAAACAAAAATAAGAAGCAAAAAAAATTTAAATAATAATTGTTATTTAATAAAAACTAAAAAAAAAGAGAAAACAATAAAAATAATGAAAAAAGGTAATAGCACATTGAATAAAAAATAAGAAGCAAAAATATATTAAATAATAATTGTTATTTATTAAAAACTAAAAAAAAAGAGAAAACAATAAAAATAATGAGAAAAAAGTTAAAAACAATAAACTAATAGCACATTGAATAAAAAACTATTATTTTGACAATAAAAAATTAATATTTGGAATTTCTAGATTTGTAAACGGTTGCTACAGAAATATAATATTTAACTAAACAAATGATAAAATAATATGTATATGTATTTGTTTATATATGAAATATATAATAATTATAAATAGCTACAATTTTAATCATAAAATAATATAAAAATAGTAATTACATATTAAACGATCTGAGTCGAACCCCGATCGAGCTTTAATAGTTTCTCACAAGCTGAGCTCGAGCTTTGTTATTATAAACGAATCAAGCTCGAGCTCAAATCGGCTCCTATACACCCCTACTTGCCACTCTATTCAATTCGGGTTCATTTGTCAAAAGTAATTCTCAGGTTGCTCAAACTTTGAGTTTGAGGTGGTGGGTGTGATAGGGGGAGGTCTGGGGCCTCTAATTTTGTATTTGGAACCCATGAGTTTTCGTTACATCAGTATTTACCAAGTCTAGATACTTTTTAGTTCGTGGTTATTTAAGTTTTTATGTCGGGATTGCAGGTGAATATTGCCTTTGTGAACATATGTCCCCCAAAGTGCGATTACTAAAAAGGGGCCACGGGGAGAATTGTTGGCTTTTAAGAATGTCTTCAACGGTTTGGTGGTGATGATGATGGGGACTTTAACGCGTCATCCGATCGGCTGATGAAAGGGTACGGGATGTTGGTAACTTGGATAATCTCGAAAGCGTGATACACTTTCAGATTGAATATTCTCGTGGTTCACTCGAGAAAATCAATCGGATACGATCGAGACGAACATGATGAATTCGAGAATTTTGCAGAGATAGATCAAAATTGAACCGTATAGTTTTTCAGATGATGATCGACCATTTAGGAGGAGCGTAATTGCAGTTATCTGCAATTCGAAAACTGCCAATATTTACACTATTGGTCCCTGCGAAAACTGCCAATATTTACACTATTGGTCCCAGCCAGGGGCTCTGCCCCTTGGACCCCGCCAGGGGCTGCCGCCCCTTGGACCCCGCTCTCTCGGGGGCGTTGCCACCTTGGATCCCCCTTAACTTTATCGATACGGGCGTGCACTACCCCGCACCACCGAACCCGACCAATATAAATTAAAAGTCCGATCAATTAATAGTCAATCCCTAATTACACTAAAATAGCAACACGGGAAACAAGTACGTTTTTGGATCGACTAGTGGCTTGCGAACAAACCGTTGCTGAAGAAGTTCCCGGTTTTTTTGAAGAGCAAGAACCCAATGTAACCTCTTTTTACTGACAAAATCACCATACTTTCATTTCACATGATTGAAACTTAAAATTTTTTTATTTGAAAGTTACAATTTACCAACAAACTACTAAATTGAGAACGAACCAAATGTTAACTAACAAATATTTGGTTCAGGGTTGCGTATGTAAGAAAGTAACAAATTACATGACATCCTGTATTTTAATTATAATCAAAATTTTATTTAATTATGCTCTTTTAGTTGTAATAATAACCATACAAATAATGTGATGATTATCAAGGGTGTATATCATATCTATACAAAAGTTTCAGCATTAGCATTTAACTGGTCTTGCAACAAGATATCTTGATACAGATCAAAATGAAAAGCAAAAGTAGAGTTGAAATCATCCATGGTTGATGGGTAATACACAAACTTGAGCTCTCAAATCTCACCATCCCAGAGTTCCTCAACAGTTTTATACTCACCATAAGTATCATTAACCAAAAATTCACACCTAAAAATTCTTGCCTGCAAGAAACTCAGAATTCAGATATAAAAACAAATTAATTATCTTTCCAATTGCATGGTTAACAGATAGATCATGATGAAGATGATGTTGAATTATAAAGCTTGCCTGTTCAATTTTAGAAAACTCTGCAAACAAGACATCAGGAATGGACCAGTCAAAAACATCAAAATTCTCTTTGATTCGTGCTTCATTTGTACTTTTGGGAAGCACACTATGACCCATCTGCAATCCCCACCGGAGCGCCACCTGTGCAGGAGTTTTGCCTAGTTTTTCTGCTACCGATATCAGAATTGGATGCTGTAGTACAGTGAGTGATTTAGCGCCCGGAGAACCAAGTGGTGAAAATCCCTGGATATTCGAAAGTTAAATGAAGAACACAGGTTAAAAGATTGACTTTTATACTACTTAGTACCTAAGTGTTGATTTGGATGACTTACACTAAGGTGGACACCATTAGATTTACAAAACTCACGCAATTTCGTTTGCTGCCATAAAGGATGGCACTCCACCTGGTTGACAAGAGGCGAAATGCGTGCCACCTCTAACAAACTGGCCAACTTCTTTGGAGTAAAATTGCTTACACCTAAACTGCGAGTCATGCCCTTATCGTAGCATGATTCCATTGCTTTCCATGTTGCAGGTATGTCAGTTGGAATCAGGTTTTCAGGTTTGAACCCAGTTGTTCCCTTCTTTGTTCTTACTGGCAAGTGGATCTTGAACAGATATATAGAAAAGGTTCATTAAATTAACAAAAAGAAGACAAAGTAGTAAAGAGGATATGAAAGTTGGAAATCTCAAAACTTACAAGATACAGATCAATATAATCAAGCTGCAAGTCTTTCAAAGTACTTTCCAATGCTACAGGTACATCTTCTGGTGCATGACTATTACACCTATGAAGTTGGGTTCTTGTGTTTGAAGAAAATGGTGGAATCTTGATACAGGTAATGTGAAGTTAAATGATAAAAGATCATGACAAACCAGAGTTTCGAGGTGATCCATAAATCCTCTCGCTGCACCACTCCGTCTTCGAAAAGCTTCTTCAAAGCTACCCCAATCTTCAAAACCATAACTCATAAAGACAGGTTATATGTTTTGACCAACTTGCACTAATTAATCTAATAGCTTAATAGTAATAATGCACATGGTTTTAAATCATCTAAAATACTTAAATAAAGCATGCTAATAGCTTAATAAAACTTTCTGGATCTGTCACTAAGCATGTCGCCATATGTACATAACAAAACGTAAATAAGACTAGAAGCATATACCTCTTTTTCGTTGCCATAAGCTCGAGCACAATCAATGTGGCGGTACCCAACCTGTAAAAGAAAAACCAATGTTTCTGTTACACGCCAAAGACCTCAACCCAAACTATCAGTTTGATGGGTGAGAGAACCCATTTGGTCTATAAACCCCAAACCGATCAATCACTATTTGCAATGGTTAACACTTATATAAATGATAACTCTGCCATTTACAGAGCTATCCTGGATACCTAGCTATATGTAACAAGCATCAAATTATTTCGTTGACCTTAAATCCTCAATTTAAGATTCTACTCTTTAGTTTTTCAAAATTAGGAATTAGAATAGATGGATTTTAATATGATGGTAATCTCCGATCTCAATAAAGATAATCGATCAACTTGAAGTGATGAGTTAATCTGGGTTAACTAAAATCAAGTTTTGATGAATATCGATAACAAAAGGTCAAAGGAGAACCTTGACAGCTGCATAAACAGCTTCGCCAACACGACCAGGTTCTGACAGCCATGTCCCCAAACCAAGCGATGGAATCCGGGTATTGTTTTTCAGATCGAAGAATTGAATTCCAGACTCCATTTTCAGACGACAGTTTATTGAAATGATGAGGATAACCAAAAGACCAAGCTGCCAAACTGATGTGATTGCCTTGAAGTCATTTATTTATTTTTCTTTCTAAAATATATTTAAATTTTTGAAAACATTTAATTTTAATAATATCAACTTTCGTTCTTAACCTAAGAAGATAAAATAACAAAACCGTTTCTTCACAAAAGAATTGTCCAAACCACCATGACTAAATAGTAATTTACCTTTTCTACAGAAAAGTTGACCGCTTATGGTCATGTAGTTGGGACAAAACCCAAGATGACCGCTTACTTTTTAAACATAATCAGATGATTATTCCGTTAAATATACGGTATGAATGAAGCGTGTGTCCCACCCAGGGGCGGACCTAGCATGGGAGTAGGGGTAGCGCCCGCTGCCCCTGAACTTTCACCTCGGAGTGGAAAAACTTGATATCGTCTAGTGGGAATTCTTTTTATGTATTTCGTTACCCCTGAAGCGATTTTTCGCTAAACGTTACCCCTGAATAAAATCCCGGGTCCGCCACTGGTCCCATCCACGACACAATCGCAACAGTTTCATATGCCAATATTGTTTCTCGACTGTAATTCGCAGTAAACACTATAATAAGTGTTTATAACTTCACCAAGTGGTTAAAACCATCTCAAATTGTTAAACGAGTCGATTGCGGTTAACATCGCGTAACAACACCGGTTACCAATTTTACAGTTTCTTGCACCGAATCTCACGGTTGTTCTTTCTAAAGACCAGAACATTATTAAGTATTAACCAGGTATTTAGCAATTCTTAACACACTAATCTCGCCTCGGTGGCCTCTCCGGTATTGTCGGTGTCGTACGCGTGTTAAGCGACGTTTGTCGTTTACCGCACGCGCACTTCGCAAGTAATCTTCTGAATAGTCTTTATGACGAATATTAATGTCCGTTTATTATATCTAACACCATAAATTCTCAACTCAAAGCATTCTACGATAACATTCGATTATTTGATACGTTATAAATTAGGACGCTACTGGGCCACAATTCTTTAATGGACCTTATTGAGCCCACCGGGTCCAATCCACTGTACACCCTTCCGATTACCGGGATTTCTCTTGTATTACGGTTGTCTAAAAAAGCAATTTAGGCATTAAATTTTGAGTTGGGATAAAAAGCCAACTTTATTTATTAAAAAAAAAACGCCTTGAATTCCCTTTTACAAGAGAACCTATAGCCTAAAAACATGTCATGGCATTGATGTGGGGCTGGTTTAGCCAACTTGGTCTAGAAAAAAGACTTCCTTCAACTTAAGATGATCCCATACCACTGATGTGAGCTGAGGTTCTTTATTTAATTGTTTGTTATTCCTTATTTGAGAAGTTGAAATAGAAAATCTAAACCAACGTTTTTTATGCATCTGTTATTTGAATCAAACCTCTGAAAACTATATACATTTCTTAACGTTAATAAAACATTTTTGGTATCTCATGTTCGTATTTGTTCAGATGCATCATCAATTTAGTTAGACTCTAAGACAGAGTTGTATTAAACTACTAGCGCTTCATTGATTTTAGTGTTAGTTTTATGCCGTTGTCTTTAAATATATAATTTTTTATAGTGTGATATTTAACTAGGTTATTAATTTTAACATCGTTGCGTAATTTTTTTTTATACTTCTGATACGCTTTAATAATACAATTATTATACTTATTCACGTGGGCATCTAGAATATTCAATATTCCAAGTCCAAAAACCTAACCACAACCCACAAGGGGTAATTCCGTAATTACAAGAAAAAAATTAAAATTGAAGCAACAGTAAAAAGGTAAATTAGTCGAATAAAATACTCATCCCCTTTCTCGATCTCCCGAATCGGAGTGTCAAAATCCAGACCAAACTGCTCATCACCCTCGATTCCTTCCAATTCTTGTCACTCATAATCCACACATTTCGTTGTCCACATCCCCAAATCCCTCTTCACAATCGATTCTTGATATCGTTTCTTCACCCAACGATCCAATTTCACTGTGTTTCGCATCTCCATATGTTGGGGGATTTTGAAATCTAGGGCTGGAGCTTAGGACCATTTTGATCCGGTGAAACTGAGGACCCCGGGAGATCGAAGAAGATATGAAGGATATGTTTGGAAGCCCTGGAAGTGTGAGTGGCTTGATGCTGCGAATTGGGCAATGTTTATGTGCTGCTGCTTCAATTGGGTGGATGGTTTCTGCTTCTGGGTTCTCCAGTTACACTGCATTCTGGTATGCTGTTTATCTTCAAATTCATAACATTTAGGCACCCACACGACAATGAGTTGGAATTTGAGGGGTTATTTACTCAATTACTGTCGGATTCAAGATTTTCAGCAGTTTTTTAGGGTTTTTATTGTTCTGAATATTCATAGGCTATTGGTATTACACTGAAATTGGATTTTATATGTGGATGATTATCTCACATTTTCAGATCATTGTTGTGCTAAGCTATGTATGTGAAATGCTGCTAATATTTATTGGCACAACACTAAATTTGGTGAAGTTTTGGGTGTGTATAACAAGATTTCCTAATATGGATATTACTTTTTTCAACGGGAGTTTAGCAATAAATAAGGATGTCTGGATGTGTTTTCTTTTGGTGGTTAATATTGCATCAAATAGCCTGTTAAAGGGAATATTATCCTATTATCCAATCCAACCAACACATGTCATGTTCTGTTGCAGCTATTTAATTGCATCAATGGGGCTTCAAGTGTTGTGGAGCTTTGGTCTAGCATGTCTTGATGTCTATGCTCTTAGAATTAAGAAAGACCTTCAAAATGCTGTCCTGGTCAGCTTGTTTGTGGTTGGTGATTGGGTATGTTTTCTAAGCTGTTGCTTGCTGATCTCATCATATCCATTTTGACACAGATAGATATTGCATGTAATAGATAAACACGAAATCCCCTTCTATCTTTAAATGAAGTTCTCTTTTGAATCTTCCTATTTGTCAAAGCTAGAATGCACAACAATTTATACTTGAAAGTTCGAATCTTGCTTCCATTTGGTTTTTGCCCTTGATCCCCTTGAAAGCCGTCTGCCCAACTCAGGCTGCATTTTACCCAATTTCAGGTTGAGGTTTGGTGAGTTCCGTTAGTTATGAGGGTATTGGTGAGGTCCCATGAGTTATCTGGTAACATGTTCTTACGGTTACAAAAATAAAAAGCTTTAGATATTTTCTGAGGTGTATTTAGAATCCAGAAGAAGTTAGAGGTGAAAAGTGATGGTTCAAATGTAGATCTTCTCGGGGACCAAAGAGTGGGATCTCTGCCTGTATGTTGGTTTGCATAATTTGCTTTGTTTCATGCCTACATAAAGAACAAGGAGTTACCCAAAAGTTTTAACTATCCTTAACATTGTGTAGAGTTGGGTTCAAATACTTTGAAAAGACTAGGCTCCAGATTTTACCCAATCAATGTTTGTTTTGGATGATGCACCCGTTACCCATGAGCATGGGTCATTGGGTGTTATTTTGAAAAGATTACCGACTTTTTAAAAAGAAGTTTACTTTCTACTTGTCAAGTATAAAACAAAGGTACTAACATCAAATATTGATTAACTTATAGACATTAATGTTGCATCAGAATATTTATAATGTGTGGCCTATGAAACATGCTAATGTAATTTATAAATGCAGGTGACGGCTACTCTGTCACTTGCTGCTGCTTGTTCTTCAGCTGGGATTGTGGTACTTTACGCAAGAGATTTGCATTTCTGCAACACCCCTAAAACGCATCTACCGTGTAGCAGATTTGAGATCTCGATAGCCATGGCTTTCATCACTTGGTTTTTTATTGCCATATCTTCTCATGTCATGTTTTGGTTATTAGCCTCGGCTTGAGCAACTATTTCGGGTCAGTTTTTCACCTGCTTGCTGTGAAAATCTTGTTTAGGTTACGTGTGTATTTCATTCGTGAAAAATTATTCAATTTTGATCATGTAGCGGTGAGTTTATTAATGTTGTGATGTGTCATTGGTTTGTACAACTCATTTGCTTCAAAATGAATCTGAGTGGCCCTATTTGAAACCAGAATGGTGGCTTGATTAACTGCTTTTTAGTTGATGTTTTTCTAACACTTGCATTTTTATCGTGTCTATGCTATCAGTCAAGAGAGTGTTGGTTACAAACATAGAAACTGAATTTAAGTTAACGGTCAACAACTAGAGTTGACAGATATTTTGATCATATCGTGTGAGCATAGGGTGAGAAAAAAACGGTCCTCAAAATCCTCCTGCCCACAATTCCCCAAAATTCGTTACAAGATTTTCTTAGGATCAAACAAACAACCAAAAAACCCCCATCAACCAAATCCTAATCCTAACAATTTAATAAGAAAATTATACAAAACCGTTCCAAATTTTTGGCCTTTTTTTTATCAAAAAAAGATTCTGACATCTTGTGGCCTCTGCCTTGGATATAACCCAAGGCAGAGATCGACGAAGACGCGCTGCTTTCGGATTCACAAGGTTAAGTCATGGCGTTTCAAGATTTCGACCAAATTACAGAACGTCGGAAGTTTGAAAGAAAACAAAGATTAAAACAGAGAATCATCATTGGTGTCGTTGTAATCGTTTTGATTCTTTCGGGAGCTGTTGCGGCGTTCTTAATATTCCTCAACAGCTCCCAATCAGACGATACCGATGATGAGGGTGCAGATAACACGGAAACCATCGACAACAACAAGGGTGACAAACCAGCCGGTGTATCTGATGACAAAGGAAACAACGACCAAAAGGTTTCGCAAACTCAAAAGGCGGTTCAATCGATATGCCAATCGACGGATTACAAAGAAACGTGTGAGAGTCGGCTCGAGAAATCATTAAGTTCTAAGCTATTAGGACTACCCGGTCCTGATGATCTCGTGAAGGCGGCTATATCCGCAGCCTCCGATGAACTAGACAATGCCATTAACCAAACATCCACATTCATGAAAGTTGACACCGCACCCGACAACCAAAAAGCCACATTCGACGTTTGCAAGCAAGTTTTTGAGGATGCGCAAAACGACTTCAACCATTCAAGAAACGCAGCCTGGTCTCCCGATCTAGGCAACTGGTTGAGTGCGGTTATGACTTATCAGCAAACGTGCATCGATGCGGTTACAGAAGATGCAACCAGGTCTAGCATTGAGCTGGCTTTAAAGACCTCCAAAGAACTCACAAGCAATTCTTTAGCCATAGTTTCTTCACTCCAAAACTCAGCACCCCCACCCGCCCCTGCTGCCCGACGCCGTCTTCAAACAAGCGGGTCCGGCCTTCCGACATGGATGAGCCACGAAACCCGAAGGCTACTTAAGGCGGACAATCCAAGTCTAACTCCAAACGTGACCGTCGCTAAAGATGGTTCGGGAGATTTCACGACCATTTCCAAAGCGCTTGAAGTGTTGCCGGAGAACTATCAAGGGCGGTATGTCATTTATGTTAAAGTGGGAGTATATGAAGAGAACGTGATCGTCACTAAAAAGATGGTGAACATCACAATGTACGGTGACGGATCACAAAAGACAATCGTCACCGGGAACAAAAACTTCGCAGACGGAGTTCCTACCTTTCTAACAGCAACATTTGGTAAAAAAAAAATTAGTGGATATATCTATGATTTTTTTTAAA
>JBCNJP010000025.1:94247636-94284501 GCA_039602395.1 Deinandra increscens subsp. villosa
AGGGAAAAAGACAATAATAGCCATGTTGACCACTATTGGGACCAAAATAGCCATTTGACTTTTTTCTTTTCTTGAAGTAGCCACTTAACTACGGTCTTGACGACCGTAGGTCCACTGAGCCAATCACACTTTGCCACGTCACCACGTACGGTCTTGACGACCGTAGTTACGGTCTTGACGACCGTAGTTACGGTCTTGACGACCGTAGGTCCGTTAATCTTCTCCGTAACTACGGTTGTCAAGACCGTAACTACGGTCGTCAAGACCGTAATTACGGTCGTCAAAACCGTAACTACGGTCGTCAAGACCGTAACTACGGTCGTCAAGACCGTACGTGGTGACGTGGCAAAGTGTGATTGGCTCAGTGGACCTACGGTTGTCAAGACCGTAACTACGGTCGTCAAGACCGTAGTTAAGTGGCTATTTCAAGGAAAAGAAAGTCAAATGGCTATTTTGGTCCCAATAATGGTCAACATGGCTATTCTTGTCTTTTTCCCTTTTTTAAAATATAAGTCAAAAGTTTACAAGAAAATAAAAGAAATACAAACAACAAGTTGTGTCGCTAAACCTTTTTATATAGCAAAACTTAGTCGTTTACTTTAATCATTTTCTGTTGTGAATTAACCGATATGATATGAATGATGCAGCGGCTATAGGGGAAGGATTTATGGCTCAATCGATCTGTTTCCGAAACACCGCAGGTCCAGAAAAGCATCAAGCCGTGGCTCTACGAGTTCAATCCGATCGATCGATATTCCTAAATTGTCGTATGGAGGGATACGAAGAGACGCTATACGTGCAAACACACCGTCAATTCTATCGTGGATGCTACATAATGGGGACAGTCGATTTCATATTTGGGGACGCCGCTGCGGTATTCCAAACGTGTGACGTAATGATCAGGAAACCGATGAAGAATCAGCAGAACACGGTGACTGCTCAGGGTAGAATCGACAAACACGAGACCACGGGAATCGTGTTGCAGAAGTGTAAAATTTCCGCAGATCCGTCGTTGAAGCCGGAGAAATCGAAAATCCGGAGTTACCTTGGGCGGCCATGGAAAGAGTATTCCAGAACGATCGTGATGGAATCGGAGATTGATGACGTCATTCACTCCGACGGCTGGCTGCCGTGGGAGGGAGGTTTTGCGCTTGAGACGCTTTATTACGCGGAGTATAAGAACATTGGTGGGGGAGCTCGTGTGAAAGATAGGGTGAAATGGGGAGGTTATCAGAGGGATTTTAAGAAGGAGGAGGCGGTGAAGTTTACGGTGGGGGAGTTTATACAGGGTGAAAGCTGGTTGAAAAGCACCGGGGTTCCGGTTCGTCTAGGATGTTACAGCTAGTTGATAGAGGTGTATTTTTTTGTTGGTAGAGTTGCTATTTGTGTTTGCTAAAATAGCTAAATATGGTTGCATAACGTTAATCACTAGCTTAATTTTCATAGAAATTTTTTAAATATTTTACTTTAAGCTTTTTGAATGTTATTAGAGAGTGTCCGCACGATGAAGCGGTGAACATAATGCATTACTTGGCGAAATGTTACATAATTTAAAGTTCAATAAATAAGTAAATATAAAATCATGTAAAAAATGAATATAAAATCATGTAAAAAATGATTTTGATATTTAGTTAAACACGAAATTTAGTGTTTTAGAAAATGATGAATTAAGCCTATTTAATTCAATTAAACTATTTTTAAACAAAATTGAGATTGTATTTTATCTTTTTGTTACATTTTTTTAATTAATTTTCACTATTTATCATGGTTTTTGAACCTTGATATTCATCATAGAGGCTTTGCTTTTTATCATTAAGCTACAATCTAAGTGGCATATGTATTTTATCTGACCCACATATTTTATGGGACTTCTGATCCATTTATTGTCAACACTAATAAAAAGTCATAGCTTACTGTTTATAGTGGCGTCGTTTGAAAATGGGTCCCACTTTTGCTTTCAACTTGGGGCTTCAAAATGATTAAGCTGCATATGAAAACTGCATCGGAAATAGAAATCAGTTGAAGACATGTGAAGTTCAACTGACAAGCTTGAGAGACAACTAAGAGAGCACCTCCAACGCCTTTCTAACAGTGGACCAAACACATAATATGGCCGTATGATTTATGAATGCGCCATTGGAGAAACAAACAATCATATGTTCGTTTATGGAGCATCTAGAGATATAGACGAGCTCAAGCTCTCTCTCACATTCAGAAATAAGGATGTAGTGTTGAAGTAGAATGTATGTTTTTGAAAAAAAATAAAAAATAATATGATAAATGGGTAATACATTTAAAATCATGATAGAGCATTATAATTGAAAAAGTACTGATAGGTTCAGATGTAATGAAAAATAACATAGTCTAGTGAAAGAGACGATCAAACTAGGGTCGAATGGTTGTGTTGGGGATTTGATAAAGGATAATTTTGTTATTGTTCTCTTTAGAATTTAGATTCCAATTTGTTTGAGTAAACTTATCGATCAAACACAATATATTTTTCAATTCTCTTAGATTTCAACTCTTTTAAAACATAGAAAGGACTGCATTATCTTTTTTCTAAAATTGTAAAAATCTTATAACATGCTATTTAATCTATGATCTAAAACAAATTACTTCATAAAATTTTGTGAAAGTTTAGTGTGAGAATGCTACTAGTAAAATATTAAAAAATAATTAATTATTTTAAATACTTCTAACTATTGTTTATTGGCTGACAATAATCCCATTAATTTTTTTTGTAATATAACAGTCTTATTTTTATACCATATTTTTTTAATAATCATTTTGTCCATCTCACTAACCACCATTATTATATGCTGCTATGAAAAATATGAATAAATGGAAAAATGAATTTAAAAAATCTCAACTATTCCATCTTGACCGACAATAATCTCAAATTATTATCTATTGACCAGTAATAATCCCAACTATTTTATTTAAGGAATTCACGTCAGCATATAGTAACGGCGGTTAGTGGGATGAACGAAAAGATTATTAAAAATAAAGTATAAAGATAAGACCGTTGCATTACAAAAAAGTTAATGAGATTATTACCGGCCAATAAACAATAGCTCGAATTATTAATTTTTTTTTTAAATAATAAGTTGAAAAAGAGATTTAAAATTTAAAGCTAAATCGAAATCTTGATTCTTTCTGTGTACGCCTTAAATTGGCGCCATACGATCGTTTCAAAATGTTTCTCTTGAGTTGCCTCCCCTTTAGCTTCGACACCGTTTCTTTGATTCCGGAAACCCCATTTTTCATCAGATCTCAAATCAGCATCAACCATGGAGCAGAGACAGAGAAACAAGACCACTGTTCGAGAACAACAGCAGGAAGATGACCAATTAGAAGATATGCATCATGGCCCTTTTCCAGTCGAAGAACTTCAGGCATGTCATTATACTTTCACTCGAATCTTAACCATCTTTACTCTCAAACTAGGGTTCTTGTTATGGGTTTCTTTCAATTCAATTAATGCTGTCCTTGTTCAATTTCCCCCAAACAATGGTCCGCAAAATTAGGGTTTCTTTATCGATATTACGAAATGGGTATTCGAATTCAACCCGATAACCGTTTTATCATGCAGAAGAACAATCTTGTTTTCGATCTGGATTCAGGGATTCTTTCGTTTCCTAATTCTTTCTTTTAGTATTCTTCTGATACTAGGGTTTCAAGTTTAAACTATATCTTGTGCTTTTGACTAAATTGGTCAACTCATATTCAGGGGTTTTGATAATTTGCTTCGTTACCAACATTGATGGTGTTTCATAGGCTAACTTTTGAACTTAATTAAATCCTAAAGGCTGCTGGAATTGCTGCCCTTGATATCAAGAAACTGAAAGACGCCGGTTTATGTACAGTTGAATCTGTAGCATACTCTCCTAGAAAAGAGCTTCTGCAAATCAAAGGAATTAGTGAGGCTAAAGTTGATAAAATTGTTGAAGCAGGCATGTCAAGATGTTGATTTTGTTCTTGTGAGATAATGATTTTACTGAAATCTTTGAAGTTAATACTGGCTTGTTTTGTACTTTGACAGCTTCGAAACTGGTCCCTTTGGGTTTTACTAGTGCAGGCCAACTTCATGCACAAAGACAAGAGATAATTCAGATATCTTCTGGATCTAAAGAACTTGACAAGATATTAGACGGTACATACGTTTTAGTTTTTTAATTTACTTATTGAAAGCCATAGTTGTCAAAGGTGCAAGGCACATAGCATAAAGATACAATTTTAGGGTTTTAGACATGTTTTAGGCCTATATAGAGCTTGATTAGGTTTGTTCTAGGCCAATTTTGGATGTTTCAGACAGGATTTGGCTGGCAGCTAGCTGGAATCTGACCGGATAGCTACAAGGCGTTTTGCCTGCTCCCCACCTTTGACAACTATAATTGAAGCACAACCTATTTAATTTTAAACATTACATTGTCTGCCTTTTAATAGGAGGAATTGAAACCGGATCGATTACTGAATTATATGGCGAGTTCCGTTCAGGGAAGACTCAGCTTTGTCACACTCTATGTGTAACTTGCCAAGTAATACATTCTTTTTTATACTCTTGAATCAATGCGTTTTTTACAAAGGACTACAATATGCTAACTTTTGGTTTATTTATTATCAGCTTCCATTAGATCAAGGTGGTGGTGAAGGGAAGGCAATGTACATTGATGCTGAAGGTACATTCAGGCCACAAAGACTCTTACAGATAGCAGACAGGTAGTGGACAACATCATCAAGATGACAAGATCAGTGTGTTTTTAAAGCCTTCTTTAGTTCTTTTTTGTACATTTTTTTAATCGTGCATTCATGTTGCAGGTTCGGGTTGAATGGTAATGATGTATTGGAGAATGTAGCATATGCTAGAGCATACAACACAGATCATCAGTCTAGGCTGTTGCTTGAAGCAGCTTCCATGATGGTTGAAACCAGGTTTGTTGTCTTCATTTGTTTACTTTCTTGAGGCACTTCTTTAGCCCTTGCATAAATCTGGTTGTATTCTTATTTGACGTGTTTTGGGTGAGACCACAGGTTTGCACTTATGATAGTGGACAGTGCAACTGCCCTCTATAGAACTGATTTCTCTGGTAGAGGAGAACTATCGGCCCGTCAGATGCATCTTGCAAAGTTCTTGAGGAGCCTTCAGAAGTTAGCAGACGAGGTAATTAAATATTTAAATGTGTTTTGAAAGTGATTAGATAATCTGTTACAAAATGTGTATTCAAATGCCCACTTAACATTAGCTTTGTAATTCTACTGGTGTTGATTTTTTTTGTTTTGTTGATTAGTTTGGCATAGCTGTGGTGATCACTAATCAAGTGGTGGCTCAAGTAGATGGTTCTGCTATGTTTGCTGGGCCTCAAATCAAACCGATTGGTGGTAACATAATGGCCCATGCTTCTACAACCAGGTATGTCAGTTTATATGCTACAAATGGTCATCTTATTTAGCCATAAACGGAATTAAGGTGGCTTTTTCGACAACAGGTTAGCTTTGAGGAAAGGAAGGGGAGAAGAGCGAATTTGTAAAGTAATTAGTTCCCCGTGTTTGGCTGAAGCCGAAGCCCGGTTCCAGATTTCTACAGAAGGTGTTAATGATGTCAAGGACTGAATTAATCTGAAGCTCTCTGTTTCTGTTTCAAATTTAGCTCATCATGTGAAATTTGGCATTTTTGCTTGTGAACCACACGTGACTGGTTTTTATGATTACAGTCTTTGGATAATCATCATTAGGTTGGGCGGTATAGACCCTCCATGTATTTCCATCCTTCTCCTTCACAAACTCTTCATGTCTGGTTCACTCGTGCGAGTGAACCACACGCCATCACACCCATTCTGATCCATGTTAGATCTCATGTCCCGTGGAGACGTCCTCTAAATTAAATTATGGATAGTTAAATAATTTTGCATCTATTTCAGTAAGTAGATTTTTTTTTTGAAACTATATTTACATGTGTTACCATTTTAGTGTAAGTAAACAAAAGAGCTGTTTAATTAAAAAAAAACTTCACTTTAAAATAGTATCATGAATGGTGAAATCATTTATTAATTTTAGTGTAATTTACTAAAAAAAACATATTAATCTATAAAATTAAAAGGCTTTTAAAACTCTTTATATCACATTCTATATTATTAAAAAAACACATATATGTGTAATAGATTGGTATATTTTTCCTTATATATATCCCTTAAAATTTAAATATAAGGTTTACATATAAAGATACTGATATATGATGAAAAATTTAACATTTCTTATATTCAATTTGAAATTTAATGATAATGCATGATATAAAGAAACTGATGTGAATGCTTTTAAAAACACAACCCATCTAATTCTCCATCCTCATATTTTTAAGGAAAACCAAACTCATCCCTCAAATTTGATGTTGCATAATATTTCTTCCATATTTATTATTTTATATTTTCTGTGATTGTTAAAAAGAGAAAAAATAATAAGTTTTAAATAGAAAGAGGCCACATGATTATAGTCATTCAATGATTTAATCAAAGACTCAAAATCGTTCTTGCATTTCTCACGAAAAACTCCTTTATATTTAATCTTTTTTTGTCATTGTGTGACTAGGGATGATTCAATCATTTTGGAGGCCTCTAGCGATCTTTATTGAGTGAACCCAACTAAACCAAATTTTTTAGACTTTTTAGAAAATTTGAGCGCCCATAACTCTTGTTGGGTTATTTGATCCATTGGACCGCTCCTATACACAAGTAGCTCTTTTATAGTGACCCTTAGAGGTTCTAGTTTTAAACCCAAATATATATTTAATTTAGTACGGAGAAATTGTTTAGAAGGAGGAGTAATATAAATTAGCATTTAAAAGTCTCCGATTTAATTTAAATTTATATATCCCATCTCTTTCCAGCGTCAAGTTATGTTCCTTATATAAGAACCATCCATATCCATGTTCCACTCCACCCTCTCAATATCTCTGCAGATTTTGACACCTAATCAAACCAACCAAACCAAACCAAACCAAACCAATGGCCAGGGGCGGGAAGCTAACAAAGATCAAATCGGTGCTCAAAAAATGGCATTCCTTTAGCAACGGCAAACCACCTGCTGCTACTAATCTCCCACCCACTTCCGATGATGAAGATCATCATCATGATCATGACTACGACCACTCCCATGCCGTACTCTATGTCGGCAAGTCAAGGCGCCGGTACCACATAAGCTCGCATGTGGCTCAACACCCGTTGTTGCAGGAACTCGTGGAGCGCTCTGGCGTTGCTGATTCGTCCTCGTCGGCTGTGACTATCGACTGCGAGGTTGTGTTGTTCGAGCATTTGCTGTGGATGATTGAAAATGCAGATCCTCAACCTGATGCTGGATTACATGAGCTTGTGGATTTTTACGCTTGCTGATTCATCATCATCATCTGTTTTTTTTTTCTTCTATTTATATATATATAATTGTTCTTGATCGAGGTCATGTTAATTCGATCTTTGATTTTTTTTTTCTTGGATAATAAGCAATCCAATAATGTTTCTTTTGATCTGATCGATTCAATATATACACGCAGCAGTTTAGATTAGTTTGTGTTACTGATTTAGAAAATATATGTTTTGTTACGAAATTCAATTTTTGTAAATTAAATAATTGCTTAAATCTTTTAGCCAGTGTATAAATTTCGGAGTAAATTGTAAATTTTGTTCTTTAGTTTTACACGTTTAACATTTTACAAGTTTTGTCCTTTTATAAAGTTTCACTCAGTAACCTTTGGCCTAACAAACTTTACACCGAGTGTCATTTATATTGTACAAAAGTTACACTAAGTGTATTTTGACGTAAGATGTAACAAACAAAATTGGGCCAAAGAACACTGAGTGAAACTTAGTAAAATTTAAAGAACATCCGGTGTTATTAGTAAAGATAAATGATAAAATTTGTAAAATTTACAAACCAAAATAACAAAATTTGTAATTCACTCTAAAATTTTGACTGTTTGATATAAAGTGTAGAAAAATGTGTAGATTTTTTAAATGTGTGTTATAATGTAAATTATCACAATAAAAAAGAATTTGGTTGTTTTCACACTATCAAAAATCTTTAAACTTGAAATGATCATAACTTCTGAATAACATAAAACTGCGACGCTTAGATATTATAAAATAAAATGAATTATAAGATCACAAACGGGTGGTTGATTTGCAAATGGGAAGCTGGTTTCATCAAAGGCCAATTAATTAAATCTTTGTTTAATGATCAAATATGAATTTTATTTACGGTACGTTTTATATTATTTTGTTGCGACTTTAATATTTTAGAAACTTGATATACCTATTTAAAACTACTTATTAAATTTGTGAGTGTCGTTTAGCGAAAGATATCTATAAGTATGATTTAATTGTGCGTTGGTGTCATAATCACATACCGTTTGATTGAATGCGACAACAGTGACCAAAAGTTGAGGTTGGTACTTAGTAGAGATGGAAAGGAGCTTGAAAAATTGATAATAAATTAAGATAATATTGTTAATTGATTTAATAATTATTTAAGTTGCGAAGGTGGGCAAATGATTGGGATAATTGGTTGGATGCTTTTTGTTTAATTAATCAACGTACGTCTGTATACCAAACAGCAGAAGAAGGAGACCCCTTCTTTCTCTCCTCTTTTCTTTTTTTATTTAATCAATTAATTTACTTAAGACATATATGAAACCCAACATGGAAGAAATCAAAATTAAATATAACCAATAAACGCGTTTTCATATGTGATTTATTTTATTAATTGCGGTTTTGTTTAGGAAATATATCAGCTCAAAGTTTAAGCTAGATGAACGATCAAAATATATATATGAAGTTGTTGTACATTTTTAAATTAAGAAACAATAAATTAAGTTGCTATTCTTTTGTTTTTCAAAGTACTCTAACCTAAAGGTGTAAGAGACGGGTTGGCTCAAACTCTTTGGTTGGGTCATACAATGTCAAAACAGGTTTATGTAGGAACCGATTTAGGTTGGAATCGATTTAGTTATTTAGAGAACTTAAACATATAGAAACCGATCTAGGTATGGTCAAAAACCAGTTTGTGTTGAAACCGGCTGGTCTTTGTTTTTTAGTTTTTCTTTTAAATGACAGAAAATAAATCCTAATGCATATTTATATATTTTTTTATCGACTTAATAGTTTTAATAATCTTACGACAAAGTTGTAATTTAAATATATAAGATATAAAATGGAAAATAAAATTTTAAAATTTCATATTAAATATTATCAAATTTTAAAAGTAAAAAGAAAGTTAATAAATACAAGTAATTATTATACAAAGTAAAAAGAAAGTTAATAAAATTTCATCTTAAATATTGTTGTTATGGTCGGTTTTAAGGGTGTCTAGGATGGAAGACCATACATGGTCGATGTTCTATAAGGAGCCAAAAGAAATTATACTTTACTAATTTTCAAAGTTAATAAATACAATTAATTATTAAATAAGTAAACATGGAAATAAAGAAATGTAGATATATAAATTTCTACATTAAAGGGCTCATTTTTAATTTTCTTATGGGACCTCCGAAATTAATCTTGAGACCGACCCTGATTGTCGTTGTTTTGTTTTATCTTTGTAGTCGTTAATTGTTGTTTCGGGTTTGGTGTTTCTCCTGTCTTGTTTGGTGATTAGGTGTTGAAATTAGAGATAGCCGATAGGGCTCAAGTCCCACTGTGACAAAAAAAATAAAATGGAGGGTTTAGGTTGGGTTAGGATTTTTCTCACCTATAGGGAGTTTTCTCGTGATGGGGAATAAAAATAATCGAGTGGGTGAGTAATGTTCTTATCAATGATTCAAATTCACCGTTTGAAAAATATGTTGTAATTAAAGAGTTTTTCATTGGTCATTGGGACCAAAAACTTTTCTTCTACCCTATGTATGTCTTCTTATACATTGCTTTTACTTTAAAGACAAATATTTGTACCTTCTGTTTCGTCCAAATTATCTTTTAAACAAAAACATATTCAATCACTATCGAGGAGTTAAAACAGAAAACATGGATACCAAAGATATCATAAGAGCTTGTATGGTTTGTGGTTCACACATAATAACCGCTAGAAATGAAAATTGAGATTCGTTTCCTCTTCATTAATTAAAAATTTACAAAAATTTTAAATTCTTACAGAGTTAAAGAAGATAAAAATCCAATGCAATATACCTTTTGAGTTTGACACATGAGATGTTACCTATAGCCCATTTACTATCGCACCATACCAATTATAATTCGTATTGCAATTTGCAACAAACATTTATATACTTATGATATTTTGTTGTTACTTGTCACAAAATTGTCAGCATTACTTAAAAAGTTTTTTTATATCGATTAATTGTTTCTAATATTAAAGATTCTCTTGCACAACAAAGTTAATTATGTGTATAACACATCGATCATGAAAAAAACCAGTGTGAAACGAATCTATTAAACCGTGTGTAGCCTTACAAACGTCCAAAGTTAAGTTCAATTTCTAAGTTTTTAATCCTAAAATTAAATCATTTAGTTTTTTTTTTATATTTTAAGAGAATCATGTCTAGTGACGAACAAGAGTATACCATGGTTTAAATATCAAAGCGTATTTACATCGAAATTTCAAATATTTCATTTATTTGACATTGTTGAACTCGAGCAGGAATGTTTTCAAAACATTTTAATATACTTGTAAGTTTTGCAAGTTAGGGAATAGTAATTTACAAGTGTTGAAAGCATAATGTACAACATCGTAATATGAGTGATATTAATTAAAGACACGGCAGCTTCCGCCCTAATCTGCCTCTAGCCTCATAAATCCACCGCATTCTTCTATTTCGCCATCTCATATCATCCTTTGATGACACGACTTCACTTAGGGTTCACAACTCCATACATCCTTATATCCTTCACGTTTTCAATTGCTTCTTCTAACTTTTGTAGTTTCAGGTATGATTTTTGCTCGCTTTTTCTTTTCGATCCAGTCATCAGTTTATCATCAGCAAGTCCTGATTTCATGTATGATTTTGTTCGCCCTTTCCTTTTCGATTCAATAGAACACCATAAGATATGTGGTAAAAAATAATACTACATAAGACCGTGGAACTAAATAAAATAACCCGGGTTGTGTTTGGTTTTTTTAAACAACAAACACACATTCATCTAACCTCATTTCAAAATCTATAAAACCATATTTTAAGAGTAGGGACACCACTATAGATACTATAGTATTGGGTTAGATGATGTTTGATGGATTGTGTTTAAGTGGAGGTGATGAATAAATTAGGATTATGGATCAATCAATGGTTAATGATGTTATAATTAGTATGCTAAATTCCAAAAGCATAAAACAAACAAACCTAAATGCATGCATGTGATATGTGATTTAGCTTAATTACATTTTGTGCTCTATATACGTGTCTACCAACCAACACCATACAAGAAGAATATTGTTTCGATTTTCAAGTGTGGGCAAGGGGAGTGAATGCGGTGGTCGGCCATATTCCTTCATATCTATTTATATCAAATTAATTAAACTTCATAATTAAACTTCATTTCAGTTGATAGGTTTTTTCTTTTCTTTCAAGAATGGTATTGTTTAGAAGATATCTTTCATAATTGGTGTCTTTGATGTATCAAAAACTTTTAGGAACCAGTTTCGGCTAATTGATCAAAAACCAAAACCGATTTAAAAAATTAACCGATAATATTTGTAACTCTTGGGCCCCGCTCGAGGAAGACTAAGAGCTCAACAATAACATTATACTAGATAAGTCAAGCTTGTTTCAAGGGCTTGAAATTGTTATCAACACTATGTTTGATAAAGGAAAGTCGATTTGAACTTGAATAAAAGATCAACACACATAAAGAGGGTTTAATACCTGATAACAACCTTAATAGACTTCTTATCGTGCCCGGTATGGGTCTCGGGTAGTAGTCTCGACAACAACAAAAAAAATCGGGTAGCCATCAGCTGCCATTCCGCCTCCTTCGACAAGTACCAAATCGGGTACTTTGGAAACCATTTTCGGCGATTAATTGCCGATGTACCCGAGTGTTGTGTGTTATGTGTATGGTGGTCCCACCCTATTCAAAACTACCTTAAACCATACCCTCTTAAAACGACCAGAAAACTTATACTTTTTTCTCTCTAATGTGACATACTCCTGTTGACTAAAAAAACTAATACCCAAAACTCCTTTACAAACTTGAATTCAGCTTGTTATATTTTTAAACTCTAACCTGCTAAAATTAGTTTGGGTGTTACACACTTACACATCTCAATATTTTTGGATGATAAGCACATTGTTGTAATTAAGGTGCACAGATTGAGCTCTCGGCCAACCGGTCCAGGTTCAAAATTAATTCGGGTTGGGTCAAATTAAGACGGTCAAACCGGTTTTTGTAGGAACCGGCTTTTGAGAAAATGTTTGGCCGGGTTGGAACAATGTTTTTTAACAGTTCGGTTCATGTTTGATCAGTTTCTAAGATTTACAAACGGACTTCAACTCAACAATCCGGTTGAAGTCCAAACCGGTTTCGAAGTCCTATATAAACAAACTAACAAATGGGCCCATTAATGGGAAAAGAAGGCCCAAATTTCACATTTTAGGTTTTAAATCTTGTCTCTTAACAGTGACTATGGAAAGAAGAAAAGAAGAAGGAAAGAAGGCCCAAAGTTCATATCTTAAATAATTTGGTAAAGAGGCCCAAATTTCATACGGTTCGATATTTGAAATTTAGGAGCCAAAGTAAGCGATAACTCAAGCCAGCATAACAATGATTCTCTTGAGATACCCAAAATCTTTACCAGATTCCTTCCTCTCCCATCTATCTAATATATAAAGTTCCTATGAGTTGTCACATACTTATGATATCATGTTACTTATATAATACAGATCTCCCCATGATCCACATATCTTTAAGCACATGCAACCATCAATCACATGATCCCTAATCCCCTATTATATATAATAGTCTCTTTTTTAATTACAAGTATACACCACCTCTTATCTTACTCTTTACCTTAAAGCATTCACATCCAACAATTACAATGACTTTACAACCAAACCTAATTAGTACTTTTGTCCTACAAAGGTACATGTAACATGGACATTATGACAAGATTAGAAGCACACACATGGCTGAAAGATTACTCCCATTGCACCATGAATACGTCTAGAGCAGTTCAAACGCGAAAAAAGAAATTAAAAAAAAAATCCAAGAACTAAAACAAATCAACATCACAAAGCACAAGTTATCCTACCAACTATATCTTCAATCCATCAATTCTCTTCTGCTTGAATATTTGAAAGAGAGAGAACAAGAACACCGAATAAAAGAATGTCCGAATCGCGTACCACAAGAATCAACTGCACAATGTGTTGCTCTTTCAATCATAGCTGCAAAACCAAGATTACCTTAAATCTTTTGAACTAAAATCTCAACTTTACAGGATTCGAACTCACAACCCTGAAACAGACAAAAGTACTAAGTATATTTATATATACCTTTTGATGATGTTCCATGCAATTGAGAAGGTATTTGAAGGTCTCGATCTCACACGGGATGGTAAGCCCGCCGCTATGGCTAAACCCGAACTCTTCCTCAACCTTTTCGAGCAAAACCTTGAACAACGGGTCGCTAAGGTAGCTAGTAGGAATGATGAACCTTCGAAGCTCGGGACCTACATAAACCGCCAAGTATCCTTTCGGGACATCATTCGGTAGATCAGGGCTGTGGCAGCCATCTTCAACATCTGAATCAGAATAAACATTGTAGCCTTTAAGTCTCATGCTTATTGCAGGATTGATTCCCATAGGAGTAGGAGGAGTGTTGTTGTTATTGTTAAGATCAGCATCATCGTTCAGTTTTGCGCCAAGTGTCACATGCTGCCATCGTTGGATGATTTCCTTGAGCCTGACAATCTGACGAATGCCGTTCAGTTTATTTCCTCCATTGTCATCCATTGTTTATCCTCAAAAACTAGATCTTCCCCTGCTGTAACATTAAGTTTCTGGTTATAATTAATCTGAAAATTAATCGTTTGAATTGGATTATAGAGATAAAAGACAGATCAGAATGAACTGAAAAGAGTGATTAAGCGTTAAATGAAGAAAGCGGAAAGGGAACCTGAAAGTGGTGGCCGGTGGGCGGAGGAGGGATCTGAATGGTGAGATTTGGTCGGAATTTGATGGATGGGTGTGAAAGTGAAACTGAATTTGGGAAACGTTTTCGGGTGCACAATTGGATGGATTGGGCGTTGTTGGAGTCGCATCATTTCTCCACGCCTGTCGCTTTTATGCGTATCGAATTCAAAATTATTTTTTTCCTTCCTTGGCCGGAAAGTAAAGTACGGCTTAAAATATTCAAATAAAAATGTTACGGTTTGTTCTTTTTTAAGACTTTGTTGTTCACTTTTTAGAGAAACATGTATCTGCATCAATTTCATTATTTTTTCTTACTAACCACTTTAGTTATATATAAAAAATATCAACTATATATTTTCTCTTTTCAAAAAAAATCAAATCGCGGCAGTTGAACGTGGAAAGCAAACGGGATTCAAACGACACTAGGGTTCTTCAAGTAGGTTCTTCGTTGATTAGAGTATGTTCCGATATTTTTAGGATTTTCGTGTTTATGGTAGCTTTCTTCTTCGATTCTTTCTGGTTTTGGGATTTCGTGTTTAGGTTGACATCTCTTTAGGTGATTCGTCGCGATTGGTTTTGGATTTTGTATGAGATTCTTCAGGTTATAACTTAACTTAACACCATGAATTTGACTGCTACAAAAACCAAACCAAAAAAGAGCTCAAGTAGATTAAGGTTCTCGTCTTGAGGGTTTGGCTAGTTTAACTATTTTGAAGTCCGAAAGTGAATTATCTGGCGTGACATGTCATTGGGGTTACTATGTTGTAATTATTTCAGTATTTCACTCTCATAATAATTCATTTAGAGTAAGGAAACACACTCAAACCATGGGGGCAGAACTGTTACTTTGTTATGTTTTACCCATAATTTGTATAATGATTTGCACGAGGTAGCAAACGCACATATAAAAAAAATTTCTACATCACATATAAAATTAAGGGGATGCACGTACACCTTTTGGATTCATATGGGTTTCACCCTTGATCACTCATCATAGTTACAGCCACTCATTTCTAACTGCCGCAACTGGCCACTAGCAACTAGGGCTGTTAATCGGGTCAACCCGATCGGGTTTCGGGTTATTAGGGTCGGGTTAGTCGGGTTAGTCGGGTTTTTAAGAAAAAAAATCTCACCCGCAACCCGACCCTATTAAGGTTCGGGTTAGTCGGGTTCGGGTAAGTCGGGTTTCGGGTTAGTAGGGTCGGGCTAGTCGGGTTTCATTTGCCTTTGTAATGGAAGTTGATTGGTGCATAAGTGACGAACAATGATTTCCATGTTAAGTAAAATTTGTCATTATTTTCCTTTTCATATAAAACTTCTAATTTCAAAGTCATTCCTTTGTGTGTGTTTGACATTGTCTAATGACCGTTTCTTATGAATATCGAATATTGCCTATGTTGATATTTCGACTTTGTATACGTGAAGAAGATACATGGCCACATGCAAGATTTCTTTTAGCTTTGTTTATTTTATCTTAACAGGTATATTTTCTATATTCCAAATGTTTATATGTTCTTGATATTTTAGAGAGGAAGCAATCTTAGATGTTTTGGAAAACCTATTCAACGTACTTATGATTATATAAGTTGTTTAAGTTTGTGGACCAATAAACATCATTTTTCACTATATATTTGTTTTATTATTTGTTGGTTTCATACACGTTTTTTTTTTTGTTTAGTTAAACGTTATAGCATGCTGGTGAAACATCTATTTGTATATAATTTCAATCTAAACCACTACTATTCGGGTTAACCCGAAACCCGATTTTTTTAAAAAATTTAACCCGAAACCCGACCCTAACTACAATTCGGGTTTGTCGGGTTAACCCGAATAACCCGATTAAGCATTTTAGACCCTATTAGACCCGACCCTAATTACCTTATTTGGGTTTGGGTCGGGTCGGGTTAATCGGGTTCGGGTATTTTCGACACCCCTACTAGCAACAATCGCCATATACCAATGACCGTAGGCGTCTGCCAATGGCTAGCAGCAACGAGGGCCGATAGGTGTTGATGAATATGGATTTCAATTTTTTTATAATCCGTTTTGTAACCCAAGTGTATTGCAAATTCACATTTACTTTGATACATTCCGATTTTTTATAAATTCAAGTTGTAAATCTAATTTTCTTTAGCAATTATAGTCTTGAAAAGAAATTCACGAACCACACGGCCTTTAAAAGAGGAATGATATAATTAGATCCAGTATATAATTGGATAACCCAATTACATTGCCCAGTTCCAGTAGTTCTAGGCCCGGTTAGGCCCAATTACCACTTCTATTCTATTCTTGAGCCCTAGTATGTATTGTGGATTTTATCTCCAATAACTCTTTTGTTTTCATTCAAAGTGATATGTGTTCAACTACAAAACAAAATAGATAATAGATGAATTTTCAGGACATATTTTAGATGTATGTGTTTTAAATGTAATTTAATTTTGTATATTTATTATTTATAAATTTATAAAATTATTTTACGTGTTTTAAATTATTATCCCTTAATAGTTAATTAGTTGTTTTTAGAACGGCTTACTCCTACCCTACTAAACTATTTTTAAAGACCATACCTTTAATCATTTAAAAAGAAAAACTTGGTATACTCATAGTGCTACTACAAGCCCTTTACTATTAGTTACTTACTTAAGCTTTAGGGTTGACGCGCATGCCTACTTTTAATTTTATAAATTATTAATGTGTTTTGTGATGTTTGTCTTTATAACAAATTAACAATGATAATCTAGTGTGTGTTTTAGTTTAAAGTCTCAATTCCTGTTAAGACTAACAATTCTATTGCTAAGTTTTTGTTCAGAGATATCTTTTACTCTTAGGCAAGAGTATAGACAAAGTACGTAAAAATTCAAGGGAAAAAGACAAGAATGACCATGTTGATCATTCTTGGAACCAAAATAGCCATTTGACTTAAAGAATTTTAATAATTAAATAAATATATAACGGCTATATTTTGGTAAAAAAAAAAGTTAGTTAGCTTCACCTATGTCAACAAGCGAGACAATATATTTTTCGTTTCAGAATCACCTCTGAAAGATGTAGTGGAAAACCATCTGGTTGTGGAATGTTCAACCTTCGACACTTGAAAACCCGTTGGTTGTCGATCCCCCTAAACCTCCAGCGCCTGCAAACTTTCTAATTCTTGACTTATGGGGTAATGATGCTGATGATATCTTATGGAATTTGACATTTGATTACTATTAATCCAAAAACCCACCGGTAGAGCCTAGAAGATTATTACGCACCGGAAGGTTAATAACCACTTGAAGACGAAGAACCACCGTAAGAGGAGTACATGTCTCGTGATCCATGGCAAAATGAACAAAATTCTCCCATTCCATAGCATAATCTATGAAAAGATGAGCACGATAGCAACTCCAATTATAAGGATTAGTCATTTAGTTATGTTATATTTAAATTATGTTTAATTATTTAATATTTCATTTAGGTTTAATTAGTATTTTAAATTATGTTTATATCTTATATTTTAAGTATTATTTTTCTTAAATATATTGTTACATACTTACATATGAATTTAAAAAAAAAGAAAAAAAAAAGTTGTGGGCCCCACCACCACTACTTGCGGCTAGTCATGGGTGCTAAGTCCTTAGGATTGTGGCCTGTACTCTGCTACGAGGGGACGGGCTATAATAAAGGCGTTGGAGTCGATCTTATAAGCATATATAAGGATTGGATCTATTAGCATGTATATTTTGACTATAAATGTTAAAAATGTGTTTGTTCCACCCATTTTATAAATTAAGACTTGGGATTTAAATGGTGAAGAAAAATTGGGTGGAGGGTTATTGTTAAAAAAAAACTCAATTTTGATTTTTCTAAAGTTTTTCTATTTTAAATGTTTAATTGAATAAAATACACAATAAAAGCAACTAATATTTATTTCTTTAATATGAGTATATATTTATAAATATATAATGTTGTTATATAAAAAGTTAATTAATTTTTCTTTTAAATGGTATATATAACTGAGATGAAGATCATACCAAACTTTTTTTTTTCTTTTCTATTTTAGAAACAAAAAAACCGAACCTTGTTTATAGGTTAAGGATTGCATGTAGCAAAAATTGGTTGGTAACTGAATTGTTCATTCCCAAGAACCGGCTACTAATTATCCAGAAACCAAAACTAGTTAATAATCGAAACCGGATTTTAGAATTAATCTATTTATGCACCTCCACTTATAGCTACTAGTACATGTAAAAATCAATCCAAAGTTGTTGAATTACTTTGGAGATGATATTGAATTTGTGGTATGTGAAAACGTAATAACAAGTTTCTCTTTTTGAATTTGGTGTTTTGCTAGGAGATAGTGGAAATCGACATCAAGAGTTGGTGGTTTTAATAATGCAGGTACGTTTAACAAAACCAACACTCTGATATTTATATTTTACCGTCTATAAATAGTTACATCAGATGGAACATTTGATTCTTTAATTAGACATAATTGAGGACCAAAATTAACGACAAAACGTGTATGCCATGTTGACGAAATTAATCTGACAGACAACAACATCGATTGTAGTTATATAACTTTTGACGTAAATAAATTAGGTGAAGATTAGATCGACGCATTATCTCGATCACTTTTGTTTAGTTGGTTGAAACTCGGCTATAATTCCAGACTATTCTGAAACAATTAAGCGTCGGTATTAGTCACCAACCCTCCTCCTGCAGGTCTTGGAAAAAAATATATTATATATCATATTAATATTGTTCTTAGTTTTTTTGATAGAATATTATTAGAATATAACTTGTAGGTCTATTTGTAAATTTATTAATTCTTGGTGTAGTTGTGTGTAAATGTTTATGTGTATATATTCTGCCCTCTCCTCCTATTGGAGGATATCCTTTGGGCCATAGTTACTTTATCATGGTATCACACTAGGTTACCATCCCCCTCACCTCTTCGTTTCTTTTTCCCTCTCTCTCTCTCCCCTCTCCGTTTATCTTCCCCTTTCTGCGCTCTCTCTCCTTCCTCTTTCAGATCTGTCGTCCTCCCCTCATGGCATCCTCCTCCTCTTCCACAGAAAATCCCATCTCCAACAACACCTTCCTCCACACCCTTAAACTCACCGCTGACAATTACCTGCTATGGAAGACCCAAGTTTGGCCTCTGCTCTCATATCAAGGCCTCTTGAACCACGTGGACGGGTCGGCTACTGCCCCTGATAAATCCACCACTGTGGATGGAAAGACCGCCGATAATCCCGATTGGGCGTTGTGGGACTCCGCTGACCAGAAGGCTGTCGTCCTTCTCATTGCTACCCTGTCGGCGGAGGCTGTTGCGCAAGTGGTTGGTTGTTCCACGGCCCGTGAGATTTGGGTCTGTCTCGAGGATGCGTATAGCAACGCTTCGGTCGAACGTGTGCAAAATTTGCGTGATGAACTCCATGCTTTATCCAAGGGAACCGATTCTGTTGCGGTTTTCAGCAGCAAATTCAAGGCTTTATCGGACAAATTAACGGCTATCGGTCATCCGGTCTCGGCATCGGAAAAGATTCACTGGTACCTCTGCGGTTTAGGTACCGATTTCCTCACTTTCTCTACTGCTATTCGGGCTATGACCCCTGCTCCTGCCTTTCAAAATATTGTGTCCAGGGCTGAAAATCATGAATCCTTTACTCGAGCGGTTCAAGGTCCAGCGACCCCTCAGGTCGCTTTTTCTGCTCAGACTCATCGCGGCAGAGGTAATAACCAGGGTCGGTCCTCAAATCAAGGCCGGAATAATCATGGCGGTTATAGAAATTCTCGCAATTTTCGTAGCAATCGGGGAAATAATTATCGCCGTTCCGGAAATAATCGTGGCTCACAGCCTCCTGTTTCTGACCCGTGCCAATTGTGTAATCTCCCGGGTCACAAAGCTAATAAGTGCCCTACTCATGTCTCCTACTCGGCGTCTGAAGCAAATCTCTCGAGTTCCTTTCAATCTCAATGCAATGTTAATCCTAATAGTGCCACTTGGTATGTGGACTCGGGGGCCACTGACCATATGACAAACTCCTCGGGTATTATTTCCTCACCTTTGGCTTGCAATGGTAAAGTTTTTTTTGGGAATGACAATTTTTTGCCTGTCTCTCATAATGGTCACCATCTTATATCCAAAGACATCAAGTTAAACAATGTTTTGGTGGTACCAAATCTATCAAAAAATCTACTGTCTGTGAACAAGTTGACAACTGACAATAATATTGATGTCTTATTTTCACAAAATATGTTTTATCTTCAGGATCGCTACACGAAGCAGGTTTTGGCTCAAGGGGAATGTGAAGATGGTCTTTATGTGCTGAAACAAGATCCAGTTGCTCTTAGTACTATTTCATCTTTTTGTAATAAGGCCTCGTACGAGTTATGGCATAGCCGCTTGGGGCATGCCTCTTTTGATACTATTAAACTATTAAATAAAGACGGCCTGATTAAAGTTACGTCTATATTGCCAAAACCTGATATTTGCATGCATTGTGAAATGTCTAAAAGTCATCGACTTCCGTTCAATGAAAATTTAAAACGGGCTAATCATCCACTTGATCTCATTCATTGCGACTTATGGGGTCCCTCCCCCGTCATTTCTCATGAAGGATTCAAATATTATGTTGCATTTATAGATGACTTCTCCCGATTTACATGGCTCTATCCTCTTAAATCAAAAGACATGTTTCCCACCATCCTCTCCATTTTTATGAACTTTGTTCAAACACAATTTGATAGGAAAATCAAAACTTTCCAAAGTGACGGTGGAACTGAATTTCTCAATAATAAAGTCAAGGCATTGTTTAATAAAAATGGCACATTTCATCGCTTATCTTGTCCATACACCCCACAGCAAAATGGTCGGGTAGAGAGGAAGCATCGCCACATAATTGAAACCGGGCTTGCCATGACATTCAAAGCTAATGTCCCATCTTCTTATTGGGTTGAGGCCTTCAGTACAACAGTATATATTATCAACCGGCTTCCATCAAACATCTTACAACATAAATCCCCGTTTGAGTGTCTCTTTAATCACCGACCGGCATACAATAATTTTCGCATCTTTGGGTGTCGGGTGTATCCCTATCTAAGGGATTATTCGGCTCACAAATTAGCCCCACGATCGCTACCTTGTGTATTTTTGGGGTATGCACCTCAATATAAAGGCTTTCGTTGTCTCGAACCTATCTCCAACAAAATCTATATCACCCGTCATGCCAGATTTGATGAGAATGTTTTTCCAATATCCGGTCAAACAAACCCCACAAATGAATCATCTCTACCCCTTACAACCTTCCTCAAAGACACCAATCTTACTCCACCAAACCCAAACCCTCATATCCAAAATATTAGCCACCCTCCTGCCGAAAATTCCAATTCGCCTTGCCCCTCCTGTACGCTTGAAATACCCATTCCAAATTCCTTTTTTGGGCCGCCCTTAACCAATACGGCCCAACCTCCACCCAACTCTCCACATACGGCCCAACCTCCTCTCAACTCTCCAAGCCCATCGACCACCAACAGTCCTCCCGAATCCTCTCAGCCAGCACAAACTCAACAACCAATTTTCCATTCCTCCTCTAATCCAACTTCCGACCCGTCAACCCAAACACCTCACCCTATTGGTACCACAACTCAATCCACCCATCCCATGCAAACAAGAGCCAAGTCTGGAATATTCAAACCTAGGCACAAAGCCGACTTTGCCCATGTCTCACACCATGCTCTTTACGGTGCCTTATTTTCTCAATCAGATCCAAAAACATTCAAAACTGCCTCCAAATCTAAACAATGGTGGACTGCTATGAATAATGAAATGGCTGCACTTCAAAAAAATAACACCTGGAGTCTTGTTCCTCGTCCACCCAACGTTAATGTTGTCGGATCAAAATGGCTTTATAAAACAAAGTTTCGAGCCGATGGTTCCATTGAGCGACATAAAGCTCGATTGGTTGCTCAGGGTTTTACCCAAATTCATGGGTTGGATTTTTCCCATACCTTTAGTCCTGTCGTTAAGGCCACCACAATACGCATTGTTCTTTCATTGGCGGTAATCAATAGGTGGGCGTTACATCAACTTGATGTTAACAATGCGTTTCTCCATGGCAACCTCAATGAACAAGTCTATATGGAACAACCTCCTGGTTTCGTCGATCCAAAATTCCCTAACCATGTGTGTCGCCTACATAAAGCTTTATATGGCCTAAAGCAAGCTCCTCGTGCTTGGTTCCAGCGTTTAAGCACATTTCTTATAAATAATGGCTTCTCGTGTAGTCGTGCTGATCCATCTTTGTTTGTTTTTAAACAGGATTCTCGGATTTTATATTTGCTCGTCTATGTTGATGACTTGATTTTGACAGGAAATCATGAAGACACAATTACCTCGTTCATCACCAAGCTTCACAATGATTTTGCTATCAAAGACCTCGGCGACCTCAGCTATTTTCTAGGACTAGAAGTCACATCTCATGAGTCCGGGTTGTTCCTCAGTCAAACTAAGTATGCGAAGGACATTCTGGATCGTGCAAAAATGCTCGATGCTAAGCCGATGGCCACACCACTTGCTGCCAATGTATGATTTGGATATATAAAAACGGTCAAGTTAAAAATGGTAAATACTGAGTGACCAAACCACACACTAGGGCAAGCGTACCCGTCGTATGCAATATAGTATCAATAAGTACCGAGTATCAATCCATGGACGCGTAATCAGACTCCCGATAATGTATCATAACTAATATTTAACCGATGAAATTGGAATGATTTGAAATAAACAAACTAAGCAAGCAATAACACTAGCAGCAAACAAAGCAAACGACAGAGAAACAGAATGAGAGAGATATCACCTAGCCTAGAATCCACTAAACCCAAATAAGACCCCCGACAAGACCTATCAACAAGAAACTATCACCAAGTGAGAATAACCCAACCAAGGAGGACTATAGACACATCCCGAATGATCAGACAATTCCAAATGAAGCACAGATAGCATAATATGTGAATTTGCACAACGGTTTCACAGTTTCGGTCAAAACAAGCAAAACACACATAAATCGGGAAACACCAAGAGAGGTCTCTCTAAATGAATCCTAATACATGCAATGATTCTAATTTCGATTACCTGAGACCTAGATACCTCTAAACACGAATAAGTAGGGTCAAATCTTGTGGTCACAAGCAATCTAACCTACTAAACAATGCCTAGACAATAACTAGCATAAGAAACGACTCGGTCAAGTCAACCTCAAATGGATGCACACAAGATCAGCCACTAATCAATGATATATCATCATGTAGGAGGTCTCCGGATCATGCATCAACCCAAAAACCAATTCTAGTCTAAGGATCAACAATAAACTAACTAATAATGGTTGCAATTCCACAATCCATATCAATTAGTCCACACAAAACATCATTAACAGCAGCTAATCAAGCACACATGATCATCTCAAGCAACCAAAACTAGAATCATGAGCAAAAATCACAAATTCATGTTGAAAAGTCAAACCGAAAAGTCAAAATGGGTAAAGCTTCATCTAAACTAGGTGATATGAATGAAATCAGCCACAAATCATGTCTCTAATCATGAAATCAGTACAAAATGAGTGAAACATGGATGAACAACCAAGAACAATGGAGAAGAAATCAAGTCGGATGAAGAAATTGCAAACCGAAGCTTCCAATCCTTCAATCTCCTCTCTAAAACCTTCAATCAAGCTCTTGATCGCCCAAAATTCGTCTCTAATCTCGTTCTCCTCTCAAAAACGTGCTCTCTGGTCGAACTCTCCAAACCCTAGGCTCCAAAATTGCTTAAATACACGTTTTGGGATTTTTTTTTCGACTGCCCAGTAGTCGCGGACTGCCAAAATTTTACTTCTGGGACTGGCAGTCGGCGACAGGCACTTTACTGTTTTCTGGGAACAAAACTCGCCGACTGCCAGAATTTCAAACAAAGGAGTGGCCGTCCGCGACTGGCACTTTTCTTCTTTTCCAAGCAAAAACTCGCGGACTGCCAGAAATTAATGTAAGAGAGTGGCAGTCCGCGACTCGGCTACTGTAGCAAAATTTCAAAAACTTCTATCTTTTGCTCCCGGGCTCCGATTCACGTTCCGTTTTCGCCATAAATCATCATAACTTATCCACCATCACCAGATTTCCTGAAATTTAATATATGAACAATTAAGTACCAAAATCTCATCAAAACTCGATAAAAACCCGGTAAAAATGCGGGATTTGTAATTCCAAAACATATATAAGATGCGTTGCATCAAAGATCCCCACACTTAACCCTTGCTTGCCCTCAAGCAAAATCTCATGCAACACTTCCACAAGCCAATCGACAACGCAACGCTTCACCCAACCCAATGCAACTACTCAAGCCCACAAGCATCACCAATTCTCAAGATTTACACTTTTCAAAAGATTTATAATCCAACAAGCAATTATGACATTTATGTAAAAACATGGAAATGCTTACTAGCTCAACACACACCAAGGTTCAATCAAACAAGCATCACACCCCTCACAATGATCACTCAACTCGGTGAAATTTAGTGGATAGATGATTAAAAGGATCATCGATTTAAGTGGATCACTCAAGGCCAAACATGCACCCCATTATCATAGGCTTGTATCGAAATCGCATCTCCACCAAATAACATAAAACCGGACATAAATCAAGAGGACTTTATTAAGGGTTGTAATGTTAGGCTAGGGTTTAGGGTATGGAATGGGAATGTTTAAAGTGGCGAAGTGCTTAGAAATCCGGAAAAGTCAATAAACAAACTAAACAAGAAAACTATTTACATAAATAACTCAAAGTCGGGTAAATTTGACCCGAACAAACAAACTAAGAAAAACTCTCTTTTTTTTTTTTTTTTTTGCTTTATCTTTGGTCTATGACCTCCAATAACGAGCTACAATTTTCTGCATTTCTTTTTTTTTTTTTTTTTTTTTTGCAATCTCATATGAATTCCTAGAATGGAGATTGAGTACTAGGAGAATCACACTTAATCACTTTTTTTTTTTTTTTTTTTTTTTTTAACTAAATATGACTTGATGAAACTAACCAATATATATATATATATATACACACAAAGTCCAAAACTAATCCGGATTCTTCACACAAGGGTCTAAGAACAAAAATAATGGCTAAACAAAAGGCTAAATGGGTCAAAAAGTGAGAAAATCAAACGAGAAGGAAAAAGGCTCAACGGGTTTTCTAAGGGATAATGTTTTAGGGTAGGAAAAATGATAAGATCAAAGAAAAAGGCTAAGTCAAGGGGGTTAATCCTAATGCCTCTATCACTTCTATGCCCAATTTTAGTTCATGACCTCGACGCGTATAAACAACACAAGTTCTAAAATGAAAGCGCATGATGGCATAACACTCAACCAAACGAAAGTGAGTAAATAATGTAACATATAATGCAATTTAGGCTCAAATAACTCACGAAAACGGATGGAAAAGGGCTACCGATATGATGCAAGTTATCAATCCCCCATCCGATAGTTTCACTAAGTAAAGCATCCCATTTATTGATTTTATTTGAAAAACACTTGCTTGGAAATACTTTTTCAAGATACTCGAAGAAAAGGTTTTGACTAGAGACAAGCATCGTATACATAGGCGAGCAAAACGTCACGAATTACATCAACGGGCCCACTTCCATGTGCAATAAGACGGGCAAAAATCTCAATTTCATCCAAAAACAGGGGAAATGATGATAAAATTTGAAATTTTTTTCATAATTTTTAAGCAATTTCAGTTCAATTTACCCCCCTCCCCACACTTATTTCGTACATTGCCCTCAATGTACGGTAATTCACAATCAAGCACAAAAAGAGGTAAAGGGAACTGAAATACTCCCCTGATCACTGTCGATGTGCCAGTGAACTACACAATGAATAACAGCTCTTGACCGATAAAAATGCCAGAACTGCCGAAAGATGTGCCAAATGAGCCCAAAATATCTCCAACAATGAATGATGAAACAGCTCTCGACCAACAGGTGCCAGAACTGCTTCTCAGGTAAGTATCTAGTCAAACACAACACACATCAAAGCCAACATCAAATAGATACATAACAGTGCAAAGTATCAAGTCAACCCAACCCATATACAAAAATATCCCGAGTTTGTAACTCTAAATAAATACATCAAAAATCAAAATAAAGAGAGTACAACTCGGATAAGAAGTAACCGATGTCTCAGGGCTGCTGATCTGGTGATGGATGAACTGGAAACGGTGGTGGCTGGAAACCAGGAACGGCAGCGGCCAATGCTGTAAAAACCTGTGATAACCAATCCTGCATCTGGCGCTGCTGTGCCACTATCTCTGTCTGCTGAGCTGCAATCTCGGCCTGCTGATCTGCTAAGGCCTCAATAGCCTGACTCTGAGCCTCGATGATACGGCTCTGCTGCTGTGATGGCTGCTCCTGTGATCGGCTAGACGATGTGCGGGAACGAGATGGGGGAGCGGCCGGTGGTGCGGACACGGCTGCGATATGATCCAGCGCAGCTCGGACCTGAACACGCTCCCCTGGCAACCTGGTACGAGGAGGCTGCTCAGGAATAGGCTGGACGGGTATCCGCAACTGGCCATCTGCGTCTAGCACTGCAGGAATCACAAGTGGCCTCGTCGCCACGAATCGGATCACCCCTGGCTCGGGGGTCTCAATCATCGGCATCTGGCATATGGCCAGATCATCAAGCTCGGATGTTGGGGCTGTCGGGGTCAGAATCTCGGCCTCTGGAATATCATCACGCACAAGTGGCGGCAACAAATCATAACTCATGGCCAATCGTGTGATAAATGCACCACAACCCATCCCGGAACCAGGTCTGGGACTGTACTGACACATCATCTTTGAAAGCAAGATATGTGCGAGGTTGTAGCGCTGCCTCTCAAGTAAGAAATACAAAAGTCGCGCATCCCCCTTTGTCAACTTCTGTGCACCCTCCTTCCGGGCAGAGATCGTGTGGCAGAGAACCCGATGTAGATAACGATGTAAAGGGTCCCTCGGAAAGAATGCTCGCATCTTGGTATCATACGGACCATCACCCACAGATGGCCACCATGCCGCAAGAGTAGAACTGTCAATCGTAGTCGCAGCATCCAGGAATATGGGCTGAGTCACCTCCTCCTCTGAATATAAACCTACTCTAGTCGCAAACTGAGCCAATGATAAATGCCTCTCCTCCCCGCCTAATCTAAAAGTCAGCGCCCGATCATATGTGTAATCACGGGGAGGGCCGGCATAATCCATGGTCGACAAGAACTCGAGGGTAAACACCTCCCAAACAGGGCAATCGATCGTCATCAGTCGCCTCCACGGTCCAGTCACATACTCCTCGGCTCTAGCAGTAGCCCCCACACGATCTAAGAATGACCAACTGATCCCCCGAGCTCTCAAAATTTTCTTCCTGCGCAGCATCTTCAGACGTGAGTAAGCAACGGAGTCTCGATGGAATCGGAGCCATGGGTGCTGGTGAAGAGGCACATATGGGACTGTGCCCTCGGCTGGGACCTCGCCCTCGGCCGGAACTGGCTCCATCGTCGTTAGGGCCTGCGGCTTGCGCGTCTTGCGCTTCTTCGTAGCGGTGGAAGGTCCCTCAGACATATCTGCACAAAATTCTCAACAAAAACAAGTTAGCACAATGAATAATATGAGATAATATGAAAATCGGGCTTCAGGCGGGTAGTAGCTGAAATAATCGGCAAAATAATGTAATCTGATCGAATGCAAACTGTGAGAATGGAGATTGAGTACCCGACAGCTTGCATTCACCAGAACCAGCTAAACCCGAGAGAAACCCTAACACGAACCGTCCAATTGTCGTTTATGAAGAGAACGGTTCGCATGTCAAGCCAATGTGATCAGAAAGCAGGGCTGCGAATCGCTGGAATGAAGATTGATTACCAACGATTTGCAGCCACTGAACTAGTATGCATAATCACTGCTTTACCTAAAACGGGCCGTTCATTTGTTAGCTATGAAGGGAACGGCCCGAAATAAGCAAAACAAAAGAAGATCCGATGAAATCCAAGCACAAACCGCCATTTGTCATTTATGAAGAGACGGTTTATGCGAGGACTAAACATAACACTTAGAAAACCAGTGTGCGGGCGTTTGTTTAAAATTATGAAGTGAACGCCACACAAACTAGAATTCTAGATCGAACCCGAGAAGTTGTACCGTCCTACGGACCACTGGAATGGAGATTGAGTACCAATGGCCCGCATTACGGCACAAAATCTCCCGAAAATCGGGCATGACCCGTTCGTAAAATGGACAAACCAACACCCAATTGTGGGTGTTCCAACCAATCAGAGTCAATCATAAACAAATAGATATGCATCATCGGACGATTGGAATGAAAATACAACTAAATGAGAACGAAATTAATAAGAATAAAGCGATAAATATGCACAACAACTTAAAACTAATCTAAAGATTCTAACGAGGCATTTAACTACACCTAAATCAAGTAACAACCGAAACGATTTTTTTTTTTTTTTTTTATATAGAAGTAAAGAAAAGAAAAGAACAAATGCACCATCTAAAACTTGAGAAAAGAAAACTACGACTAAAATATCTTAAGTAACTAACCTAGTTAAAATGAGCCAACGGAAACCAAAAGGAACTTAGCTAAGCCAAAAGGAAATGAAGATGTCCTAAGTGATGATCTCTAAACGAAAAGCAAGACTAAAAGATTAAACCTTCAAAATATAAACATCCTAAAAGAGGACTAGCAAGCGATAATGAAAATGTTGGGATACAAACCATTAAACTTAATATCGCAATCGACCTAAATGAGCTAATCAAGCATATTAGGGATCAACAAATAAAACCATTAACTCAAATACCCTCAAACAAGCTTAACTCAAACTTGTATTACCTAACACATGCACCACGTAAGTTTAAGAATGCCATAAATTCAGAATCCGAACAAAAACCACCGTAAGTGCATGATCTCATCAATTAAAACGATTTAGACTAGAAGCAGAAACATGAAACAAGATGTGAATGATATCAACAATTTAATCAAAGCAGACTCAAACTACACTTACTGATTATTCTAAAAAAAAATGAATAAGTTCCATACCTGTATGACGAAAGTAAAATAGAATCAGAATGAGAATTGGATGGAACAATGATGATGATGAACGGGAAAAGAAGTGCAGCGGTCTGAACAGTGGCGAGGATGGTGGGAGTGGCTGTGCAGGTGTAAGGCGAACGGAGATGGAACTGGTGGAGACAGCAACGGTGGTTGCCGGTGGTTGCGGATGGTGGCGACGGCTTCGCTGGCGGTGTAGTGAGGGGCGGTGACGGGCTCCGGCGCTGGGTTCTGTGGCGCAGAGGTGTGTCGGCGGGAGAGGAAAAGGGAGCCGGTGGTGGTTGTTGTAATCGGAGAAGGCGGGCGGCGTTCGGATGGTGGTGGCGGAATTGTGGTGGTGTGGCTGGAATAGTGGCGGAGGGTGGAAGGAGCAGGGGCGGCGACGGTAGGGTCTGGAAGTGGCGGTGGGTGCGTGAGGGGAAGTGGAGAGGCGACGGGGCTGGATAGGTGTGTAATCGGAGAGGGAGGCGGAGGGTGCGGTGGGTGTGGGTGGACGGGAATGAGAGCGCCGGCAAGAGGGGGGGATTTGGGAAGAATTTGGGGAAAAATGAAATCAAATCAATTTTGACCTAGGTAGACTTTACCGTTTTCGCGGACCGCTAAAAATATTTTTGAAAATTTGGCGGTAGGCGACTCGTGAGAATTTACTAGATTTAGAGATGGGTCGCGGACTGCTAAAAATTAATCAACAAAAATGGCAGTCCGCGACTGCTGTGCACCAGCAAACTTAGAAAAATTTACAACACTAAAAACCATCCGAAATCGTGATGGAACCAAACCGAAACATCAAGAATCAACTAAAACTATCATACTACTTACCCGGGACTGTTCGGGACTCAAAAATGGTATCACAAACCTGTTATGCTCGTTCTTTACCCGAAACTAATCCAAAATCCCAAAAATACCCCTCTTATGCAAAGTCTTCAACTTCGCACGCAAAACAATGCAATCCTCATCCGAATTGATCTGAATTCAGCCCCGGATGCATCTACCAACCTGCAAAACTAGAAACCACGTATAAAATGGAAAAAGAAAGATTGAAAACAACTAATTTAACCGAAATTACCATAAAGTCAAAGAAATCTATCAAAAAGTCAAACTAAGCTAGAAATTACCCAAATAAGCACCAAATTCCTAAACTAAACTCAAAACCTAAACGGGTTGCCTCCCGCAAGCGCTGAAGTTATTTACGAGTCGTCAGCCAGACTCGGCCCCGCGATCAGGGCGGAACGTCCAAAAGCGTAACAACCTCCACGTCCGCGTCAACCGGACCTGACAAGTAGTGCTTCAACCTATGTCCGTTAACCTTGAACGAGGTACCATCAACTCCCTCAATCTCGACCGTTCCATACGGAAAAACCTGTTTAACCACGTGAGGACCGGACCATCTAGACTTCAACTTTCCCGGAAACAGTTTCAACCTCGAATTAAAGATAAGCACACGATCTCCCGGTTTGAAGTCTTTCTTCCGAATATGACTATCGTGAATCCTCTTGGTCCGCGCTTTGTACGAACCTGCTGTCTCGTACGCGTGATCGCGTAACTCCTCCAGCTCGTGTAACTGAAAGAATCGTCCTCGAGTCGCCTGATCTAAATCCGGATTGACGGCCTTAATAGCCCAATAAGCGCGATGCTCGATCTCAACTGGCAAATGACACGCCTTCCCGTAAATCAACCTAAACGGCGTCGTGCCCGTAGGTGTCTTGTACGCTGTACGGAAGGCCCACAATGCGTCATCCAGTTTCTCCGCCCAATCCTTACGGTTCTTACTAACCGTTTTCTCCAAAATCTGTTTAATCCCGCGATTCGTAACCTCAACCTGCCCACTCGTCTGGGGATGATATGGTGTAGCCAATCTATGCGTAACCCCATAACGCTGCAACGCCTTCTCCATCTGCGCGTTGCAAAAGTGGGTGCCACGATCGCTAATCAGTGCCTTCGGCACTCCAAATCTCGCGAACAGTTTCCTTAAAAACCTCACGACAACTCTCGCATCATTAGTGGGGAGGGCTTGTGCCTCGACCCACTTCGAAACATAATCAACCGCAACGAGAATATACTTGTTCCCGCGAGATGGCGGAAACGGACCCATAAAGTCAATACCCCAGATATCGAATACCTCGCATACCTGAATACTAGTCTGGGGCATCTCATCTCTCTTTCCTAAATTTCCCGCGCGCTGACAATTGTCACACTTGCTAATCAACTCAAACGCATCTCTGAAAATGGTCGGCCAGTAAAAACCCGACTCAAACACCTTCTTTGCGGTGTAAAGCGCTGCGTAATGTCCTCCGGTCGGACCCTCGTGACAATGTCTCAATATCTGACGTGCCTCACGTCCATGCACGCATCTCCGGATCACAGAATCAGCTCCAACTCTATACAAATGCGGATCCTCCCAAATATAGTGTTTCACATCCGACAAGAGCTTCTTCTTCTGCTGAAATGTAAGTGCTTTCCGCAAAGCACCAGTCGACAAATAATTCGCCAAATCGGCGAACCACGGCTCATCCGGATCATCTCTCGCCTCCACAAAATCAAGCAACTCATGGGGGAAATAGTCATTTATGGGAATCCCCTTGAGCTGATCATCATCAGAACCCTCTAAGCGTGAAAGATGATCAGCCGCAACATTCTCGGCCCCTTTCTTCTCACGGATCTCAATATCAAATTCCTGTAACAGCAGGATCCATCGAATGAGTCTTGGCTTAGCATCCTGTTTGCTGAACAGATACTTAATAGCCAAATGATCCGTATACACAATAGTCTTGGACAGGACAAGATATGATCGAAATTTATCGAAGGCAAACACAACAGCAAGCAACTCTTTCTCGGTAGTAGTGTAATTCTCCTGTGCATCGTTAAGAGTTCGACTCGCATAGTAAATCGGATGGAAGTGTTTGTCCCTCCTCTGTCCCAAGACTGCTCCCACTGCGAAATCACTCGCATCACACATCAACTCAAAGGGTTGCGACCAATCGGGTGCAACCATGATCGGAGCGTTCACCAACTTGTCTTTGATCAAGTTGAACGCTGCCAAACACTCATCAGAAAACACAAATGGGGCATCCTTCTCTAGGAGCTGTGTCATCGGCCTAGTGATCTTAGAAAAATCGCGTATGAATCGGCGGTAAAACCCCGCATGGCCTAAGAAACTCCTAATCGCTCTAACAGAAGTGGGAGGTGGAAGTCTAGAGATAGTATCAACTTTGGCTCGATCAACCTCAAGCCCTGCACGTGAAATCTTGTGCCCGAGCACAATACCCTCGCGAACCATGAAATGACACTTTTCCCAATTAAGCACCAGGTTCGTTTCCTCACATCGAGCTAACATCCGCGATAAGCTCGTCAAGCACTGATCAAAGGAACTCCCAAAAACAGAAAAATCATCCATGAAAACCTCCATGGAATCCTCGATCATATCATGAAAAATCGCGACCATACAGCGCTGAAATGTCGCTGGAGCGTTACATAATCCAAACGGCATGCGTCGGTACGCGAATGTGCCATAAGGACATGTAAATGTGGTTTTCTCCTGATCCTCCGGTGCGATGGGGATCTGGAAATAACCTGAAAAGCCGTCAAGAAAGCAGTAATAGCTATGACCGGCTAAACGCTCCAACATCTGATCGATAAACGGCAGGGGAAAATGATCTTTCCTCGTAGCATCGTTGAGTTTGCGATAGTCAATGCAAACTCTCCACCCCGTAACCGTGCGCGTAGGAATCATCTCATTCCTCTCATTCACGACAACTGTCATGCCCCCTTTCTTGGGCACAACCTGAACCGGACTAACCCATGGTGAATCAGAGATAGGATAAATCAATCCAGCATCCAAAAGCTTCAAGACCTCTTTCTTCACCACATCCTGCATGTTCGGGTTCAGTCGTCTCTGTCTCTGCACAACAGGCTTAAACTCATCCTCCATCAAAATCTTATGCGTGCAAAAAGAAGGGCTAATCCCCTTAATGTCCATAATTTTCCACGCAATAGCCTGTTTGTGCTCTCTCAACACATCTAACAACCTCGATTTCTCATCAACCGTCAGATCTGATGCAATGATCACAGGAAGTCTCGAATCCGTCTCCAGAAATGCATACTCCAAGTGAGATGGCAACTCCTTAAGCTCTAATGTCGGCGGATCCTCAACAGACGGTCTAGATTTGGCCCTCATGGTGTCAATGACCTCAAAAACCTCCGGGCTCAAATCTAAAGTACTAGTCTTCTCACTAGTCACCTCACACGCAGCAGCAGCATACACACCAAGCTGCGGGTCAACTCCACCCCAAAGCTGCGTGTCTGAGACACCTGAATCACAAATATCCTCAAAATGATCACTCACATGTGGAGTGATAGTATCAACAAAGTAAAGGGTATCATCCTGACCCTGAGGACGTCTCATCGAATCACGAATGTCAAAGGTCACCGTCTCGTCCTCGACACGTAAAGTGAGCGTACCGCTGAAAACATCAACTAAAGCGCGTGCGGTAGCTAAAAATGGGCGACCTAAGATAAGAGGCACATGCTCGTCCTCATCCATATCAAGGATCACAAAATCGACCGGGAACACAAATTTATCAACTTTAACCAACATGTTCTCCATAATACCCCTCGGATACTTGACCGATCGGTCAGCAAGCTGAATGCTCATGCGCGTGGGTGTCGGCTCACCTAGGTCTAGTCTCGCAAAAACTGAATATGGCATTAAGTTTATACTAGCACCTAGATCAGCAAGAGCATTGCTGACAGACAAACTACCAATCAAGCATGGAATCGTAAAGCTCCCCGGATCTTTCATCTTTTGCGGAAGCTTATTCTGGAGAACAGCTGAACACTCCTCATTCAATGTAACAGTAGAAAGCTCCTCAAGTTTCCTCTTGTTTGTCAACAGATCTTTCAGAAACTTGGCATATTTGGGCATCTGAGCTAGAGCCTCCACAAATGGCAGATTGATGTGCAACTGTTTAAACAAAGCCAAAAATTTACTGTAATTCTCCTCGGCTTTCTCTCTCCTCAATCTCCCAGGATATGGAACTGGAGGTGTGTACTCTCGGACTGGTTCCTTAGGACGTGCTATACTTGCTGGGCGTAGCCTCCGTTGCACCTGCCCAGGAACATCAGTCTCAACCTCAACATCTCTCTCCTCAGTAACTGGCTCAGCAGTGGCTGGCGGTACTGGATCCTGAGTGGTCTTGCCACTCCGAGTGGTAATCGCCTTAGCTGTTTGGCGAGGATTTGTTTCAGTGTTGCCTGGCAAACCTCCCTGCTGGCGCTCTGACATAGATTTAGCAAGCTGACCCATCTGTCTCTCAAGATTCTGCATATGAGTGCCCATGTTTCCCATTTCTTTCACAACAGTGGAGATGTCCTGCTCGTTTTTAGAAAAACGCGATTCATTCTGCTGAGCAACTTTCTGAATATCCAAAGCAGATTTCTGGTTCTGCTGCATCATCTGAGCCATCATATCAGTAAGATTCTTCATACCCGTATCCTCAGACTGAATCGGGATCTGCCTAGTGCTCTCAGGGTTAGGGTTATAGAAACCCTGTTGTCTCTGTGGCGGTCGTGGCTGAAACCCCGGTGGGTTAGAACTGCTCGGCTCCTGCCTCCACCCCGAATTCTGGTTTGGTCTCCAAGCCTGATTGTAGCTATACTGGTTGGGTGGTGGGCGGGCCTGGCTAGCCATATAATCGACCTGCTCAGGTAGCTCGGTGCTACCAACAATGGGACAACTCGTGATATCATGAGGACCAGCACACAACTGACAAAATTTAACATGCTGCTGAGTCTCCTGTGGCTGGTTCATCTGTTTCTGACTCGTCTGCATCTCTTTCATCATCTGCGAGAGCGCATCGACCTGCGCTGAGAGAGCTGTAACGGGATCTACCTGATGAACCCCTCTCGTCTGGGGCTGTCTACTCGTACGCGTGGTAGACCACTGGTAACCGTTCAGTGCAAGCTCCTCGAGTAAATCACGCGCCTCCTCTGGCGTTTTGTTGCTCAGAGATCCACCGGCGGAACTATCAACAGTAGGTCGCGTGAGGGCGTTCAGACCGCCATAGAAAATCTGCACCTGCTGATGCAACTCGATGCCATGAGATGGGCATTTCCTCAACAACTCCTTAAATCTCTCCCATGCCTCATACAAACTCTCGGTGTCCTCCTGCACGAACGAATAAATCTTGTTTCGGAACATTGCGGCTTTAGACGGAGGAAAGTACTTGGAAACGAATTTCTGAGTCAAAGAATCCCAAGTAGTGATTGAACCAGGCGGGAGGGACTGAAGCCACGCCTTCGCTGCGCCGCGAAGGGAAAATGGGAAAAGTCTCAACTTAACTGCCTCCGATGTGACTCCATTGAGTTTGAACGTGTCACAAACCTCAAGGAAATTTGAGATATGAGCCATCGGGTCATCGTTCGGAAATCCATCGAACTGAACAGAATTTAAGATCATGGAAATGGTCTGAGGCTGGATCTGGAAGTTGTTAGCTTCCACGGGTGGTCGTATGACACTGGGCTGCGCCCCCGCGATGTCAGGACGAGCGTAATCGGCGAGTGTACGTCTCGGCGGAAGTGCCATCGGAACAGGAACAACTAATGCCTCCAAACGTCGAAGTCTATGAAAAACCCTCTCAGGCTCGGACAACGGTGAAAAAGGACTCCTCCGACGACGAATGCGCATAAACAGACGAAAAACGAAAAAGAAAACAGAAACAGAACATAAAGAAACTAGACTAAGCTAATAAACTAACTAACACGTAGGTAAACACAGAAATAAGCAAACATACTAGAAACATGCAAATAACACCAGTAACAGAAAACAAGTAAATAGCTAAACTACTAGCTCTGATAGGTCTCGAAAGCTGACGCGTCCCCGGCAACGGCGCCAAAAACTTGATGTGTACAATTTGGATATATAAAAACCTGGTCAAGTTAAAAATGGTAAATACTGAGTGACCAAACCACACACTAGGGCAAGCGTACCCGTCGTATGCAATATAGTATCAATAAGTACCGAGTATCAATCCATGGACGCGTAATCAGACTCCCGATAATGTATCATAACTAATATTTAACCGATGAAATTGGAATGATTTGAAATAAACAAACTAAGCAAGCAATAACACTAGCAGCAAACAAAGCAAACGACAGAGAAACAGAATGAGAGAGATATCACCTAGCCTAGAATCCACTAAACCCAAATAAGACCCCCGACAAGACCTATCAACAAGAAACTATCACCAAGTGAGAATAACCCAACCAAGGAGGACTATAGACACATCCCGAATGATCAGACAATTCCAAATGAAGCACAGATAGCATAATATGTGAATTTGCACAACGGTTTCACAGTTTCGGTCAAAACAAGCAAAACACACATAAATCGGGAAACACCAAGAGAGGTCTCTCTAAATGAATCCTAATACATGCAATGATTCTAATTTCGATTACCTGAGACCTAGATACCTCTAAACACGAATAAGTAGGGTCAAATCTTGTGGTCACAAGCAATCTAACCTACTAAACAATGCCTAGACAATAACTAGCATAAGAAACGACTCGGTCAAGTCAACCTCAAATGGATGCACACAAGATCAGCCACTAATCAATGATATATCATCATGT
>JBCNJP010000025.1:94285001-94300074 GCA_039602395.1 Deinandra increscens subsp. villosa
TCTAATCTCGTTCTCCTCTCAAAAACGTGCTCTCTGGTCGAACTCTCCAAACCCTAGGCTCCAAAATTGCTTAAATACACGTTTTGGGATTTTTTTTTCGACTGCCCAGTAGTCGCGGACTGCCAAAATTTTACTTCTGGGACTGGCAGTCGGCGACAGGCACTTTACTGTTTTCTGGGAACAAAACTCGCCGACTGCCAGAATTTCAAACAAAGGAGTGGCCGTCCGCGACTGGCACTTTTCTTCTTTTCCAAGCAAAAACTCGCGGACTGCCAGAAATTAATGTAAGAGAGTGGCAGTCCGCGACTCGGCTACTGTAGCAAAATTTCAAAAACTTCTATCTTTTGCTCCCGGGCTCCGATTCACGTTCCGTTTTCGCCATAAATCATCATAACTTATCCACCATCACCAGATTTCCTGAAATTTAATATATGAACAATTAAGTACCAAAATCTCATCAAAACTCGATAAAAACCCGGTAAAAATGCGGGATTTGTAATTCCAAAACATATATAAGATGCGTTGCATCAGCAGGTCAACCGTTTGAAGACCCAACTTTGTATCGATCTCTCGTTGGTGCCCTGCAATACTTAACCATCACTCGTTCGGACATCTCGTATGCTGTGAATCAAGTTAGTCAGTTTCTCCAGCAGCCCACAATCATTCACTTCCAACATGTAAAAAGGATTCTTCGATACATCAAAGGCACTATAGACTTTGGGCTCACGTTCAGTCGCTCCACTCAGCCTAACATTCTTGGTTACTCTGATGCGGACTGGGCTCGCTGCATTGAAACCAGACGATCTACATATGGTTACTCGATTTACTTAGGGGGTAATTTAGTCTCATGGAGTGCAAAGAAACAACCAACAGTTGCTCGCTCAAGTTGTGAATCTGAATATCGTGCCATGGCTAGCACTGCTGCTGAGATTGTTTGGGTCACACATTTGCTTCGTGAGCTTCATGCTTTACCCCCTGATCGCCCTACGATCTTATGCGACAATCAAAGTGCCATCTTTATGTCTCAAAACCCAGTGGCTCACAAACGAGCTAAACATATTGATCTTGACTATCACTTCATTCGTGAGCTAGTTTTATCCGGTCAACTTCACACCAAGTTTGTTCCTACCAAGCTTCAAGTAGCGGATATCTTTACTAAAAGCCTCTCAAAACCCAAGTTTGAGCTCTTTCGAAGAATGCTTCGGCTCGGATCTCCGCCGTCTCGCTTGAGGGGGGATATTAGAATATAACTTGTAGGTCTATTTGTAAATTTATTAATTCTTGGTGTAGTTGTGTGTAAATGTTTATGTGTATATATTCTGCCCTCTCCTTCTATTGGAGGATATCCTTTGGGCCATAGTTACTTTATCAAATATATATAGCATCTATCTAGAATAACAAGAACTAGCAACTTATTAATGTTGATCTAATTTGAGTAGATGTGAAGCATATAAAATTTCGAAAGAAGATCGATGACTACTACTGAACATATATATATTACCATTAATCCGCCCGCCTTTTTCCATTTTTTTCAGGTCGAGGTCGGTTCAGACTTTAATGTCAATTTAGCTAGCTTATATATGTATGCAAACTCATGCATGTGTGAGAACAAGATCAAGTGTCACTTTTTCTTTTTATGCGAACAAACGGTTCAATCCTACACCTACTATACTCCTATTAAAATCACTACATATTATAAACTTTATAAGTTTTAATACCATAACCTGTTAATTTAATTGGAGACAAGAGAGTTACCATTTTACCGTCTCATTAATATGATGTGGACGGATCGGTCATTGGTGAATCAATGGTCAAGAAGATAGAAATGTAAAAATTAAGAAACTCAGATTTTCCATAAAGTTTTCTAATAAAAGGAAATTCCCATATATATATAGGGTTACAAACATAAACACCGCTAATAATCAACTAACTAGAACATGGGTGAGAATGGCCAGGGGCGGATCCAAGAAATTTTTTTATTGGGTTCACCTTTTTTTATGGCCGGAATCTAAGAGCTAAATGTTAAAATTTTCGGTTTAATCAGTTCGGGTCGGGTAAAGTTCAGGGGCGGCTCAAACGTTTTGAAGGCCCGAAGCGGATTAAAATTTTGGGGGCCTCATTCTTTTTGAACTAAGACATCTAGTTTAACTTTCCTTTTCTTTTTCGAAAATCTTCGGTTCCTATTTGCGATTTTGATTCAACAATGAATCAAGTATTCATCTAATGAACTAATAACTAATGAGTAGCTCTAACATCAAGTCCTTGTGGTCTAAAATCAAGTCCTTGTTTCAAATACTTTTATTCTAATCAAGTCTTAAATTTGAGCTACCTAAAAACTAACAAGTCGCAATCTATATAATCACAAAAGAACAAATACTTTGAAAGGGATATACACAAGAAACCAATCATACGGGCAATTCGAGGTTAATCAAGTTTCATAAGGGAATGGAAAGCCATTAACGTATAGGATATGCAAACACATAATTATAACGAACCAAATGTAAAACATAAACGGATGTCGAGCTCTTTAACAACCTATAGTCTTCATCTTCATCTACTGTACGATTTATAAAACTACATATAACCATGAATATTTTGTACTTGATATCTCCTCTAAAGTTAAAGCTTCTAAAATCTAAAGGTAGTGACACCATGGTCAAAGTAAAAAATACAGCAATTAAAACTTTAGAGAAAGAAGTGAAAATTTAGAGAAAGAAGTGAAAGGGAAAATACAACAAACTCAGATATGATAAAGAGAGAGAGGGACGTCGCCGCCGGAGGAGTGGTCGTCGGAGGCCGGAGCAGGTGCGGTCACCGGACATGTGAGCGGCTCTGCGGCTGAGTGATTGATTGAGGATTTGAGGGTTTCGGTGGTCACTGGTCAGAAGAGGGGCGTGAGATGAGTGAGGGGCTGGGGGAGGGCTGCGTATGTTTTTAAAACCCTAGCTAGTAGTCTGTTAAAAAAAAAGCCAAAAAAACAGAACAGTAGTTTCGAACTCAGGATCTTTTATTTAAATTTCTCGGCAATGTCCAGTTGAGCTATGGAAGTTTTGTTATTTGGATTCACTCTCATAATATATATGGATTCACCCCTACTTTTTTATATATATTTACACTAAAAATTCGAAATCCACTGGGTTCCCGTGAACCCGGTGGATCCTATTTGGATCCGCCCCTGAGAATGGCATATCCCACTTCTCCCCTTCAATCGTAACAACCCTAAAATGCAGGAATGAAAACTTGACTGGGAAATAAACATGTGATGAAATTAAAAAACAAAAAAAAAAAAAAAAAAAAACCCTGCACATATAGGTATGCATATATGCATGTGCTGTGCGCCCGTGCATATATGCCAAAGAAAGATAAACATTAACCCATTGTGCATGCCAAATAATATCCGACCCGTATCAACGTAACATATGAATATAGACACATCATAATACTATACAAGTGTCATGATCACTAATTACTTTTCTTTTGTTAAGAAATATTAATAGGAAGTCATTAGACATTTACAAATATTAATTAATTGATGCTTAACATACCAAAAAACATACTATTCGGGCATTGAATAGTCTTATACGAACAAATACTGTTTTCGGATTTAAACAAATCTTGTTTTAAATGCGCTTTGAATTACTTTTTTGATGCCGTTTGTATTGGAACCACATTAAATAAATAGAAAAAACCGCATCTAAAGATGGTAAATGCATGAAATGATAATGCACGATAATGTGCCAAGTGTACTTAATAAAATGGTAAAATTATCCGTACGTGTTTGATGATTATCACGCAGGTTATATTGGTAAATGATAATAAAAAAGCTATAATTAATAATCAAGTAAGGTAAATTTAATAATCGAGCAAGTTATACAAGAGCACATAGACGAGCTTACTTTTTTTTTTTAAATATAGCAATGCTATATATACTCGGATTAAAGATAATAAAATATTTGATTTTATGGTGTAATATTTTAAAAAAATAATGTCATATAAAAAGTTATGAACATTTAAAAAAATTGGTGAACTTGAAAAAACTTAACAATCATAGTCTATACCAATTCTACCATCCGGCGCGTTTTAAAATTCATTTTTTTAGGTTCCTGCTATATCCACCCGAGGATTTTACTAAAAACACCAAAACCAAACGGTCGTTTCAAGTGAAACGACCTTGAAACGACAGTTTCAACCAAAACGACCTTGAAACGGTCAATATAAAGTGGGGCCCCCTGAATTTTAAGGTTTCGTCGTTGCGACACGTGGCGGCCGTTTCAACTGAAACGACCTTGAAACGACCGTTTGAACCAAAACGACCGTAGGAAATGGGTGAATTTAATAAAACCTTGGGTGTCTATATAACAACTCTTTTTTTAAATTTGAATTAGATTTGAACTAAATTTGAATTATTGATTTCTTAGAGACTCCTTCAAAAAACTTTATACCAATAAAGCCTTTGATTTCTTAGAGACTCCTTCTTACACTTTGTATCAATAAAGCCTTTGTATTTGATCTTTCATCTTTAAATTATTACACTTGATGGATAAACCTAAAAGCTCAATTATAAGTAAATTAAGTTAACATCTCTCTAATTATTAAATAATTATATCTTAATAAGCTATGCAAACAATCCCTTCGACACAATATAACTTAAATGTCTTTAGATATAAAATAAAATAAAATAAGGGTAGTTAGTTAGTTACAACATGTAAATCTCAAGACATAATATGTTAAAAGATATATTATTAAATAACAATGCTTGAATTAAGCAAACAATAGGACATAGCTAGTAGGGTGGGAAAAATAAAATTTTGGATATTGATTTAGCGTAAGTTAAACTCTAAAGTACGAACTAAGAGTACTACACATATATATGCACCACAATGTACATCGCAAGTACAATTGGACACACTCGTACTCGACAGACTCATTATTTGGAAAACTAATTAATTTTGTCTTTCTTTTTTTATATAAAATCATATCCTTTAAAGTTATATTCTAATAATCATTCCGTTGAATTAAGGAGAGTTTATATAATAAAACTATTACCTACAAATCTTTTTCTTGCAACAACCTCTTACCTAAAATATCAAACAATGGTTCATTAAATCATGAGAATATATAAATATCACAACTAAATTAAATTCGGGGCAAAACCTTGATAATGATGAAAATAGGTGAAAATAAAAAATTTATTGATAAAAAAAATCTAAATTTGATCAAATATCAAATGAACTAATTAATTATACTGATTTCCAGTTAAATTAACCTTAACAAGTTTAAGTTTTGATCCATACTATTATATCATGAAATTATAACATTTGACTTACATGTATTCAAAATCACTCGTCTACACGTAATATTAAAAAATAAAAGTATTTTATTTAAGTTGGATTTCTCTTAGAGAGCAGTTACTTATCTCAACATATAATAAGTGGTCTTAACAGATTTTTTCTAGACCTAATTGTTTAAGAAAAAATTGTTGGGATTGTTCATTTATTTATTTATATAATAACAAGAAGTCTTGATATACAATAGTGTAATTAATTTGATTTAGATTTTAGAAATAATTTTTAATTTGTATTCATAAATGTAAATTTCAATAACAAAACCGTTCAAAAATTGTTACGTGTTAAAGGAGACATACCTTTGAACAAAATGCTTTTCATTCGTTTATTCTAATATCTATTTTTGAATATGAATGAATAACCATCATTCTTCAATAACCATCAATCTTCAATACTTTTCATTCGCTTCTTCTAATATCAAGTTAAGTTTATAAAGCCAAATTTATTAATTGAAAAATTAAATAAATTTTTATTAAAATGCAACAAAAAGAGGGCAACAATGGTTTCGGGTTTATAAAGGACAACCAAGGCTTGATGTAATGGTATAGGACTGCAAAGTCGTAGCCTGTTGGTTGTAGGAACCAAATGCATGTGTAACATTATTTATGTTACATGAAGTAGATAAGTAAATATGTATTTACAATTTAATAGAATAAACTATGAATTGTGTAAATGGGTGACGAATGGTTCTGAGAACCGTGAAGCCCAAAGCCAAGAGGTTCTCCAATGATAAACTTGACCATAGAAAAGATTCGGATGAATCAAAGAACGAATGAAAGTTACAATGACGGAAATGGGCTTATAGAGTCTATGCCAATTGCCAAGTAACAAGAGAAAATGGAATCATAAAATGGTTATAGAACCATAGATTCCAAGGCTTATATAGCGATGAAAATTACAAAAAGGTTCATTTATGTCAGAGTAAATAATTACTTATATTGTTACCAAGTCTCTAAGCATTACTAATAATTATAAGGGAACATAAACCGGGTCGATGTGAAACACTATCCGAAAATGAGATGATTGTATGTGGATCCGGCCAAGACACAGAGGAAACACGTATATAGGCTAGGTTAAGAATGAAGAATTTAACCCGTCAAACTCGAAATCCATCAACCTGAAAGGTTATTCCCGGTTAGTGTGGGATTTGGATTTATAGATATTTTATTTTGTTTCTTTTGTTTGTTTAGAATATTGAGTCATTATTTATTTCCTATTATTTATATCCTTGATATTAGAAGTTTTATATATGGATAGGTACTTAGTTTGCAACTTATTTAAATATAACTAGAGGCTATGTATTTTCTTGTTTAAATCATAATAAAATTTTGAAGAGTTGAGATGCATATTCTCTAAATTCTTAGGTGTTTATTGTGTTAATATAATGATTTTGGCTCAAACAATTGGTATCAAAGGGTAGAAAAAGCTCTTACCTGGCAAGGAAGAATGCTCAATTAGGTGATCAAAATCACAGTCAACAACTGGTGGTGCGAGTTCTAAAGATTGATGGACTCATCGAGGACAAGACTGTGGGATTGGTAGAGCTAAAGGAACGAAACCACTAGACAGTCTATGAGACATTGATGAAGAAGAATATTATGTGTGGAAATTAACAAGAAAGAGATAAATGATCTAAGTGTGAAACAAGAGGTAAAGGTTTGTTTTGGTTGAATGGTGCTAGACGAATAGGTAAAAAAATCAACGGTGAAATTTAGCTAAAAAATCGTGGTGTTGGGGTGATACACAATTACACAAAGAAGAAAGAGCAAATAGTAATTTTTTTTGTGTGTGTTTATTGGTTGTGCGTTTAAGCCAACTAAGTGAAAGAAAAAAAAACAGGGTTTTGTGTTATTGCTAGAGAAAAAAGGAGCCGCCTGTTTAGTTACTAGATTACTTACTGTTGGCATTAAAAAAAATGATAGCATCAAGAAAAAGAAGATGTGTATGGTGATCATGTCATCATGGTTTTAATTATTATGATTAATTGTGATAAAAGGGTGCATAAGTGTTACGTCCGAATCACAAGGGTGAGAGTAATAGAGACCCAAAACAGTTTTCTATTGATACATGTGTTAATGCGATATGAAAGTGTTCTAAAGATTTAAGTGGAAAAATTATGAGTCTTCTAGAATGAAAGGTTAATATCGATTTGTATGGAATTTGGATTTGTAGATGTGTTATTTTTGGTTATTTTATTTTGGTTAGAATATCAAGTCATTATTTATTTCTTTTTGGTTAGGACTTTCATATATGGGTAGATAACTTAGTTTATAAATATTTTAGTATAAATAGAGGTACAGAGCTATGTAGTTTTTCTTTATGATTTTATTTATAATAAAACTTTTAAGATATGTAGTTTTTCTTTATGATTTTATTTATAATAAAACTTTTAAGAGTTAAGACGCATAGTTTCTAAATTCTCAATAATTATTTTGTGGATATAACGATTCATGCCCAACACAACCCACCAACCAAAACTAATTAGCCCGCTTACTTGTTAATCTCACACAATTGACACCTCTAATTATCAAAATCAGAGAAAAGTATGACCTACGCTTTTGCAACTCCACATCAATCATTTGATAATTTAACCGCTTTCACACATATATATGTCTATCTTAAAAATATATAAAATAAATTAATAACTTATAAAAGTTCAAACCCCCAGGCACCAGGGAACCTAACCACAGGTCGTCCTTTCCACTTAGGGTCAAAGTCGCCATGTTGCAACCTTCATCGATCATCAATATTCATATATAAATCGACTTAAATAAGATCTGAAGTGAGATACAAGATTAAAGTTTATTATAATATATGTAGTATTAGAATTCCATGAGTAGTGAATTTTCGTAGATAAATATATATTAAAAGTGTTTTTAAGTTTCATGTACTAGTTCAACAATATGTTACGAAAGAAAGAGTACTTTGTTTCAATTTAGGTTTCTAGAAGAAGAAGAATAAAAGGACAACAACCATCTATTAATAATAAACGATGTCAATTGTCATATATGATGTAAAAGAGTGGGAGACACGACTCTAGCTACATGGAAAATTAAGAAATGGGAAACAATTAATGTTAGTTACCAAATTAGCACTTTTATAATAAATATTGGTACGTAATATAGCATGCACGCATTAATTTACAGCTTATTTACATGTAAAACTCACTCACCTCCCTGCAAAATTCATTACCTCTTTTTGCCTTATCATTTTAGAATAATTTTAACCTCATTATGTTGTTTTTATTATTCTTCACGTTCTTTATAGTGCACTTTTAACATTATTATTAAGTTATAAGATATTTAGTTTTTTTTATAACTTTTAAGATATAAACTTTTATAAAGTATATTGAATATATATCGCTACGACTGCTCATTTTTATATACAAACCGTTTGGATATAAGTTTTATTTAAAAACCGAATCGAGTCAAATATAAAATAATAGGATAGAACCCGTATGTTATACGGGTTGAATAATTAAATATATATATATATATATAGGGTTAGGTTCAAATGAGAACTTTTTCTTTTGAAAACTTTTGAGAACCAATTTGGGCCACTAATTTTCAAGGGGGGCATTCAAATTCATGGGGGGGTTTTCCATATATATAAACTAGTGGCTAAGATTAGTTCTTTTTAGTTCTCAAACCCAATTAGTTCTCAAATGATCCTCTCCCTATATATATATATATATATATATATATATATATATATATATATATATATATATATAGTTGATAATTCATGCATATTCTTCTTAATACCAGAATAACGTATAACATTACATTAAATAAAAAGCTATAGTTATAATTCATAATATGTTATTGGTGACTTTATCTCTTTATAAAAAAAATATTAATATTTAGGGCATGTCTCTACTTGTATATTTGGAAAATGCAAGTTAAACGTGACCATGTTTAAAAAACAATCAAACACTCAATAGCGACTAACAAGAATTATGAATTGACAAACTTGAGCCTTTAAGTCTGTATAGAAACTTGGATGAGTATACAGTTTTGCCAAAATTATAAAGAACACATTTTAATTGTTGAGTATAAAATCTCAATTATAATCAAAAGATTATAATGTTATCAATAAAAAAAATGTTATGTTGATATACATTAGAAAACTTACAACTGTATTAGTCGTGATGTCAAAAATTTCCAAATTGGATGAACCTGACTCATTTGATATGGTAGGAAAAACTATTTAATATTGGATCATATGAACATGATTTTTGTCGCTTATGAATTTCTCTATAATTATTATCAGCAACAACGCAACGCTGATTGAATTTATAAAATAGTATTAGGTATTCATTAATTAAAATATTAAATATGATTTGTTTAATTATATTTGAAACCACACTAAATAAGTGTTTATTGGTATTTTATAAGTTTCTAAATATTTTTTAAAATGAAAATAATTATAATTTAAAAAATATTTTTAAATAAAAATAAGGTGTAAACTAATATATGATTGTCATAATTCCATAAATATAAATAGCTAAAAATATATATATCTTGATTATAAAGTAGGATAAAATTTCCATTAAAAAAAATTTATTAAAGAGGAGATTTGGGAGGAAAAACTTTTGTGAGAATGAATCTAGTGTTGACATGTGTCAACAATTGTAATTATTTATTAGAATAGGAAGATATATTTTATCTTTTTTAGTTAAATTTTCCAATCACATTACGTATATTTACTATTAAAAATACAATAAAACTTGGTTACTTAGTGAAAAATAATGTTATATTATATTAAAGTTTTTAAAAGAAAAATGTAACAAGAAATACTTGCATAATACAACAAAATCAGACTCCGTTACATTCATAATAATAAACATGTAATGGAATCATATATGTAAATTATGCAAAGCATGTAATTTCACAACTAGCTATCTAGTTAATTATAACATCTTTAGTGCCATATGGATTAATTTGGGTATGTAGAACTTTGACAACTGGTACTCTAATTATAACAGAAATGCAAGAACATTTTCGTCGACACCCAACAGTGAAACTTAGGCCGATGTGACAGTTCATTTTCTAACCGATTATTCAACTGGTTGGGTCAGTATGATAATCGTGGCCATCAAGGGAATCGAAGCACAAATTTCAAAACTTGCAAAATCAAACAAGATTTTGAAAGGAGTTCAACAGTCAAGAGAGCAAACGGGTCAGAAGCATTTGGAGAATATGAAGATTCAAAACTGGAAGTCAAGCAAAGGAAGCTTTGAAGTATATTTAACAGGAGAAAAAAAAATACTTTGTAACATATATTTCAGAATGTTTATAAAAATAACTACTGTCCCATTATAAATTCTTTGTAAATTATATTTCAGAATGTTACTATAAATTTTTATAAATCTTTTAACAAATTTTCTATCAAGTTTTGAAGTATATTTAATAGGAGAAGCGTTTTGGATTGTTGTGATTCAATTAGGAACAGAACAGGAGAGGTAATTAAAAGTTTTCATTTCAAAACATTACCTGATGAGGGGAGAAAGAGTAAATATGAGATAGTAGAAGGAGTGAGATTGTAAAACAAGTATCTTGAAAATTTGAAATGGAGGAGGTGGTTGTATTGTATAGTTTATAATGGCAAGGTGGAAGTTGGAAAAGACAGGGGGTTAAAGAAACAAGACCCAACTACTCTAAACATACACAAGCGTTGAATTCGTGTGCTCCCATCGGATCGGTTGAGAGGTGTTTGTTTTACAAACCCTTTTTTTCTTTCTTTCTTTCTTTCCACTCTCTCATTCCATTCCATTTCATTTCATTTGATTTGATGCAAATTCACGCTTCAATTCATCAACCCATGTATTATTAATGCACCCAAACACTTGGAAACTTAACAACCATGAGGTCTGATTCTCCGGCGAGTAGCCGTTCCGATGGGCGATCGAATTTCAGCCGGATGTTGGACTACCCCGGTGGCGATAACTCCAATGACGTGTACGGAATCGGAGGCGCAATGCTCCCTATATTCCTCAACGATCTACGACGAAACAACGATCAGGATTTAGTGGAGGTCACGTTGGAGTTAGAAGACGATTCGATTATCTTATGCAGCGTCACTCCCACCGCTAACAATCATCATGCTGCTTTTTCGCAGTCTTCGCCAGCCACCGGGGCCGGCTCCCGGCTTCGTCGGAAGTTTTCGTGGCTGACGTCTTCTTCGCGAGCTTCTTCTTCGGATGCTGCGAGTGTGGAGAACCGACCGATCACGTCTCGAGATGCTCGGAGAAGGAGAGTTGAACTGATTCGCACCAAATCTAGCGCTCAAAGAGCGCTAGGAGGTCTGCGGTTTATCAGCAAAACCACGAATAATGATGATGTTAACGAGCTGTGGAAGAACGTTGAGTCGCGGTTTGGGTGTCTGGCTAAAGATGACGGACTACTCGCTCGAGAAGATTTCGGTGAATGCATAGGTGAAACTCAAAATTGATCATCGCTAGAGTAAAACAAATTAGACGATAATTCGAGGGAACGATTCTTAATATATATATAACTTTATTTTTTTAAAATCATGAAAATTTATACTACTGGACCAAAAAATCCATAGAGGTGGTCGCCCCTCGAAGCCCAACTAAGTTGCGCCCCTGATTAAAACGAGTGTCGAGTGTTTTGCAGGAATGTCGGACTCAAAGGAGTTTGCGTTGGGAGTATTTGATGCATTGGCACGAAGAAGGCAACAGAAATTGGGGAAGATTACGAAAGCGGAGCTTTACGACTTTTGGTTACAGATTTCAGACCAGAGCTTTGATGCTCGTTTACAGATTTTCTTCGATATGTATGTTTCTATCTCTCTATCTCTTTCTCTTCATTGATATCAACTGAAATCTTGAAAATGTTTCCATTGATCTTAAAATTTCACACCGAAAATTCTGGTTCGCGGGAAGTAGAATTGAGGGACGAAACATTCAAAGATTCTTTGAGCTTGTGAAATGACTAGTCAGCCCTTGGGTTTCTTGAACTAAATTTCTACGGCACATTTTATTTTATTTGCTCTAAATTTGGTTCAAACTCGCGTTTGAGTTACTCTTAATAAAAGGTGTTACAAGCAGAATGCTTTTTCATTTTTCTTATGAAGCAATGCCGGAAAGAGGCGATAAGAAATTAAGAACCGAACATAGAATTGAGTTTTTGGTTTAGGGATATTGTGGTCATTTGGCGTGCTTTGTACCCAAACGGGACAGCAAGGATGCGGCACCTAAATATATAAATTATAAAGTCATCAGCATATGATTGTTTTTTCTTAGGTTCAAAAAATATTGCTGTCATCTATATATTCTTTCGTAATTGTTAACACATCTCCATCAATATCTTACTTTCAAAAAACAACATATTTTTATTATTTTTTTTATACTCTCATATATTATAGTATTAAAATAAAGTTGAGTGAATATGAAATAGAAATTTTCTATTGGTTGGGTCATGTAAGCCGCCGAGCTATTTGTTTATTTTATTTAAATGCCATACAACTGATATAAGGTTTGATGGTGTAATGAATAGAGACGTGTAGCATAAAATTTTAATTTTAGGTTTAATATTTGGTGTATTCGGCTTCTAATTTTAACGTATTTTTATATTTTTTATTTCAACTATTTTGTGTATTCGTGTTATCTCTATGACAATGCACGAGTAGTAAAAGCTAGTTACCCTATATACAAATTTCATCTTCAATGAATAGTATCTTCATTCTTGTACCGGGTAACGTTGTATTCGTTGGGTGTCATGTGATACGCGACAATAAACTATTATTATTATTTTATTTTCTTAATTTTCTTCGTTGTATTTTTATACTGCCATGTTTACGTATTATTTTTTGAAATTATCTATTATTTTAGTTTAACCTCGTTGCATAATCTTTTCGTATGTGATTTCTTTTACATTATGCTTTAGCAAAGGGTCTTGTACGAGTAGTGAAATCTAGTTTATAACATTTATAGATAGTAAGTGGTAGATATTTATATTAATAAATCTATATTTATAAAAATTTAAACTTTAAAAATAGAGATAAAGATTCCAATATAAAAAAGATAGACAATCTCTAAATTTTATTACCCTTTTCCACTTAAAATGTCTTTGGCTTGTTCCAAACCAATAGATAAATTATCTTGGCAGCTCCTTGCTGCGGCTGGGTTGTTTTGGTGGTGGTGAATAAATTTTTGCTGTTCAAAAAAAATTAAAAATAGATAAATTATCTTATTAAATCACCGATACTCTGTAAAACAAATCTTATTACACCTCGTAGAGTCGTAGATGATTTCAAAGGGAGAACTTTTCGAGATAACCATATGCAGATTAATTGTACCATATTCTTGAGTTGTACTTGTAAAGAAGAAGTTGACCAAGATGTGATTTTTGTATTGCTGAGAAAGTTTTCATGATTCTTTTTTTTCATATAAACCCAAATTTTGATTTTTGTATTTTGTTAAGCAATTTTTCATGATTCTTGTTTTTTTATAAACCCAGGGCCGACAGCAATGAAGATGGAAGAATCACAAGGGATGAGATACAAGAGGTATGTCTGTATTTGCTACACAATTTTTATTTATTTGTTTTTTTGATGAATTTGACCTTAATTCATTTCTTATTTTATTTTATATATACATACAGCTGCTAGTTCTTAGTGCTGCAGCAAACAGATTGTCAAAACTGAAAGAACAAGCCGAGGAATATGCTTCTTTAATTATGGAAGAACTAGACCCTGAAAATCTTGGCTATATTGAGGTACAATATTTGAAAAACTCACTCTAGCTGACGATAAAACCGATTTTTATGCTTTTTAGTTCATTTCGTAACGTTTTTCTTCAGTTATGGCAGTTGGAAACACTTCTTCTACAAAGGGAAGCTTACATGAACTACAGTAGACCTCTGAGCATAGCAAGTGGAGGGTGGAGTCAGAATTTGAATTCCCTGAAACCTAAAAGCATTGTTCATCGGCTAGCTCGTTTTGTAACGTCGGTTTTGATTGAAAATTGGCAAAGAACTTGGATTTTACTGCTATGGTTTCTAGCCATGGCTTGTTTATTTACATGGAAATTTAAGCAGTATAGAGACAGGGCTGCTTTTGAGGTAATGGGGTATTGTTTGACCACTGCTAAAGGGGCTGCTGAAACTCTTAAACTCAATATGGCTCTTATTCTTTTGCCCGTTTGTCGAAATACGTTAACGTTCTTGAGGTCTACACGAGCCCGATTGTTCATCCCTTTTGATGACAATATCAATTTTCACAAGGTAACCAACCACTAACCACCCTTTGAATATGATCTTTATGATGCCTTATTTAGTTATTTACCAGCAATGAACTTGATAGAATCTATTTGGATTGCAGATAATTGCTTCTGCAATAGCCGTGGGAATCGTTTTGCATGTTGGTAATCATATGATTTGTGATTTCCCTCGGCTGGTAAACTCGTCACCAGAAAAGTTTGCTCTTCTAGCATCAGACTTCCATAACAAAAAGCCGACATACAAGGAACTAATAGTCGGGGTTGAAGGTGTGACTGGAATCTCGATGCTGATCTTAATGTCGTTTGCATTCACTTTAGCTTCACGGTATTTCAGAAAAGATGTTTTGAAGCTGCCATCGCCATTCAACCGGTTAACAGGATTTAATGCCTTCTGGTTTTCACATCATCTTTTTGGTTTGGTGTACATACTGCTTGTGGTTCATGGATCATTCTTGTTCTTGGTTCATAACTGGGCTCAGAAAAC
>JBCNJP010000025.1:94300574-94575529 GCA_039602395.1 Deinandra increscens subsp. villosa
CAATAAAATAAAAGAAATACAAACAACAAGTTGTGTCGCTAAACCTTTTTATATAGCAAAACTTAGTCGTTTACTTAATTTTTTCTGTTGTGAATTAACCGATATGATATGAATGATGCAGCGGCTATAGGGGAAGGATTTATGGCTCAATCGATCTGTTTCCGAAACACCGCAGGTCCAGAAAAGCATCAAGCCGTGGCTCTACGAGTTCAATCCGATCGATCGATATTCCTAAACTGCCGTATGGAGGGATACGAAGAGACGCTATACGTGCAAACACACCGTCAATTCTATCGTGGATGCTACATAATGGGGACAGTCGATTTCATATTCGGGGACGCCGCTGCGGTATTCCAAACGTGTGACGTAATGATCAGGAAACCGATGAAGAATCAGCAGAACACGGTGACTGCTCAGGGTAGAATCGACAAACACGAGACCACGGGAATCGTGTTACAGAAGTGTAAAATTTCCGCAGATCCGTCGTTGAAGTCGGAGAAATCGAAAATCCGGAGTTACCTTGGGCGGCCATGGAAAGAGTATTCTAGAACGATCGTGATGGAATCGGAGATTGATGACGTCATTCACTCCGATGGCTGGCTGCCGTGGGAAGGAGGTTTTGCGCTTGAGACGCTTTATTACGCGGAGTATAAGAACATTGGTGGGGGAGCTCGTGTGAAAGATAGGGTGAAATGGGGAGGTTATCAGAGGGATTTTAAGAAGGAGGAGGCGGTGAAGTTTACGGTGGGGGAGTTTATACAGGGTGAAAGCTGGTTGAAAAGCAACGGGGTTCCGGTTCGTCTAGGATGTTACAGCTAGTTGATAGAGGTGTATCTTTTTGTTGGTAGAGTTGCTATTTGTGTTTGCTAAAATAGCTAAATATGGTTGCATAACGTTAATAACTAGCTTAATTTTGATAGAACTTTTTTAAAATATTTTACTTTAAGCTTTTTGAATGTTATTAGAGAGTCTCCCGCGATGAAGCGGTGAACATAATGCATTAGATACTAGTAAAAGGTTTGGAGAATTACTTGACGAAATGCTATATAAATTTAAGGGACATTTACATATATCCCCTTACTAAGCTATTAAATTACATATATACCCAATACTAAAATTTAATTACATATATCCCATTTTTATATAAAATTACCCATTTACCCTTTCAATTAAAAAAAAGTAAAAAAGAAAAGACTTTAGAAGAGAAATACAACGGAGGGCTCCTTCTCCAACCTAATTCGACGGCGACAACCGATTAGACCTCCCTATTGACGGCGTCAACAATCAAAACCCACGTTCTCGATGGAGGCAACCAATAAAACCATGGTCACGACCCTTCTCGAAACAACCATTCGTCCAACACTTTCAAAGCAAATGATCCGCTACCGAAACTCTAAAAGCTATCGAAGAATCCGTAACTATTTGATAGGGGGAAATCCAAGGAATGTAGCCAGCAATTTGAAAGAAGGATCACCTGAACTTAATCAAGTCCATTTCGACCGATTGACGCCGAAATAAACCCCGAAAACCCAAGAGGCATGAAAATGGCGAGAATTATGAAGCTCTGAGATGATGAAATCGTGAAGAGTTATGTTGTTTTACTAGAAATCAATGCAAATTCGTTGATGAAATGGGTGAATGTATAAACAAAGGTGATGAGATAATGAAGAAGTGTTCATTCAATGAAGATCGCCTGTGGACAACGTATGGAGATTAAAAGTTATGGAATTCCTTTGTTTGAAGAATGGACGAAATTGGGTAATGTGACTTTGGATAACTGCAGTAGGTTTAGCTTTCTGATGTAATCCTTGTTGTGTTGGTTTTTTGGGTTTTGTTTGGGGTTCGTGGCTTTCAGCTCCTTCCTATGTCTTCCTTATTTTCCTTTGATGATGATGTGATATAAGATGTTAATTTCTTATTTTTCTTTGACGGTGAAATAATACAAGATAGTTAAAAGAAAGTAATTAATTATATTAAAAGGAGGTAATATGTAAATGTTAATAAGGGTATAATAGTCATTTTATAAGTTATTTTAAATGATTTGGGTAAATTTGTAATATATATCTTTTAAGAAGGGGATATATGTAATTGAATTTTAGCCTTGGGTATATATGTAATTAAAGAGGTTAAGAAGGATATATATGTAAATGCCCCTAAATTTAAAGGTTTAATAGTAAAGGAAAATTGGAATATAATAATACAAGTTTTAAGTGATTGGCGGATAATAATATGAATTTCACATTTGCATCACAATAATACGAATTAAACATGTTGGTGATTATAATGATACGCCGTTATTTTTTTATCTTTCGATTAGGGTTCGATTAGGTTCGATTAGGATAATAATATGAGGTTTCTTCATTTTCTTTTTGTTTCTTTCTCTTATATTTCGATTAGAGTTGATTCGAACCCTAATCGAACTATAAAAAACCAACGGCGTATCATTATAATCACCAACATGTTTAATTCGTATTATTGTGATATAAATTGAAACTCATATTATTATCCGCCAATCACTTAAAACTTGTATTATTATATTCCAATTTTTCACAAGAGTAGTAAATATAAAATAATGTAAAAAATGATTTTAAGAATTTAGTTAAACATGAAATTTATTGTTTACATAATTTATGATGATTATGTTACTAGATTGTTTTAGACAACGAAATAACAATCGATATTATTAATTGCATAATATGAATTATTATCAACTAATGAGTGCCTGGTTTACACGATATGACTCTATATTCAAGTCTTACCAATTTTTTTTTAATCATGCCCCTCTTTCCAAACCTAATTAATTAAACTAGTTTCACTAAAAATCTATTTAAAGTTATAATATTTTCTTTAATTAATTTCTTTTAGAAAATTATAAAGTAAGCCTATTTAATTCAATTAAACTATTTTTAAACAAAAGTGAGATTGTATTTTATCTTTTTGTTACATTTTTTTAATAATTTTCACTATTTATCATGGTTTTTGAACCTTGATATTTACCATAAAGGCTTTGTCTTTTACCACTAACCTACAATCTAAATGGCATATTGTATTTTATCTGACCCACATATGTTATGGGACTTCTGTTCCACTTATTGACAACACTAATAAAAAGTCATAGCTTACTGTTTATAGTGGCGTCGTTTGAAAAATGGCTCCCACTTTTGCTTTCAACTTCGGGCTTCAAAATGATTAAGTTGCATATGAAAACTGCATCGGAAATCGAAATCAGTTGAAGACATGTGAAGTTCAACTGACAAGCTTGAGAGACAACTACGAGAGCACCTCCAACGCCTTTCTAACCGTGGACCAAACACATAATATGGCCGTATGAATTATGAATGCGCCATTGGAGAAACAATCAATCATATGTTCGTTTATGGAGTATCTAGAGATATGGACGAGCTCAAGCTCTCTCTCACATTCAGAAATAAGGATGTAGTGTTGAAGTAAAATGTATGTTTTTGAAAAACAATAAAAAGTAATATGATAAGTGGGTAATACATTTAAAATCATGATAGAGTATTATAATTGAAAAAGTACTGTTAGGTTAGATGTAATGAAAAATAATATAGTCTAGTGAAAGAGACGATCAAACTAGGGTCGAATGGTTGTGTTGGGGATTTGATAAAGGATAATTTTGTTATTGTTCTCTTTAGAATTTAGATTCCAATTTGTTTGAGTAAACTTATCGATCAAACACAATATATTTTTCAATTCTCTCAGATTTCAACTCTTTTAGAACATAGAAGGGACTGCATTATCTTTTTTCTACAATTGTAAAAATCTTATAACATGCTATTTAATCTATGATCTAAAACAAATTACTTTCATAAAATTTTGTGAAAGTTTAGTGTGAGAATGCTACTAGTAAAATATTAAAAAATAAAAAAATACATTTAAATACTTCTAACTATTGTTTATTGGTTGACAATAATCCAATTAACTTTTTTTTTAATATAACAGTCTTATATTTATACCATATATTTTTTAATAATCATTCTGTCCATCTCACTAACCACCATTATTATATGCTGCTGTGAAAAATATGAATAAATGGAAAAATGAATTTAAATAATCTCAACGATTCCCTATTGGTCGACAATAATATCAAATTATTGTCTATTGATCAATAATAATCGAAACTATTTTATTTAAGGAATTCACGTCAGCATATAGTAACGGCGGTTATTGGGATGAACGAAAAGATTATTAAAAAAATAAAGTATAAAGATAAGATCGTTGCATTACAAAAAAATTAATGAGATTATTACCGGCCAATAAACAATAGCTCGAATTATTTAATTTTTTTTTAACATAATAAGTTGAAAAAGAGATTTAAAATTTAAAGCTAAATCGAAATCTTGATTCTTTCTGTGTACGCCTTAAATTGGCGCCTGACGATCGTTTCAAAATGTTTCTCTTGAGTTGCCTCCCCTTTAGCTTCGACACCGTTTCTTTGATTCCGGAAACCCCATTTTTCATCTGATCTCAAATTAGCATCAACCATGGAGCAGAGACAGAGAAACCAGACCACCGTTCGAGAACAACAACAGGAAGATGACCAATTAGAAGATATGCATCATGGCCCTTTTCCAGTCGAAGAACTTCAGGCATGTCATCATACTTTCAGTCGAATCTTAACCATCTTTACCCCTTAAACTAGGGTTCTTGTTATGGGTTTCTTTCAATTCAATTAATGCTGTCCTTGTTCAATTTCCCCCAAACAATGGTCCGCAAAATTAGGGTTTCTTTATCGATATTACGAAATGGGTATTCGAATTCAACCCGATAACCGTTTTATCATGCAGAAGAACAATCTTGTTTTCGATCTGGATTCAAGGATTCTTTCGTTTCCTAATTATTTCTTTTAGTATTCTTCTGATACTAGGGTTTCAATTTTCAACTATATTTTGTGCTCTTGACTAAATTGGTCAACTCATATTCAGGGTTTCATTGATAATTTGCTTCATTACCAACATTGATGGTGTTTCTTAGGCTAACTTTAAACTTAATTAAATCCTAAAGGCTGCTGGAATTGCTGCCCTTGATATCAAGAAACTGAAAGACGCCGGTTTATGTACAGTTGAATCTGTAGCATACTCTCCTAGAAAAGAGCTTCTGCAAATTAAAGGAATTAGTGAGGCTAAAGTTGATAAAATTGTTGAAGCAGGCATGTCAAGATTTTGATATTGTTTTTGTGAGATAATGATTGTACTGAGATCTTTGAAGTTAATACTGGCTTGTTTTGTATTTCGACAGCTTCAAAACTGGTCCCTTTGGGTTTTACTAGTGCAGGCCAACTCCATGCACAGAGACAAGAGATAATTCAGATATCTTCTGGATCTAAAGAACTTGACAAGATATTAGACGGTACATACTTTTTAGTATTTTAATTTACTTATTGAAACCATAGTTGTCAAAGGTGCAAGGCACATAGCATAAACATACCATTTTAGGGTTTTAGACATGTTTTAGGCCTATATAGAGCTTGATTAGGTTTGTTCTAGGCCAATTTTGGATGTTTCAGACAGGATTTGGCTGGCAGCTAGCTGGAATCTGACCGGATAGCTACAAGGCGTTTTGCCTGCTCCCCACCTTTGACAACTATAATTGAAGCACCACCTATTTAAGTTTAAACATTACATTGTCTGCCTTATAATAGGAGGAATTGAAACCGGATCGATTACTGAATTATATGGCGAGTTCCGTTCAGGGAAGACTCAGCTTTGTCACACTCTATGTGTAACTTGCCAAGTAATACATTCTTTTTTATAATCTTGAATCAATGTGTTTTTTACAAAGGACTACAATATGCTAACTTTTGGTTTATTTATTATCAGCTTCCATTAGATCAAGGTGGTGGTGAAGGGAAGGCAATGTACATTGATGCTGAAGGTACATTCAGGCCACAAAGACTCTTACAGATAGCAGACAGGTAGTGGACAACATCATCAAGATGACAAGATCAGTGTGTTTTAAAGCCTTCTTTAGTTCTTTTTTGTACATTTTTTTAATCGTGCATTCATGTTGCAGGTTCGGGTTGAATGGTAATGATGTATTGGAGAATGTAGCATATGCTAGAGCATACAACACAGATCATCAGTCTAGGCTGTTGCTTGAAGCAGCTTCCATGATGGTTGAAACCAGGTTTGTTATCTTCATTTGTTTACTTTCTTGAGGCACTTCTTTAGCCCTTGCATAAATCTGGTTGTATTCTTATTTGACGTGTTTTGGGTGAGACCACAGGTTTGCACTTATGATAGTGGACAGTGCAACTGCCCTCTATAGAACTGATTTCTCTGGTAGAGGAGAACTATCGGCCCGTCAGATGCATCTTGCAAAGTTCTTGAGGAGCCTTCAGAAGTTAGCAGATGAGGTAATTAAATATTTAAATGTGTTTTGAAAGTGATTAGATAATCTTTTACAAAACGTGTATCCAAATGCCCACTAAACATTAGCTTTGTAGTTCTACTGGTATTGATTTTTAATGTTTGTTGATTAGTTTGGCATAGCTGTGGTGATCACTAATCAAGTGGTGGCTCAAGTAGATGGTTCTGCTATGTTTGCTGGGCCTCAAATCAAACCGATTGGCGGTAATATCATGGCCCATGCTTCTACAACCAGGTATGTCAGTTTATATGATATGCTACAAATGGTCATCTGATTTAGCCATAAACTGAATTAAGGTGGCTGTGTCAACAACAGGTTAGCTTTGAGGAAAGGAAGGGGAGAAGAACGGATTTGTAAAGTAATTAGTTCCCCGTGTTTGGCTGAAGCCGAAGCCCGGTTCCAGATTTCTACAGAAGGTGTTAATGATGTAAAGGACTGAATTAAGCTGAAGCTCTCTGTTTCTTGTTTCAAATTTAGCTCATCATGTGAAATTTGGCATTTTTGCTTGTGAACCACACGTGACTAGGTTTTTATGATTACAGTCTTTGGCATTTAACTCATCATTAGGTTGGGCGGTATAGACCCTCCATGTATTTCCATCCTTCTCCTTCACAAACTCTTCATGTCTGGTTCACTCGTGCGAGTGAACCACACGCCATCACACCCATTCTGATCCATGTTAGATCTCATGTCATGCCGTGGAGGCGTCCTCTAAATTAAATTATGGATAGTTTAATAATTTTGCATCTATTTCAGTAAGTAGATTTTTTTTTTGAAACTATATTTACATGTGTTTTATACCATTTTAGTGTAAATAAACAAAAGAGCTGTCCAATATTAAAAAAAAACCTTCACTTTAAAATAGTATCATGAATGGTGAAATAATTTAATAATTTTAGTGTAATTTACTCAAAAAAACATATTAATCCATAAAATTTAAAAGACTTTTGAAAAACTCTTTACATCATATTTTTTATTATTAAAAAAACACATATATGTGTATTAGATTGGTATATTTTTCATTATATATATATCCTTTAAATTTAAATACAAAGTTTATATATAAAGATGTTGATATATGATTATATGATAAAAAGTTGACATTTCTTATATTTACTTTAATATTTAATGATAATGCATGATATAAAAAAACTGATGTGAATGATTTTAAAAACACAACCCATCTAATTCTCCATCCTCATATTTTTAAGGAAAACCAAACTCATCCCTCAAATTTGATGTTGCATAATATTTCTTCCATATTTATTATTTTATATTTTCTGTGATTGTTAAAAAGAGAAAAAATAATAAGTTTTAAATAGAAAGAGGCCACATGATTATAGTCATTCAATGATTTAATCAAAGACTCAAAATCGTTCTTGCATTTCTCACGAAAAACTCCTTTATATTTAATCTTTTTTTGTCATTGTGTGACTAGGGATGATTCAATCATTTTGGAGGTCTCTAGCGATCTTTATTGAGTGAACCCAACTAAATTACCAAAAATCTTTATACTTTTTAGAAAATTTGAGCGCCCAAAACTCTTGTTTGGGTTGTTTGATCCATTGGGCCGCTTCTATACACAAGTAGCTCTTTTATAGTGACCCTTAGAGCTAGGCTATCCGTAGTGGATGAAGCCCTTGTGGCGTTATGCGCCATGTGGCGTCCACGTCATCAAGATGGGCTCATGACTAAAGTGGTGTAGTGGTAACCAATTTATAACGCCCCTCTGATTATTACCCAATTATTATTTAAAAAGCACATTCAATTAAATCTATCCAATAAAAAAATAAAAAAAAATCAACCAATCAAGAAGGAAGGGGGAGGCGTTATTACATAGCGCTGGTGATTCCATCACCTAAGATGGCGCCCTAAGGGGGTGGGAAGGGGTTATATGGGCGTTATGTTAGCAAAAAGAGGAGATGACGCCCTACTACGGATACCTTAGAGGTTCTAGTTTTAAACCCAAATATATATTTAATTTAGTACGGAGAAATTGTTTAGAAGGAGGAGTAATATAAATTAGCATTTTAAAAGTCTCCGATTTAATTTAAATTTATATATCCCATCTCTTTCCAGCGTCAAGTTATGTTCCTTATATAAGAACCATCCATATCCATGTTCCACTCCACCCAGCTCTCAATATCTCTGCAGATTTTGACACCTAATTAAACCAACCAAACCAAACCAAACCAAACCAATGGCCAGGGGCGGGAAGCTAACAAAGATCAAATCGGTCCTCAAAAAATGGCATTCCTTTAGCAACGGTAAACCACCTGCCTGCTACTAATCTCCCACCCACTTCTGATGATGAAGATCATCATCATGATCATGATCATGACTACAACCGCTCCCATGCCGTCCTCTATGTCGGCAAGTCAAAGCGCCGGTACCACATAAGCTCACATGTGGCCCAACACCCGTTGTTGCAGGAACTCGTGGAGCGCTCTGGCGTTGCTGATTCATCGTCGTCTTCGGCTGTGACTATCGACTGCGAGGTTGTTTTGTTCGAACATTTGCTGTGGATGATTGAAAATGCAGATCCTCAACCTGATGCTGGATTACATGAGCTTGTGGATTTTTACGCTTGCTGATTCATCATCATCATCTGTTTTTTTCTTTTTTCTATTTATATATATATAACTGTTCTTGATCGAATTCATGTTAATTCCGTCATGGATTTTTTTTTCTTGGATAACAAGCAATCCAATAATGTTTCTTTTGATCTGATCGATTCAATATACACGCAGCAGTTTAGATTAGTTTGTGTTACTGATTTAGAAAATATATGTTTTGTTACGAAATTCAATTTTTGTAAATTAAATAATTGCTTAAATCTTTTAGCCAGTATATAAATTTCAGAGTAAATTGTAAATTTTGCTCTTTAGGTTTGCACGTTTAACATTTGACAAATTTTGTCCTTTTACTTTATTAATAACATTGGATATCCTTTAAACTTTACGAAGTTTCATTCAGTAACCTTTGGCCTAACAAAATTTACACCGAGTGTCATTTATATTGTACAAAAGTTACACTAAGTATCTTTTGGCGTAAGGCGTAACGAACAAAATTGGGCCAAACAACTTAGTGAAATTTAAAGAACATCCGGTGTTATTAGTAAAGATAAATGATAAAACTTACAAAAATTACAAACCAAAATAACAAAATTTGTAATTCACTCTAAAATTTTGACTGTTTGATATAAAGTGTAAGAAAAATGTGTAGATTTTTTTTAGTGTGTTATAATGTAAATTATCACAAAAAAAAAGATTTTGGTTGTTTTCACATTATAAAAAATCTTTAAACTTGAAACGATCATAACTTTTGAATAACATAAAACTGCGACGCTTAGATATTATAAAATAAAATGAATTATAAGGGTGGGCGGAGTGCTCGCCGATTTCTTCGGCATCATCATCGGCATCATATATGCCGATTCGGCATGTATACCTTGGGGCGAATCATCATCGGCATCGGCATGGATCACAAGTTTTTCGGCATTTGAATGCCGAAGTATGCCGAGATTTTTGTGTGTGTGAGGTGGTGCCCACTTCCAAGTTTACCGAGATTTTATGGTACTCACTTCCAATCATGCATACCCACCAATTCTACATCAATTCTACATCAATCTTCTCTCTCTTGTTGGCATCACCTTATTGGTCAGATTTTCATGCCTAAACCATACCTAAATCAAGCACACCCCCCACCCTAAGATCACAAACGGGTGGTTGATTTGCAAATGGGAAGCTGGTTTCATCAAAGGCCAATTAATTAAATCTTTGTTTAATGATCAAATATGAATTTTATTTACGGTACGTTTTATATTATTTTGTTGCGACTTTAATATTTTTGAAACTTGATATACCTATTTAAAACTACTTATTAAATTTGTGAGTGTCGTTTAGCGAAAGATATGTATAAGTATGATTTAATTGTGCGTTGGTGTCATAATCACATACCGTTTGATTGAATGCGACAACAGTGACCAAAAGTTGAGGTTGGTACTTGGTAGAGATGGAAAGGAGCTTGAAAAATTGATAATAAATTAAGATAATATTGTTAATTGATTTAATAATTATTTAAGTTGCGAAGGTGGGCAAATGATTGGGATAATTGGTTGGATGCTTTTTGTTTAATTAATCAACGTACGTCTGTATACCAAACAGCAGAAGAAGGAGACCCCTTCTTTCTCTCCTCTTTTCTTTTTTTATTTAATCAATTAATTTACTTAAGACATATATGAAACCCAACATGGAAGAAATCGAAATTAAATATAACCAATAAACGCGTTTTCATATGTGATTTGTTTTATTAATTGCGGTTTTGTTTAGAAAATATATCAGCTCAAAGTTTAAGCTAGATGAACGATCAAAATATATATATGAAGTTGTTGTACATTTTTAAATTAAGAAACAATAAATTAAGTTGCTATTCTTTTGTTTTTCAAAGTACTCTAACCTAAAGGTGTAAGAGACGGGTTCTTAGCTCAAACTCTTTGGTTGGGTCATACAATGTCAAAACAGGTTTATGTCGGAACCGATTCAGGTTGGAATCGATTTAGTTATTTAGAGAACTTAAACATAGAGAAACCGATCTAGGTATGGTTAAAAACCAGTTTGTGTTGAAACCAGTTGGTCTTTGTTTTTTAGGTTTTCTTTTAAATGACAGAAAATAAATCCTAATACATATTTATATAATTTTTTATTGACTTACTAGTTTTAATAATCTTACGACAAATTGTAATTATATAAGATATAAAACGGAACTTAAATTTTTAAAATTTCATCTTAAATATTATAAAATCTTAAAAGTAAAAAGAAAGTTAATAAATACAATTAATTATTATACAAAATAAAAAGAAAGTTAATAAAATTTCAACTGAAAATTGTTGTTATGGTCGGTTTTAAGGGTGTCTAGGATGGAAGACCATACATGGTCGATATTCTATAAGGGGGCCAAAAGAAATTATATATAATTTACTAATGTTCAAAGTTAATAAATACAATTAATTATTAAATAAGTAAACATGGAAATAAAGAAATGTAGATATATAAATTTCTACATTAAAGGGCTCACTTTTAATTTTCTTATGCGACCTCCGAAATTAATCTTGAGACCGACCCTGATTGTCGTTGTTTTGTGTTATCTTTGTAGTCGTTAAGTGTTGTTTTGGGTTTGGTGTTTCTCTTGTTATTATTTGGTGATTAGGTGTTGTAATTAGAGTTAGGGCTTAAGTCTCACCGTGACAAAAAAATAAAATGGGGGTTTAGTTTGGGTTAGGATTTTTCTCATCTATACGTTTTCTTCTGATGAGGAATAAAGATAATCGGGTGGGTGAGTAATGTTTCTGCCAATGATTCAAATTCACCGTAAAAAAAAAAAGATGTTGTAATTAAAGAGTTTTTATTGGTCAATAGGACCAAAAACATTTCTTCTACCTCATGTATGTCTTCTTATACATTGCTTTTACTTTAAAGACAAATGTTTATCCTTTATCTCTCGTCCAAATGATCTTTCAAACAAAAACATATTCTATCACTATCGGAGAGTTATAACAGAAAATATGGATACCAAAGATATCATAAGAGCTTGTATGGTTTGTGGTTCACACATAATAACCACTAGAAATGGAAATTGAGAATCGTTTCCTCTTCATTAATTAAAAAGTTTCAAAAATTTTAAATTCTTACAGAGTTAAAGAAGATAAAAATCTAATGCAATATACCTTTTGAGTTTGACACATGAGATGTTACCAATAGCCCATTTACTATCGCACCATACCAATTATAATTCGTATTGCAATTTGCAACAAACATTAATATATTTATGATATTTTGTTGTTACTTGTCACAAAATTGTCAGCATTACTTAAAAAGTTTTTTTATATCGATTATTTTTTTCTAATATTTAAGTTTCTCTTGCACAACAAAGTTAATTACGTGTGTAACACATCGATCATGAAAAAACCAGTGTGAAACGAATCTAGTAAACCGTGTGTAGCCTTACAAACGTCCCAAGTTAAGTTCAATTTCTAAGTTTTAAATCCTAAAATTAAATCATTTAGTTTTGTTTTTTAATATTTTAAGAGAATCATGTCTAGTGACAAACAAGAGTATACCATGGTTTAGGCATTTTCACTTTCTCAAATATAGGTTTTCGAAGTGATTAAATGACATACGCTCTTGAATCACAAACTTTGCTATTAAATATCAAAGAGCATTTACATCGAAATTTCAAATATTTCATTTATTTGACATTGTTGAACTCGAGCAGGAATGTTTTCAAAACATTTTTAATATATTTGTAAGTTTTGCAAGTTAGGGAATAGTAATTTACAAGTGTTGAAAGCATAATGTACAACATCGTAATATGAGTGATATTAATTAAAAACACGGCAGCTTCCGCCCTAATCTGCCTCAGCCTCATACATCCACCGCATTCTTCTATTTCGCCATCTCATATCATCCTTTGATGACACGACTTCGCTCAGGGTTCACAACTCCATACATCCTTATATCCTTCACGTCTTCAATTGCTTCTTCTAACTTTTGTAGTTTCAGGTATGATTTTCGCTCGCTTTTTTTTTTGATCCAGTCATCAGTTTATCATCAGCAAGTCCTGATTTCATGTATGATTTTGTTGGCCCTTTCCTTTTCGATTCAATAGAACACTATATATAAGATATGTGGTAAAAAATAATACTACATAAGAAGGTGGAATTAAATAAAATAACCCGGGTTGTGTCAGTTTTTTTAAAAACAACAAACACACATTCATCTAACCTTATTTCAAAATCTATAAAACCATATTTAGGGACACCACTATAGATACTATAGTATTGGGTTAGATGATGTTTGATGGATTGTGTTTAAGTGGAGGTGATGAATAAATTAGGATTATGGATCAATCAATGGTTAATGATGTTATAATTAGTATGCTAAATTCCAAAAGCATAAAACAAACAAACCTAAATGCATGCATGTGATATGTGATTTAGCTTAATTACATTTTGTGCTCTATATACGTGTCTACCAACCAACACCATACAAGAAGAATATTTGTTTCAACTTTCAAGTGTGGGCAAGGGGAGTGAATGCGGTGGTCGGCCCATATTCCTTCATATCTAAATTTATATCAAATTAATTAAACTTCATTTCAGTTGATAGATCTTTTCTTTTCTTTCAAGAATGGTATTGTTTAGAAGATATCTTTCATAATTGGTGTCTTTGATGTATAAAAAACTTTTAGGAACCAGTTTCGGCTAATTGATAAAAAACCAAAACCGATTTAAAAAATTAACCCATAATATTTGTAACTCTTGGGCCCCGCTCGAGGAAGACTAAGAGCTGAACAATACATTATACTAGATAAGTCAAGCTTGTTTCAAGGGCTTGAAATTGTTATCAACACTATGTTTGATAAAGGAAAGTCGATTTGAACTTGAATAAAAGATCAACACACATAAAGAGGGTTTAATACCTGATAACAACCTTAATAGACTTCTTATCGTGCCCGGTATGGGTCTCAGGTAGTAGTCTCGGCATAAATTTTTTTTGGGTCTCGGGTAGTAGTCTCGACAACAAAAAAAAATCGGGTAGCCATCGGCTGTCGTTCGGCCTCCCTCGACAAGTACCAAATCGGGTACTTTGGCAACCATTTTCGGTGATTAATTGCCGATGCTACCCAAGAGTTGTGTGTGATGTGTATGGTGGTCTCACCCTATTCAAAAGTACCCTAAACCATACCCTCTTAAAACCACCATAAAACTTATACTTTTTTCTCTCTAATGTGACATCCTCCTATTGACTAAAAAATCTAATACCCAAAACTACCGTAAACCCATACCCCCCACTTACAAACTTGAATTCAGCTCGTTATATTTTTAAACTCTGACCTGCTAAAATTAGTTTGGGTGTTACACACTTACACATCTCAATATTTTTGGATGATAAGCACATTGTTGTAATTAAGGTGCACAGATTGAGCTCTCGGCCAACCGGTCCAGGTTCAAAATTGATTCGGGTTGGGTCAAATTAAGACGGTCAAACCGGTTTTTGTAGGAACCGGCTTTTGAGAAAATGTTTGGCCGGGTTGGAACAATGTTTTTTAACGGTTCGGTTCATGTTTGATCAGTTTCTAAGATTTACAAACGGACTTCAACTCAAGTACTCAACAATCCGGTTTAAGTCCAAACCGGTTTCAAAGTCCTATATAAACAAGTTAACAAATGGGCCCACTTAATGGGAAAAGAAGGCCCTAATTTACATTTTAGGTTTTAAATCTTGTCAATTAACAGTGACTAATGGAAAGAAGGAAAGAAGGCCCAAATTCCATATCTTAAATAATTTGGTAAAGAGGCCCAAATATCATACGGTTCGATATTTGAAATTTAGGAGCCAAAGTAAGCGATAACTCAAGCCAAGCCAGCATAACAATGATTCTCTAGAGATACCCAAAATCTTTACCAGATTCCTTCCTCTCCCATCTATCTAATATATAAAGTTCCTATGAGTTGTCACATACTTATGATATCATGTTACTTATATAATACAGATCTCCCCATGATCCACATATCTTTAAGCACATGCAACCATCAATCACATGATCCCTAATCCCTTATTATATATAATAGTCTCTTTTTTTAATTACAAGTATACACCACCTCTTATCTTACTCTTTACCTTAAAGCATTCACATCCAACAATTACAATGACTTTACAACCAAACCTAATTAGTACTTTTGTCCTACAAAGGTACATGTAACATGGACATTATGATAAGATTAGAAGCACACACATGGCTGAAAGATTACTCCCATTGCACCATGAATACATCTAGCGTAGTTCAAACGCGAAAAAAGAAAAAAAAAAAAAAACCAAGAACTAAAACAAACCAACATCACAAAGTACAAATTTCCTACCAACTATATCTTCAATCCATCAATTCTCTTCTGCTTGAATATTTGAAAGAGAGAGAACAAGAACACCGAATAAAAGAATGTCCGAATCACGTACCACAAGAATCAACTGCACAATGTGTTGCTCTTTCAATCATAGCTGCAAAAACAAGATTACTTAAAATCTTTTCAACAAAAATCTCAACTTTACAGTTTACAAATTCGAACTCACAACCCACCCTGAAAGAGAGAAAAATACTAAGTATACATATATATATATATATACCTTTTGATGATGTTCCATGCAATTGAGGAGGTATTTGAAGGTCTCGATCTCACACGGGATGGTAAGCCCGCCGCTATGGCTAAACCCGAACTCTTCCTCAACCTTTTCGAGCAAAACCTTGAACAACGGGTCGCTAAGGTAGCTAGTCGGAATGATGAACCTTCGAAGCTCGGGACCTACATAAACCGCCAAGTATCCTTTCGGGACATCATTCGGTAGATCAGGGCTGTGGCAGCCATCTTCAACATCTGAATCAGAATAAACATTGTAGCCTTTCAGTCTCATGCTTATTGCAGGATTGATTCCCATAGGAGCAGGAGTGTTGTTGTTATGATCGGCATCATCGTTCGGTTTTGCGCCAAGTGTCACTTGCTGCCATCGTTGGATGATTTCCTTGAGCCTCACAATCTGACGAATGCCGTTCAGTTTATTTCCTCCATTGTCTTCCATTGTTTATCCTCAAAAACTAGATCTTCCCCTGCTGTAACATTAAGTTTCTGGTTATAATTAATCTGAAAATGAATCGGTTGAATTGGATTATAGAGATAAAAGACAGATCAGAATGAACTGAAAAGAGTGATATATTAAGCATTAGATGAAGAAAGCGGAAAGGGAACCTGAAAGTGGTGGCCAGTGGGCGGAGGAGGGATCTGAATGGTGAGATTTGGTCGGAATTTGATGGATGGGTGTGAAACTGAATTTGGGAAACGTTTTCGGGTGCACAATTGGATGGATTGGGCGTTGTTGGAGTCGCATCATTTCTCCACGCCTGTCGCTTTTATGCGTATCAAATTCAAAAAAAAAAAAAAAAATTTCCTTCCTTGGCCGGAAAGTAAAGTACGGCTTAAAATATTGAAATAAAAATGTTACGGTTTGTTCTTTTAAGACTTTGTTGTTCACTTTTTAGAGAAACATGTATTTGCATCAATTTCATTATTTTTTCTTACTAACCACTTTAGTTATATATAAAAAATATCAATTATATATTTTCTCTTTTCAAATTAATTTACTCTTTTACCTTTTCAATTCATAGTACCCCAAAAAAAAAAAAAATTCAAATCACGGCAGTTGAACGTGGAAAGCAAACGGGATTCAAACAACACTAGGGTTCTTCAAGCAGGTTCTTCGTTGATTAGAGTATGTTGTGATATTTTTTAGGGTTTTCGTATTTATGGTAGCTTTCTTCTTCGATTCTTTATGGTTTTGGGATTTCGTGTTTAGGTTGACATCTCTTTAGGTGATTCGTCGCGATTGGTTTTGGATTTTGTATGAGATTCTTCGGCTTATAACTTAACTTAACACCATGAATTTGACTGCTACAAAAACCAAACCAAGAAGAGCTCATGTAGATTAAGGTTCTCGTCTCGAGAGTTTGGCCAGTTTAACTATTTTGAAGTCCGAATGTGATTTATCTGGCGTGGCATGTCATTGGGGTTATTATGTTGTAACTATTTCAATATTTTACTCTCATAATAATTCATTTAGAGTAAGGAAACACACTCAAACCATGGGGGCAGAAGTGCAGAACTGTTAGTTTGTTATGTTTTACCCAGAATTTATATAATGATTTGCATGAGGTAGCAAACGCACATATAAAAAAAATTCAACATCGCATATAAAATTTATATAATGATTTGATGAATATGGATTTCAATTTTTTTATAATCCGTTTTGTAACCCAAGTGTATTGCAAATTCACATTTACTTTGATAGATTCCGATTTTTTATAAATTCAAGTTGTAAATCTAATTTTCTTTAGCAATTATAATCTTAAAAAGAAATTCACGAACCACACGGCCCTTTAAAAGAGGAATGATATAATTAGATCCGGAATGATATAATTAGATCCAATATATAATTGGATAACCCAATTATATTGCCCAGTTCCAGTAGTTCTAGGCCCGGTAAGGCCCAATTACCACTTTTATTCTATTCCTAAGCCCTAGTATGTATTGTGGATTTTGTCTCCAATAACTCTTTTGCATCTTTCATTTTCGTGTAATTTAATCTTGTCTGAAATAACATTTAGCCCAACAGTATATATATAGTATATTGTTTGTTTTCATTCAAAGTGATATGCGTTCAACTACAAAACAAAATAGATAATAGATGAATTTTCAGGACATATTTTAGATGTATGTGTGTTTCTCGTTAAAAAATGTAATTTAATTTTGTATATTTATTATTTATAAATTTATAAAATTATTTTACGTGTTTTAAATTATTATCCCCTAAAAGTTAATTAGTTGTTTTTAGAACGGCTTACTCCTACCCTACTAAACTATTTTTAAAGACCATACCTTTAATCATTTAAAAAGAAATAACTTGGTATACTCATTGATAGTGATACTACAAGCCCTTTACTATTAGTTACTTACTTAAGCTTTAGGGTTGACGCGATGTGTTTAGTGATGTTTGTCTTTATAACAAATTAACAATGATAATCTAGTGTGTGTTTTAGTTTAAAGTCTCAATTCCTCTTAAGACTAACAATTCTATTGCTAAGTTTTTGTTCAGAGATCTCTTTTACTCTTAGGCAAGAGTACAGACAAAGTACATAAAAATTCAAGGGAAAAAGACAAGAATGACCATGTTGATCATTCTTGGGACCAAAATAGCCATTTGACTTAAAGAATTTAATAATTAAATAAATATATAAAGGCTATATTTTGGTAAAAAAAAAGTTAGTTAGCTTCATCTATGTCAACAAGCGAGACAATATATTTTTCGTTTCAGAATCACCTCTGAAAGATGTAGTGGAAAACCATCTGGTTGTGGAATGTTCAACCTTCGACACTTGAAAACCCGGTGGTTGTCAATCCCCCTAAACCTCCAGCGCCTGCAAACTTTCTAATTCTTGACTTATGGGGTAATGATGCTGATGATATCTTATGGAATTTGACATTTGATTACTATTAATCCAAAAACCCACCGGTAGAGCCTAGAAGATTATTACGCACCGGAAGGTTAATAACCACTTGAAGACACCGTAAGAGGAGTACCTGTCTCGTGATCCATGGCAAAATGAACAAAATTCTCCCATTCCATAGCATAATCTATGAAAAGATGAGCACGATAGCAACTCCAATTATAAGGATTAGTCATTTAGTTATGTTATATTTAAATTATGTTTAATTATTTAATATTTCATTTAGGTTTAATTAGTATTTTAAATTATGTTTATATGTTATATTTTAAGTATTATTTTTCTTAAATATATTGTTACATACTTACATATGAATTTAAAAAAAAAGAAAAAAAAAGTTGTGGGCCCCACCACCATTACTTGCGGCTAGTCATGGGTGCTAAGTCCTTAGGATTGTGGCCTGTACTCTGCTATGTACTCTGCTATGAGGGGACGGGCTATAATAAAGGCGTTGGAGTCGATCTTATAAGCATATATAAGGACTGGATCTACTAGCATGTATATTTTGACTATAAATGTAAAAAATGTGTTTGTTCCATCCATTTTATAAATTAAGACTTGGGATTTAAATGGTGAAGAAAAATTGGGTGGAGGGTTATTGTTAAAAAAAAAAACTCAATTTTGATTTTTCTAAAGTTTTTCTAATTTAAATATTTAATTGAATAAAATACACAATAAAAGCAACTATTATTTATTTCTTTAATATGAGTATATATTTATTAATATATAATGTTGTTATATAAAAAAGTTAATTAATTTTTCTTTTAAATGGTATAACTGAGATGAAGATCATACCAAGCTTTTTTTGTTTCTTTTCTATTGTAGAAACAAAAAAACCGAACCTTGTTTATAGGTTAAGGATTGCATGTAGCAAAAATTGGTTAGTAACTGAATTGTTCATTCCCAAGAACCGGCTACTAATTATCCAGAAACCAAAACTAGTTAATAATCGAAACCGGATTTTAGAATTAATCTATTTATGCACCTTCACTTAGGCTGTTCGTAGTGGGGCGTTATAGGGCAAAAAAATGTAACATGGCGCCCCTATAATGCCCCTCCACCACCCCCCGGGGCGCCATGTTAGCCAAAATTGTCTCGGGCGTTACCTGCATAACGCCTCCCCCCTTTGATGTTTTTTTTTCTTTTTTTTTTTGCTTTTTTCTTATTGGTTCTCCACTTCACATAACCCCCTTCCTCATAACCCCCCACTACACCTCTTTACTCATAACCCCCCATATGCTACATGTCACATAACCCCACCTCTCTCAAAATCTCCACTACACATAGCCTTATAGCTACTAGTACATGTAAAAATCAATCCAAAGTTGTTGAATTACTTTGGAGATGATATTGAATTTGTGGTATGTGAAAACGTAATAACAAGTTTCACTTTTTGAATTTGGTGTTTTGCTAGGAGATAGTGGAAATCGACATCAAGAGTTGGTGGTTTTAATAATGCAGGTACGTTTAACAAAACCAACACTCTGATATTTATATAATTATATTTTACCGTCTATAAATAGTTACATCAGATGGAACATTTGATTCTTTAATTAGACATAATTGAGGACCAAAATTAACGACAAAACGTGTATATATGCCATGTTGACGAAATTAATCTGACAACAACATCGATTGTCGTTATATAACTTTTGACGTAAATAAATTAGGTGAAGATTAGATCGACGCATTATCTCGATCACTTTTGTTTAGTTGGTTGAAACTCGACTATTCTGAAACAATTAAGCGTCGGTATTAGTCACCAACCCTCCTCCTGCAGGTCTTGGAAAACATATATTATATATCAATATTAATATTGTTGTTAATTTTTTTTATAGACATATATATAGCATCTATCTAGAATAACAAGAACTAGCAACTTATTACTGTTGATCTAATTTGAGTAGATGTGAAGCATATAAAATTTCGAAAGAAGATCGATGACTACTACTGAACATATATATATTACCATTAATCCGCCCGCCTTTTTCCATTTTTTTCAGGTCGGTTCAGACTTTAATGTCAATTTAGCTAGCTTATATATGTATGCAAACTCATGCATGTGTGAGAACAAGATCAAGTGTCACTTTTCTTTTTATGCGAACAAACGGTTCAATCCTACACCTACCATAATCTGTTAATTTAATTGGAGACAGGAGAGTTACCATTTTACCGTCTCATTAATATGATGTGGATGGATCGGTCATTGGTGAATCAATGGTCAAGAAGATAGAAATGTAAAATTAGGGGTCTGTTAGGGACACCCCTTAAAATTTGGCTGACACCTCTTATATAGGTGACTCTGAGGCCTAAGAGTCACATCCAATGATAAAAACCTTAGATAATGCTCTAAGAGTCACCTATAAAATGAGTGTTAACCAAATTTTTATTATTATTATAAAAATTATTATTGTTATAATAATAATAATAATAATAATAATAATAATAATAATAATAATAATAATAATAATAATAATTATTATTATTATTATTATTATTATTATTATTATTATTACATATAAATAAATGATACAAACAAAATATGAAAAAACCTTAAGGGTGACATAAAGGGCTGGATGTGAGATATGAGACTCCTTATATGAGATTCAGCTCACCTCCTTAACCGAGAGGTCACCTACAAGGAGAAATTAAAGGTGACGCTAAGGTCTCGGAGTGACCTAAATGGCTCACATCTTAACATCCATGCTCCCTCTAAGGTCTCTGTGTGACCTATATTATCGCATCTCATACGTATTATTGCACTGGTACATGCATACACACACACATACAAACACAAACTAATACGTTATCAAACCACACACATATATACATACATACATGATAGATTTTGACTTAATATATGTTTATATATATATACATACATATGGTCACGTGAATACAACCTCATATAGGAACTCCTTTGGTATATTGTATGTACTACATGCATATATACATACACATACCAACACACTTACATGCACACACATATGTAGATACAATATCAATATGAATAAGCTTAATATACGTTCATATATGCATACATTACACTCTTACATGTATATAAACATGCATACCGCACGTACACATATAAAACTTTTATTGTTATATTACTAATAATAATAATTATAATAATAATAATACAAATTATTATTATTCTTATAGTACTAATTCTTATTATTATTATTATTACATATAAATAAATAATACAAATAAAATATGGAAAAAATATTCTGGGTGACATAAAGGGATAGATGTGAGATATAGGACCCCTTATATGAGATTTAGTTTAGGGACACCCCTCATATAGGTGAACGTTTGGGCTTAAGGTGAGGTTCACTTAGGGACACCACATATATAGGTGACCTCAAGACCTCCGAGTGACATCTAGATGAGGTGTATTTAAAAAAAAGGATGTATCTAAGAAAACCCAAAAATTAAGAAACTAAGGGGCCGTTTAGTTGTGGAAAATGTATTCTAGTTTTTCATTTCTAGTTTTCTAGAAAATGAAATGAGTTTTCCATCTCTAAATAGCACATGAAATTTTTTGAAAACGCGTTCAAATTTAAAAGATGGAATTTTCATTTTCAAAATTAGAAAACTAGAAAACATGTTCAAATCAACTATTTTCTATTTGTTTTCTATCTCTATATTTCATTAGATTTCCTTACATATGACAAATTAAAGAACAAAAGTATTAAAATAAAACACATAAAGTAAAGACAATACATATATAAAAGATTTAAAATAATAAGTATATTCTTAACGGAGGAAAGGTCGAGCGGTTGTGCGTATAAACCCTAGAAAATGAACGCCCCTTTTCTTTTGTATATATTTGACAAACGAAAATAGAAATCAGAAAACAGTAAAAAATGTGTTTTCCATTTTATTTAAAATTTAGAAAACACTATTTTCTGTTTTCTTGGAAAACGTTTTCTAAAAATACAATTTGAATGTGTTTTCTGTTTTCCTTGTTTTCTTAGAAAATGAAAATGAAAACACCCCCTGTTTTCCACAAATAAACGCGCCCTCAGGTTTTCCATAAAGTTTTCTCATAAAAGGAAAGTCCCCTATATATAGGGTTACAAACATAAACTCCGCTACTAACTCCGCTACTAAATGGATAAAAGCAATAAATAAACAAAAACACTTTATCTAAATGGATAAAAGCAATAATCTTATAACATTTTGCTAAAAGACCCTTCGCTAAAAATGATAAAAAATAATTTTATGATTACATTATTATTATTATTATTATTATTATTTATTAATAATACAATAAAATTTGATAAATGAATAGTACATCCATGTTTTCCACAAATAAACGCGGCCTCAGGTTTTCCATAAAGTTTTCTCATAAAAGGAAAGTCCCCTATATATAGGGTTACAAACATAATCAACTAAATGGAACATGGATGAGAATGGCATATCCCACTTTTCCCCTTCAATCGTAACAACCCTAAAATGCAGGAATGAAAACTTGACTAGGAAATAAACATGTGATGAAATTAAAAATAAAAATAAAAAACAGAAAAAAAAAAACCTGCACATATAGTATGCAATATGCATGTGCTGTGCATATATGCCAAATAAAGATAACAATAACCCATTGTGCATGCCAAATAATATCCGACCCGTATCAACGTAACATATGAATATAGACACATCATAATACTATACAAGTGTCACTAATTACTTTTCTTTTGTTAAGAAATATTAATAGGAAGTCATTAGACATTTACAAATATTAATTAATTGATGCCTAACATACCAAAAACATACTATTCGGGCATTGAATAGTCTTATACGAACAAATACTGTTTTCGGATTTAAACAAATCTTGTTTTATAATGCGCTTTTGAATTACTTTTTTGATGCCGTTTGTATTGGAACCACATTAAAAAAATAGAAACAACCGCATCCAAAGATGGAAAATGCATGAAATGATAATGCACGATAATGCGCCAAGTGTACTTAATAAAATAGTAAAATTGTGCGTACGTGTTTGATGATAATCATGCAGGTTATATTGATAAATGATAATCAAACAAGCTATATTTAATAATCACGTAAGGTAAACCTAATAATCACGCAAGTTATACAAAAACACATAGACGAGTTTATTTTTTATTTTTTAAATATAGCAATACTATTCTCGGATTAAAGAGAAAATAATCTTCGATTTTATGGTGTAATATTTAAAAGAATGATGTCATATAAAAAAATTATGATTTATGAACATTTAAAAAAATTGGTGAACTTGAAAAAACTTAACAATCATAGTCTATACCAATTCTACCATCCGGCACGCTTTAAAATTCATTTATTAAATTTGAATTAGATTTGAAATACATTTGAATCATTGATTTCTTAGAGACTCCTTCTTACACTTTGTACCAATAAAGCCTTTGATTTCTTAGAGACTCCTTCTTACACTTTGTACCAATAAAGTCTTTGTATTTAGGCCTGTAAACGAACTGAACGCTCAGTGAACAGTTCGTGAACCGTTCGATGGGAAGTTCGTTTATGTTCGTTTATTTACTAAATGAACGAACACGAACAAAATTTTTTGTTCAGTTAATTAAATGAACGAACATGAACAACTGTCGTGTTCGTTCATTTAAGTTCGTGAACGTTCGTTTATGTTCGTTTATTTATGTTAATGTATGTGTGTTCGTTTATGTTCGATTATGTTCATTTACGTTTGTTTATTTTTATTAATATAATAATACAAAAAAAATATTAATAAAATACTTAAATTAAGATTGTTGGATGAGTCATATCGATTTTGGAATGATTTATGAACATTTGAACCATTCGTTTAGATGTTTATCTTGATTATTGACATTGTTGGAAACAAGCTGTGGTTATTTATGTTCGCTTAAATTTGTGTTCGTTTATGTTCGTGAACCGTTCGTTTAGTCTTAAACGAACGAACATAAACGAACACGAACATGGCCATTTCCTTAATGAACGAACACAAACAAGAAATTTTTTGTTCGACTAATGTTCGTGTTCATGTTCATGTTCGCTTAAAGTTAAATGAACGAACACGAACATGCCCCTATTCGTGTTCGTTCGATTCGTTTACAGACCTATTTGTATTTGATCTTTCATCTTTAAATTATTACACTTGATGGATAAACCTAAAAGCTCAATTATAAGTAAATTAAGTTAACATCTCTCTAATTATTAAATAATTATATCTTAATAAGCTATACAAACAATCCCTTCGACACAAAATAACTTAAATGTCTTTAGATTTAAAAGAAAATGAAATAAGGGTAGCTAGTTAGTTACAATATGTAAATCTCAAGACCTAATATGTTAAAAGATATATTATTAAATAAAAATGCTTGAATTAAGCAAACAATAGGACATAGTAGGGTGGGAAAAATAGAATTTTGGACATTGATTTAGCGTCAGTTAAACTCTAAAGTACGAACTAAGAGTACTACACATATATATGCACCACGATGTACATTGCAAGTACAATTGGACACACTCGTACTCGACAGACTCATTATTTGGAAAAATAATTAATTTTGTCTTTTTTTTATATATAAAATCATATCCTTTAAAGTTATATTCTAATAATCATTCCGTTGAATTAAGGAGAGTTTATATAATAAAACAATTACCTACAAATCTTTTTCTTGCAACAACCTCTTACCTAAAATATCAAACAATGGTTCATTAAATCATGAGAATATATAAACATATAAACATCACAACTAAATTAAATTCGGGGCAAAACCTTGATAATGATGAAGATAGGTGAAAATAAAAAATTTATTGATAAAAAAAATTTAAATTTGATCAAATATCAAATGAACTAATTAATTATACTGATTTCCAGTTAAATTAACCTTAACAAGTTTAAGTTTTGATCCATACTATTATATTATGAAATTATAACATTTGACTTACATGTATTCAAAATCACTCGTCTACACGTAATATTAAAAAATAAAAGTATTTTATTTAAGTTGGATTTCTCTTCGAGAGCAGTTACTTATCTCAACATATAATAAGTGGTCTTAACAGATTTTTTCTAGACCTAATTGTTTAAGAAAAAATTGTTGGGATTGTTCATTTATTTATTTATATAATAACAAGAAGTCTTGATATACAATAGTGTAATTAATTTGATTTAGATTTTAGAAATAATTTTTAATTTGTATTCATAAATGTAAATTTCAAGAACAAAACCGTTCAAAAATTGTTACACAACAAGATAAATGACATTTTGTGACTCTTAATTTTAGTGACTTTAAATAATTTAGTCTTTAGAAGTTATTTTCTTTTTAATAATTAATCTTTCCAGCCCTAATTAATCGATCAGATCCTTCTCCCCTTCAACTGAAATCATATCGGCCGGTCAATATCTCTCTCCGATCGATCCTTCTCTGCTTCAATTCAAACTCATCAGATTCGTCGATCTCTGCTTCAATTCGAGTCCATCAGATCGCTCGGACGAATCAGAGATCAATCGCTCTCTCCAATCGATCTGCTTCTCTGCTTCTCTGCTTCTCAATCGATCGGCAACAGCTCAGAAACAAGCGTGAAAGCTCAGAATCGAAGGGTTACCACGGCTCAATCGATCTACTGTACAGATTTCCGTATCAATCGATCCTACAGGTATCATATTCTCGTCGTTAATATTGTTCACTTTTGGTTCATATTGTTTCGATTCTCCATTTGAATCTATGGAATTGTGTTGTTGATTGTGAATGGAATTTTTCTGCTCATTTTATTATCAATTTTTGCTAAGCCTTTGTTTGATTTATTGTAACCGACGAGATGAAGAACAATACAAATTCTGTCTTACTAGAAATGAATGACCACCGCCTTGACCTAAAAAGCGAGATCCCTTAACTGGAACTAATCAACATTTGTAAGTAATTGTATTCGTGGAGATGAAAATAAAAGTTCAAATAACTATATGGCATCTATATTGAAATGAACTCCATATGATTTTGCTTATGCATATATGCTTGCTTAATCTGTAGTTAGTTGATTTAGTGCTTTCAAGCAGACCAAATATCTTATGTGTTGAGTTTAACCAATAATATTTTGAAGTAGAAATATCCTCTTGCATGTATGATTGATTTTGTGAACATTTGAATTACATTAATATAGTTCTCAGTTGTCTGTTCCTATCTTTTTATGCATACCTCATAACATGACCATTTTTTGAATGTGGATATGCAAATTAGACTCAAAATTAGGTTTCTATTTTCATTGTGATCTAAAACCTGAGAAATAATTTTATGCACACACTGAGCTAATTTGGCAGAATATGGGTTCAGGCTGAAATGAGCCAAAATGGGCCGGGTCAGGTTGGGTTGAACTGCAAACACTTTTTGTTCACCTTTTGCTGTTAATTGTAAGAACAATTAACAACAGTGATAGGATCAGGGGTGTTATCGCTAGCTTGGAGCATGGCACATATGGGATGGATTACTTGGCTATTATATTTGTTGCTCTTTGCATTCTTCACATAAAGCTTACATTCTGAGGTAACTTAACTTTTAAAAATTTCCTCTCATGACTTGCTTTTAAAGGTATCAATATGGATATGGATGCAAGTTTACCTTTATTTTCATCAAATGGTAAGTTCCAAAGGTTGCTTACATCAAAGAGAGTTTAAAAATCAAGAGAAAGACCAATTGCTCATATCAGTAGCTAAGTGCTCCAATGGCTTTACCCTTTTGCAAGGTTCGTTTCATTTTATTCGCTCTTCAATCCGCCAATGTTTACACCATCTTTTCATTTGCTTAGATGTATTGTTTTGCCTGAGTTTACATAACTCATTGATGTTATGGCTTTTGAAATGGTCTGATTCAGTATATTTTGTACTCATTAAGTTCAATTTTCTGTTTCTATAGGTTGTTGTTGTCTTTCTGCCGTTCTGGGTTGGCTTATCAAGCAGGTGAGTTCTGTGAGCCCTGTTTTACATACGTGTTAAAACGCATCTATAGGTTGTTTGTGGATGTTTGTTTTTAACTATCTATCATGGTTTCAAGAGATTGAGATAACTATTTGATTAGTTGGGGATAACAAGTTGATCTTACATTTACCCTAAAAGTTAGGTGTATAAGCGTATTAGTGTAAAAGAACAAATAAATTATAAAAGGAAATCTGATATATAAACCATTTTGGGTGAGGTTAAGAGGTGCAACCTTTTACAACATCGTTTTTGCATATGATCACTTGAAACAGAAAGGCATAAATAATGGTAATTTGGTTGTTATGCAATGATATTGTTCAGGGCTTTTCGTGAAGTATGGCCACATTTAGCTAAGAGCGTTAATTAATCGAGCCATCCCAGTCCATGCAGCGAGCATGTCTAAGCCTTATAAAGGTGTGGATTTTGATTCATCACCAATCTTTTTAACACCGTAATAAACTTATTAAACTCGTACTGTATGGGCACTCTAACAGTCTAATGTCAACTTTATACTTACTTTTTTCTATAGGATCAGAAAGCTCATGAAGCAATATTGAAAGCACTTAATCTTCTAAGGTTAGTAATTTGCAGTAGTATGTAGAGATGACAAAGTGGACGGGTTGGGAAACAGGTCACAGCGGGTAATTTTCGGTATATGGGTATTATTTATAAATAACTAGAATGTCAGATATGATTAGAAAAATTATATTTTCCGATAATTATATGTTTCTTTTAATGCTATTTTGTCAAAGATAAGTTTTATGAGAGAAAATTGTAAACTCTAGTGATATGTAACCTAATTTATTGTCTTGTACAGTGTGGTACGCAAGCTGAATTTGAAAGAATGGATGGCCATGGCTACACGTTGTGACATGTTACATGAGCCCGTAAGCTTTAAATTTGGAAAACGCGGTTAAGTTTTTTCTGTATGCTTTCCTTATATTTCTTGTGATTTAACATTTACAGGTTAGAGTTGCCATGTTTGGAAAGTATACCAGTCTTTCAGATGCTTATCTTTCTGTACTAAAGGTGATAACTTTTACTACTCTAACTCAAACCGAGACGAATCTTGATTTTGAGTTCGGTTAAGGTTTAAAGATTCTGATTCTGGTTTGATTTTAAACTATTTTTAGGCTTTGTTGCATGCTTCAGTAGCTTGCAGAAGGAAGCTAGTTATCATTTGGGTTTCTGCTACCGATCTTGAAGGTGCAACTGCCATTGAAGTTATCATCTCCTCCATCTCTTTCTTTTCTTAACCACTTTATAAACTGTAAATTAATCGACATTTTTTTGTTCTTTCAGAGTCCAGATGTAAATAGAGCTACTTGGAATTTATTTAAGGTTTGTATGATAATATGATCTCCTACTTTATATAATTTAGGAATGTGAATTTATGGCATTTAACAACCTAATATAAATAGATGATGAATCCAACAGTCTCCATTGCTTGTTTAATAAAGAAAATATGTTAATCTGCAGACTGCAGATGCTGTTGTAGTTCCAGACGGTTTTGTTGACCGAGGTGTTGAAGGGAAGATAATTGATGCTAAATATGCCCGCGAGAACAAGATTCCTTACCTGGGGATTTGTTTAGGAATGCAAATTGCAGTTATCGAGTATGCTGGATCTATTCTTGGTCTAAAAAATGCAAATAGCACCGAGTTTGATCCCAACGCTACAAATATTTGTGTCATCTTCATGCTTGAGGTTTGTTTTCAAACTAGTCTACTTTTGCAAACACCCTTTTGTAAATTAGTCTGATTTTGCAAACACCCTTTTGTAAATTAGTCTGATTTTGCAAACACCCTTTTTTTTACAGGACTACAATTTTTTTAAACATTCACAACAAGAATCTTGATTGACCCAGAAATGGATGTGGCCAAATCATTTGTTATTTCCTACTATGCAAGTTGACTAATAGTTATGCAAGTTGACTAATAGCTAGCTAGCATATAACTTTTACGATCAACGTGTTATGTTCTTGTTCTTATATTGGTTACAATTTCGAGTCTGTAATCATCTCATTGTATCATGTGTTATTTGAAACTTCATTTTCTGGATGGTGTTGTTTCATTCAGTTGTTAATATCAAATGTTTGTGTGTTTTGCAAACTTTAAGTTTCAACTTATGTAGTGATTTTATGGTTTTTACCGGCCCAACCAGAACTGTGAATGGAAAGAATTAGGAATTGTGGATTAGCGGGTCAGTTTCGGTAAAAAGAAATATTGGAGTTTTAGTGACTAAAGTTAAAGTAAAAAAATATAGGACTTTTAGTGACTAAAATTAGAGTAAACAAATATTGGACTTTTAGTGACTAAAGGTAAAGTAAAAAAATATTGGACTTTTAGTGACTAAAGTTGAAGTCAAGAAATATTAGACTTTTAGTGACTAAAAGGTTAAAGTCAAAAAATATTGGATTTTTAGTGACTAAAGTTAAAGTCAAAAAAGACATTTAGCGATGGTTCCAACAGTGACACTTTTTATTTGAGAAGGAGAAAGTTTTTAGGGCTTTAGTGACTCTTTTTATACTTTTTTTGACTCTTTTTTTTAGTCACTAAAAGTCATTTATCTTGTAGTGTTACGTGTTAAAGGAGACATACCTTTGAGGCTTTGAACAAAATGCTTTTCATTCGTTTATTCTAATATCTATTTTTGAATATGAATAACCATCATTCTTCAATAACCATCAATCTTCAATACTTTTCATTCGCTTCTTCTAATATCAAGTTAAGTTTATAAAGCCAAATTTATTAATTGAAAAATTAAATAAATTTTTATTAAAATGCAACAAAAAGAGGGCAACAATGGTTTCGGGTTTATAAAGGACAACCAAGGCTTGATGTAATGGTATAGGACTGCAAAGTCGTAGCCTGTTGGTTGTAGGAACCAAATGCATGTGTAACATTATTTATGTTACATGAAGTAGATAAGTAAATGTGTATTTACAATTTAATAGAATAAACTATGAATTGTGTAAATGGGTGACGAATGGTTCTAGGAACCGTGAAGCCCAAAGCCAAGAGGTTCTCCAATGATAAACTTTACCATAGAAAAGATTCGGATGAATCAAAGAACGAATGAAAGTTACAATGACGGAAATGGGCTTATAGAGTCTATGCCAAGTAACAAGAGAAAAGGGAATCATAAAATGGTTATAGGGAATCATAAAATGGTTATAGAACCATAGATTCCAAGGCTTATATAACGATGAAAATTACAAAAAGGTTCATTTATGTCAGAGTAAATAATTACTTATGTTGTTACCAAGTCTCTAAGCATTACTAATAATTATAAGGGAACATAAACCGGGTCGATGTGAAACACTATCCGAAAATGAGATGATTGTATGTGGATCCGACCAAGACACAGAGGAAACACGTATATAGGCTAGGTTAAGAATGAAGAATTTAACCCGTCAAACTCGAAATCCATCAACCTGAAAGGTTATTCCCGGTTAGTGTGGGATTTGGATTTATAGATATTTTATTTTGTTTCTTTTGTTTGTTTAGAATATTGAGTCATTATTTATTTCCTATTATTTATATCCTTGATATTAGAAGTTTTATATATGGATAGGTACTTAGTTTGCAACTTACTTAAATATAACCAGGGGTGGAGGTACTCTATAAAGATCGGGGTCAAGCGACACCGTTGAATTTTGAGACCGTAGTAGAGTGTGTTTAACCGGAATGTTCACTGAACCCATTTGTTTTATAACGTTGACACCAATAAGTTAACATAATTCAAAACCAGCTCAATGGTTCCTTCCCTGTTTTTGAATCTTGCGCAAGCCCCAACTTGTAACTTCCCAAGTTCGAAACATGTGAAGTACCAAAATCCTTTTGTTTTTCACCCTTGTTTTTTCCTTTCCTTTATCTGTTCTTTTTTCCATTATTTTTTCCTTTCCTTGTTTCCGTTCTTTTTTCCCTTTTTTTTTCTTTCGTATTTTTTCTTCAAACTAGGTTTTTAATTGGCGATCAAAAGGAGAACATCCTAATCTTCTCTACAATGGTAGCACGGTAATTTTGTTTAAAGATGAAGTTTTCAACCCGACCCGAATATTTTGATTTCATCTTGCTACAAATTCAAACGCCGTATAAAACGACACCATAGGAAAGAATTTCTGGCTCCGCCACTGAATATAACTAGAGGCTATGTATTTTCTTGTTTAAATCATAATAAAATTTTGAAGAGTTGAGATGCATATTCTCTAAATTCTTAGGTGTTTATTGTGTTAATATAATGATTTTGGCTCAAACAATTGGTATCAAAGGGTAGAAAAAGCTCATACCTTGCAAGGAAGAATGCTCAATTAGGTGATCGAAATCGCAGTTAACAACTGGTGGTGCGAGTTCTAAAGATTGATGGACTCATCGAGGACAAGACTGTGGGATTGGTAGAGCTAAAGGAACGAAACCACTAGACAGTCTATGAGACATTGATGAAGAAGAATATTATGTGTGGAAATTAACAAGAAAGAGATAATTGATCTAAGTGTGAAACAAGAGGTAAAGGTATTTTTTGGTTGAATGGTGCTGGACGAATAGGTAAAAAAATCAACGGTGAAATTTAGCTAAAAAATCGTGGTGTTGGGGTGATACACAATTACACAAAGAAGAAAGAGCAAATAGTATTTTTTTTTTGTGTGTGTTTATTGGTTGTGCGTTTAAGCCAACTAAGTGAGAAAAAAAACAGGGTTTTGTGTTATTGCTAGAGAAAAAAGGAGCCGCCTGTTTAGTTACTAGATTACTTACTGTTGGCATTAAAAAAAAATGATAGCATCAAGAAAAAGAAGATGTGTATGTACGTGATCATGTCATCATGGTTTTAATTATTATGATGGTGATAAAAGGGTGCATAAGTGTTACGTCCGAATCACAAGGGTGAGAATAATAGAGACCCAAAACAGTTTTCTATAGATACATGTGTTAATGCGATATGAAAGTGTTCTAAAGATTTAAGTGGAAAAATTATGAGTCTTCTAGAATGAAAGGTTAATATCGATTTGTATGGAATTTGGATTTGTGTAGATGTGTTATTTTTGGTTATTTTATTTTGGTTAGAATATAAGTCATTATTTATTTCTTTTTGGTTAGGACTTTTATATATGGGTAGATAACTTAGTTTATAAATATTTTAGTATAAATAGAGGTACAGAGCTATGTAGTTTTTCTTTATGATTTTATTTATAATAAAACTTTTAAGAGTTAAGACGCATAGTTTCTAAATTCTCAATAACTATTTTGTGGATATAACGATTCATGCCCAACACAACCCACCAACCAAAACTAATTAGCCCGCTTACTTGTTAATCTCACACAATTGACACCTCTAATTATCAAAATCAGAGAAAAGTATGACCTACGCTTATGCAACTTTTCGTCACACCACATCAATCATTTGATAATTTAACCGCTTTCACATACATATATATGTCTATCTTAAAAATATATAAAATAAATAAATAACTTATAAAAGTTCAAACCCCCAGGCCCCAGGGAACCTAACCACAGGTCGTCCTTTCCACTTAGGGTCAAAGTCGCCATGTTGCAACCTTCATCGATCATCAATATTCATATATAAATCGACTAAAATAAGATCTGAAGTGAGATACAAGATTAAAGTTTATTATAATATATGTAGTATTAGAATTCCATGAGTAGTGAATTTTCGTAGATAAATATATATTAAAAGTGTTTTTAAGTTTCATGTACTAGTTCAACAATATGTTACGAAAGAGAGAGTACTTTGTTTCAATTTAGGTTTCTAGAAGAAGAAGAATAAAAGGACAACAACCATCTATTAATAATAAACGATGTCAATTGTCATACATGATGTAAAAGAGTGGGAGACACGACTCTAGCTACATGGAAAATTAAGAAATGGGAAACAATTAATGTTAGTTACCAAATTAGCACTTTTATAATAAATATTGGTACGTAATATAGCATGCACGCATTAATTACAGCTTATTTACATGTAAAACTCACTCACCTCCCTGCAAAATTCATTACCTCTTTTTGCCTTATCATTTTATAATAATTTTAACCTCATTATGTTGTTTTTATTATTTTTCACGTTCTTTATAGTGCACTTTTAATATTATTATTAATTTATAAGATATTTAGTTTTTTTATAACTTTTAAGATATAAACTTTTATAAAGTATATTGAATATATATCGCTACGACTGCTCATTTTTATATACAAACCGTTTGGATATAAGTTTTATTTAAAAACCGAATCGAGTCAAATATATAATATATATATTTTATCTTTTTTAGTTAAATTTTCCAATCACATTACGTATATTTACTATTAAAAATACAATAAAACTTGGTTGCTTAGTGAAAAATAATGTTATATTATATTAAAGTTTTTAAAAGAAAAATGTAACAAGAAATACTTGCATATAACAAAATCAGACTCCGTTACATTTATAATAATAAACATGTAATGGAATCATATATGTAAATTATGCAAAGCATGTAATTTCACAACTAGCTATCTAGTTAATTATAACATCTTTAGTGCCATATGGATTTGGGTATGTTGAACTTTGACAACTGGTATTCTAATTAAGTGACATCAGAAAGAAGTATAAAATTGGGATGAATATATTCTTTAATCACCGGAGTAGTATTTTCCTAAAGTGTTATAAGGATATATCATTCCGTAAGAAGTATGAATTTTGGCTCAAAGTCTCGATCTAATTGTGTGCTACTTTGTGGTATTGCAAAGTGAACACTAGCTAGCTAACGGTTTTAAATGATATATATTTTCGGTAGTAAAGTTAGTTTTTATGTGTTTAAAGAGTGCACGACAGAATTTCTTTCGACTCTATTTTCTGTCTCATGGTGATTCATTGATCGATATGATACATTCATGTATTCTCACATGTGGTACACTAATCATAAGCAAACCCTACCAGGGTGGATACATCTTAGGTTTACCGGTGAACCTAAAAAGAAATTCTAAAAACTAATTTATGTTTTCGAGTATTTTTCATGCATTTGTTGGCCTTAATAATTGTTGTAACATCTCATTCCAACCTTTTTGACAAAACACGACCCGCTTTAAATTTTAGGCGAAATCTCATTTTAAATTGTGTTCTTGCAAAAGTTTAGGGTTTAAAATGTAAATATTAAAAGGTTTGCCGAAGAAGCCACATAACGGCTCGTTACGGGTCTGTTTTATCAGCTAACAAGATTTTCTCAATTTTGGTACTTTTGGTATCCCAATCTCGATTTCTTCTAGATATTTCGACTCTCTTTTATCCTTAAAAAATGTGGAACCTTCTGGAACCTTTTATCATAACCCAATTAAAATCAAATTGATCTGATTGATTTATTCCTAATATATTCAAGTTTCCTTATCCAAATTTGAAACCCTAGTTGACCCTCCACTATAAATACCCCTTGATATCGTCTCTAAAGCCTCTGTTCAACATTCTTCAACCTTCAATTTATGCTCCCAAACTCTCGTTCGCGTTTTGGAAAGTCAACAACCAACAATTTGATCGTCCGATTTCGTGGTTTTCTTGACTTGAATTCGGGTAAGTTTTTCTTGCATCTCCTTTGGTTTACAAAGCTCTTCAAAAACCTTCTTCTCCTTTCTGTTCATGAAGAGCCAATCGAAAAGTCAACCCTGTGTTCTTCACATTAAATTAGGAATATCAATCTAAAATCAATTAAACGCAATGCTACTGTTTTCTAATGATTCTAAACCGTGTTACAAGTATAATATGGTGTTTCCGGATCAACAAAACATAATATAATGATAAATTTTACATCTTTGAATTATGACATTAAAAATCAAGACTCTTTATGTATAAATCAACAATTGCGTAGTTTATGAGTAACACTGAGAAAATGACTCATTGAGATACGATACATGTTGCACCACAAAATGATAAAATGAGAAAAGGGGCAAGATTACTCACTTGATAAATAAATCGAGTTTGCGAGATAGCACCAAAAGTAAGAGGTGATAAACCCTGAGATTACCCTAGTGAAACAAATGGATCAATGAATAACAGAGACAACAACTAAAGTTCATACGTTCATGAGAAATTGGATGAATTTATATTATTTTGTATAAATGTTTAGTTTGGTGGCATTAACACTAGCGGAGATGCTAGAAAAAACTCACCCACGATCAAGTTAGGAAGACCATGAAATCGAATGGTCAAATTGTTAGCCGTTGACTTTCCAAAAACGCGAACAGGAGCTTGGGAGCAAAAATTGGAGGTTAAAGAATGTCAAACAGATGTTCGAGAGACGATATCAAGAGGTATTTATAGTGGAGGGTCGACTAGGGTTTCGAATTTGGATAAGAAAACTTGAATATTTTAGGAATAAGTCAACAAATAAGATCAATATGATTTGAATTTGGTTATGATACAAGGTTCCAGAAGGTTCCACATTCTTTAGGGATAATAGAGAGTCGAAATATTGAGAAGAAATTGAGATTGGGATACCAAAAATACCAAAATTAATAAAATCATGTTAGCTGATAAAACAGACCCGTAACGAGCCGTTACGAGGCTTCTTCGTCAAACCTTTTAACATTTATATTTTAAACCCCGTACTTTTGCAAGAACGCAATTTGAATGAGATTTAGCCTAAAATTTAAAACGGGTCAGGTTTTGTCAATACGATTGGAACGAGATGTTACAGTCTCCTTAACTGTAGAGAATTTCATCCCAAAATTAGTAGGGACTTACATGATAGAGGAAAAACAATAAGAAAGATTTTATCGTTTTGGACTTTTGGAATTTCACCATTTCAAACACTTACTATTCCTGCTAAACGAGACTCATATGAACTATAACCATCGCTTGCGTGTAATACTAGTTAAGCATGCGATTGGTTTGGTCATGGCTGTGTGGTCTTAGAAAGGATTGTTACGGATTTTCTTTAGACCTCACGTCTCGTGAAAGGAGGACTAGGTGTGAGTCGTGACACAGCTAGCTCACTGGAACGTGACGTTATGTGATGTTCTAGCTTGTTTCTCAATCTGTTTGCAATGTGGTATCTCATTTAGCATAAACAACTCATTAAAATTCTAATCTGCGGGATATGAACTCATCATGTTAGAAGCCTAGCCTTCAGGATAGGAACACATCTCATTGTAAGCCTAGCCTTCGGGATAGGAACTCATGTCATCAAGGCTTGTTATTCATATTAAAATCAATTGGTTTTCTCAAATTGTTCTAGCATATTATGTTTCTTATTTATTATAGCATATGACACAATTCGCATGTTTTCACTAAACTATGTATGTACTTAAAGCATGATTGCTCACTAACTTTCTGGTTGACCTTATTTTATACATGTTCCGGGTAGAATGTTTGAGGACTCAAGATGCTGTCACTTTAGTGTTATGGACCTAGTTTAATGCTTTAAATTAGATTATTTATTGTTTGTTATGGATGTTTGGTTGTATGACAATATTTTACTCTTACAATGAAATAGGTTTTCACTAAGTATATTACAACACTAATTAGTGGTTATGAGCATCTAAACAATCCTCACGCCTCGATATATTTCGCCGTCGATTGGATGTGACAATTGTTTCCATTGTTATGTTTTTCTGATTAAGTTTAAAAATAATGCTCAGAATCCCAACAAGAACAAAGTGGACAAGAAATCTTAGAATGAAATAAAAAAATTACCCCGTCGCTAAGCCAAATTGAAATCAAACACAGATCAAGAAGCCAAGACTACATCGAACACAAATGCAAGAACATTTTCTTCGACACCCGATAGTGAAACTTAGGACGAAGTGACAATTCATTTTCTAACTGATTATTTAACTGGTTGGGTCAGTATGATAATTGTGGCCATCAAGGGAATCGAAGCACAAATTTCAAAACTTGCAAAATCAAACAAGATTTTGAAAGGAGTTCAACAGTCAAGAGAGCAAACGGGTCAGAAGCATTTGGAAAATATGAAGATTCAAAACTGGAAGTCAAGCAAAGTTAGCTTTGAAGTATATTTAATAGGAGAAAAAAAAATACTTTGTAACATATATTTCAGAATGTTTATAAAAATAACTACTGTCCCATTATAAATTCTTTGTAAATTATATTTCAGAATGTTACTATAAATTTTTATAAATCTTTTAACAATTTTTCTATCAAGTTTTGAAGTATATTTAATAGGAGAAGCGTTTTGGATTGTTGCGATTCAATTAGGAACAGAACAGGAGAGGTAATTAAAAGTTTTCATTTCAAAACATTACCTGATGAGGGGAGAAAGAGTAAATATGAGATAGTAGAAGGAGTGATATTGTAAAACAAGTATCTTGAAAATTTGAAATGGAGGAGGTGGTTGTATTGTATAGTTTATAATGGCAAGGTGGAAGTTGGAAAAGACAGGGGGTTAAAGAAACAAGACCCAACTACTCTAAACATACACAAGCGTTGAATTCGTGTGCTCCCATCGGATCGGTTGAGAGGTGTTTGTTTTACAAACCCTTTTTTTCTTTCTTTCTTTCTTTCCACTCTCTCATTCCATTCCATTTCATTTCATTTGATTTGATGCAAATTCACGCTTCAATTCATCAACCCATGTATTATTAATGCACCCAAACACTTGGAAACTTAACAACCATGAGGTCTGATTCTCCGGCGAGTAGCCGTTCCGATGGGCGATCGAATTTCAGCCGGATGTTGGACTACCCCGGTGGCGATAACTCCAATGACGTGTACGGAATCGGAGGCGCAATGCTCCCTATATTCCTCAACGATCTACGACGAAACAACGATCAGGATTTAGTGGAGGTCACGTTGGAGTTAGAAGACGATTCGATTATCTTATGCAGCGTCACTCCCACCGCTAACAATCATCATGCTGCTTTTTCGCAGTCTTCGCCAGCCACCGGGGCCGGCTCCCGGCTTCGTCGGAAGTTTTCGTGGCTGACGTCTTCTTCGCGAGCTTCTTCTTCGGATGCTGCGAGTGTGGAGAACCGACCGATCACGTCTCGAGATGCTCGGAGAAGGAGAGTTGAACTGATTCGCACCAAATCTAGCGCTCAAAGAGCGCTAGGAGGTCTGCGGTTTATCAGCAAAACCACGAATAATGATGATGTTAACGAGCTGTGGAAGAACGTTGAGTCGCGGTTTGGGTGTCTGGCTAAAGATGACGGACTACTCGCTCGAGAAGATTTCGGTGAATGCATAGGTGAAACTCAAAATTGATCATCGCTAGAGTAAAACAAATTAGACGATAATTCGAGGGAACGATTCTTAATATATATATAATTTTTTTTTTAAAATCATAAAAATTTATACTACTGGACCAAAAAAACATAGAGGTGGTCGCCCCTCGAAGCCCAACTAAATTGCGCCCCTGATTAAAACGAGTGTCGAGTGTTTTGCAGGAATGTCGGACTCAAAGGAGTTTGCGTTGGGAGTATTTGATGCATTGGCACGAAGAAGGCAACAGAAATTGGGGAAGATTACGAAAGCGGAGCTTTACGACTTTTGGTTACAGATTTCAGACCAGAGCTTTGATGCTCGTTTACAGATTTTCTTCGATATGTATGTTTCTATCTCTCTATCTCTTTCTCTTCATTGATATCAACTGAAATCTTGAAAATGTTTCCATTGATCTTAAAGTTTTACACCCAAAATTCTGGTTCGCGGGAAGTAGAATTGAGGGACGAAACATTCAAAGATTCTTTGAGCTTGTGAAATGACTAGTCAGCCCTTGGGTTTCTTGAACTAAATTTCTACGGCACATTTTATTTTATTTGCTCTAAATTTGGTTCAAACTCGCGTTTGAGTTACTCTTAATAAAAGGTGTTACAAGCAGAATGCTTTTTCATTTTTCTTATGAAGCAATGCCGGAAAGAGGCGATAAGAAATTAAGAACCGAACATAGAATTGAGTTTTTGGTTTAGGGATATTGTGGTCATTTGGCGTGCTTTGTACCCAAACGGGACAGCAAGGATGCGGCACCTAAATATATAAATTATAAAGTCATCAGCATATGATTGTTTTTTCTTAGGTTCAAAAAATATTGCTGTCATCTATATATTCTTTCGTAATTGTTAACACATCTCCATCAATATCTTACTTTCAAAAAACAACATATTTTTATTATTTTTTTTATACTCTCATATATTATAGTATTAAAATAAAGTTGAGTGAATATGAAATAGAAATTTTCTATTGGTTGGGTCATGAAAGCCGCCGAGCTATTTGTTTATTTTATTTAAATGCCATACAACTGATATAAGGTTTGATGGTGTAATGAATAGAGACGTGTAGCATAAAATTTTAATTTTAGGTTTAATATTTGGTGTATTCGGCTTCTAATTTTAATGTATTTTTATATTTTTTATTTCAACTATTTTGTGTATTCGTGTTATCTCTATGACAATGCACGAATAGTAAAAGCTAGTTACCCTATATACAAATTTCATCTTCAATGAATAGTATCTTCATTCTTGTACCGGGTAACGTTGTATTCGTTGGGTGTCATGTGATACGCGACAATAAACTATTATTATTATTTTATTTTCTTAATTTTCTTCGTTGTATTTTTATACTGCCATGTTTACGTATTATTTTTGAAATTATCTATTATTTTAGTTTAACATCGTTGCATAATCTTTTCGTATGTGATTTCTTTTACATTATGCTTTAGCAAAGGGTCTTGTACGAGTAGTGAAATCTAGTTTATAACATTTATAGATAGTAAGTGGTAGATATTTATATTAATAAATCTATATTTATAAAAATTTAAACTTTAAAAATAGAGATAAAGATTCCAATATAAAAAAGATAGACAATCTCTAAATTTTATTACCCTTTTCCACTTAAAATGTCTTTGGCTTGTTCCAAACCAATAGATAAATTATCTTGGCAGCTCCTTGCTGCGGCTGGGTTGTTTTGGTGGTGGTGAATAAATTTTTGCTGTTCAAAAAAAATTAAAAATAGATAAATTATCTTATTAAATCACCGATACTCTGTAAAACAAATCTTATTACACCTCGTAGAGTCGTAGATGATTTCAAAGGGAGAACTTTTCGTGATAACCATATTCAGATTAATTGTACCATATTCTTGAGTTGTACTTGTAAAGAAGAAGTTGACCAAGATGTGATTTTTGTATTGCTGAGAAAGTTTTCATGATTCTTTTTTTTCATATAAACCCAAATTTTGATTTTTGTATTTTGTTAAGCAATTTTTCATGATTCTTGTTTTTTTATCAACCCAGGGCCGACAGCAACGAAGATGGAAGAATCACAAGGGATGAGATACAAGAGGTATGTCTGTATTTGCTACACAATTTTTATTTATTTATTTTTTTGATGAATTTGACCTTAATTCATTTCTTATTTTATTTTATATATACATACAGCTGCTAGTTCTTAGTGCTGCAGCAAACAGATTGTCAAAACTGAAAGAACAAGCCGAGGAATATGCTTCTTTAATTATGGAAGAACTAGACCCTGAAAATCTTGGCTATATTGAGGTACAATATTTGAAAAACTCACTCTAGCTGACGATAAAACCGATTTTTATGCTTTTTAGTTCATTTCGTAACGTTTTTCTTCAGTTATGGCAGTTGGAAACACTTCTTCTACAAAGGGAAGCTTACATGAACTACAGTAGACCTCTGAGCATAGCAAGTGGAGGGTGGAGTCAGAATTTGAATTCCCTGAAACCTAAAAGCATTGTTCATCGGCTAGCTCGTTTTGTAACGTCGGTTTTGATTGAAAATTGGCAAAGAACTTGGATTTTACTGCTATGGTTTCTAGCCATGGCTTGTTTATTTACATGGAAATTTAAGCAGTATAGAGACAGGGCTGCTTTTGAGGTAATGGGGTATTGTTTGACCACTGCTAAAGGGGCTGCTGAAACTCTTAAACTCAATATGGCTCTTATTCTTTTGCCCGTTTGTCGAAATACGTTAACGTTCTTGAGGTCTACACGAGCCCGATTGTTCATCCCTTTTGATGACAATATCAATTTTCACAAGGTAACCAACCACTAACCACCCTTTGAATATGATCTTTATGATGCCTTATTTAGTTATTTACCAGCAATGAACTTGATAGAATCTATTTGGATTGCAGATAATTGCTTCTGCAATAGCCGTGGGAATCGTTTTGCATGTTGGTAATCATATGATTTGTGACTTCCCTCGGCTGGTAAACTCGTCACCAGAAAAGTTTGCTCTTCTAGCATCAGACTTCCATAACAAAAAGCCGACATACAAGGAACTAATAGTCGGGGTTGAAGGTGTGACTGGAATCTCGATGCTGATCTTAATGTCGTTTGCATTCACTTTAGCTTCACGGTATTTCAGAAAAGATGTTTTGAAGCTGCCATCGCCATTCAACCGGTTAACAGGATTTAATGCCTTCTGGTTTTCACATCATCTTTTTGGTTTGGTGTACATACTGCTTGTGGTTCATGGATCATTCTTGTTCTTGGTTCATAACTGGGCTCAGAAAACTGTAAGATGTTTGCTTTCTTGTTGCAGGAAAACAGTTACAATATAAAACATTATAAATTTCATTTTTTTTCACCAAGAATATATGTTCCAATATTGCAGACATGGATGTACATCTCGGTTCCAATCTTAATATATGCAGCTGAGAGAAGTCTAAGAACAGGACGCTCGGAACAATACTCCCCTAAAATCATAAAGGTGACAAAAGGAGAGAAGTCTAAGAACATGTTTGTTAAACAAGTAACATAAAATCTACTAATACCATGTTTTTATCTCAGGTTTCCAGCCTACCAGGAAATGTTTTCAGCATAATGATGTCTAAACCGAACGGATTTAAATACCGGAGTGGGCAGTATATATTCCTGCAATGCCCTTCAATCTCTCCATTTGAATGGTTTGTAATAGCTACATACATTACATAATGTCTACATTTTATCCATCATGTTAACAGTAATGCTGTTTTGTAAAACCCTTTTTGAGAATGTTTCAGGCATCCATTTTCGTTAACTTCATCACCAGGAGACGATTACTTGAGTGTTCATATCCGGACAGTTGGAGATTGGACCCAAGAGTTGAAGCAAGTATTAACCAATGAAAATGGTTCTTCATGTACGATTGGGCGAGCCAAGTTTAAGAAGCTAGGGGAAGTCGATTCAAAAGGGTAACTTTATCTGGCATCAAGAAACTATCTTTTTATATGCATGATGCAAATTCGTAGAATATATAAGTGAAAATTTAAATAATGCAGTTTACCAAAGCTGCGGTTAGATGGACCTTACGGTGCACCAGCGCAGGACTACAGAAACTATGATGTGCTACTTCTTGTGGGGCTAGGAATTGGAGCTACTCCTTTCATAAGTATTCTAAGAGACTTATTAAACAATAATCGCGCAGTGGAAGACCAGACTGATTCAAACACAGAAACGAGTATATCAGGGGACAGCCTTACGAGTCTAACATCTTCAAGTATTGCATCATCATCTGAAAAGAAGAAACCAAGGAGGACTAAAAGTGCAAACTTCTTTTGGGTCACTAGAGAGTCCGGCTCGTTTGAATGGTTTAAAGGAGTCATGAATGAAGTCGCAGAAATGGATCACAAAGTAACTCACATACACGTCTAAATCTTGATATATGTAATCGCATAATCGACTTGATTGTGATTCGTTTGAAACAGGGTCAAATTGAGATGCACAATTATCTTACAAGTGTTTATGAGGAAGGTGATGCAAGATCAACTTTGATCACTATGGTTCAAGCACTCACTCATGCGAAACATGGAGTCGACATCCTATCTGGCACTAGAGTATGACAAACCTAACTAACTTCCTTCCTTACTTAAATGTTACTTTAATCTAGTATGCTATAACTAAACTGATAAGAAATTAAGAACTAAGAAGCATAAGTGTTTCTGCAGGTAAGGACACATTTTGCTAGGCCCAACTGGAGAGAGGTTTTCAGCAAGGTAGCATCAAAACATCCAAATACAACCATAGGTAAATAAATCTCTACAATCACAATGGCCATCGATCAAATTGTGACTCGAAGTTTAGAAAATTCTTGGTCTTTCAGGAGTGTTTTATTGCGGGATGCCAGTGTTGGCTAAGGAGCTGAAGAAACTGTCATATGAGATGAGCCACAAGACATCGACACGATTTGAGTTCCACAAGGAGTATTTCTGAACTAAAACAGCGAGTATAACATGTTATACGTACTTATATATATACATATCTATATATCTTACAAATTTGAAGTAAAAACGGAATGTAAATCTGTACACTATACATCAGCTAGTGTAGGTAAACCTGTATAATTTGAGCAATACATTTAAGAAAAATTAATAATATGTACTCTCAAGTCTCACCAATTAGTCATAAAAAGATTGAGAGCCAAACTAACATTTGGTTAGGTCATATGAATTTAGCCATTTTGAATGAACCATGCATGTGAACTAGGCCCCAAATCTCTAACTGGGTTCACACCATTGGCTCAAGTGATCAAAAACAGGGCAGGAAACATGAAGATGTGGGGTTAGGTCTGATCATACAACATGGATGACACTCATATAAAAAGTAAAATTACCAACAGTTTTTTTTTTAATCCATTTATTGGCTACCAATTTATGGCACCCAACTACCATAGTCATCTGTCCCATTCTCACCAACAGCAACATATGTGTGTACAAAATATAAATGCACAACTTACTGATTGTGACACTTTAGACCACTCTTAGAGCCTTCCATTCTGTTGTATCTGTTCTATCCTTAGAAGAGATGGATAAATTTTGGTGTTTTTAACCCATCTAACTCCTGACCCGATCCATATTATATTTATTAGGTCCATTGTTAAATGGCCAACAAATACTGGTGGACATTTAAAGGAGTAAAACTGACAGGCTCGCCTTTTGCGGTCCTTTGTTATTTCTTCATTTAGAAACTTATTTCTCCATTTATACAATGAAAGTCCTCTATGCTCTATAATTTAGCTGCTTCTTCACACCTACTACAACTTCACTAATCACACCTTGATGGCTGTTTGCATCTTCTTCTTCATCATTCTTGCTCTCACTTCCTCTGCAATAATGGCCTCTCCTTCACTGGATCTAGTCCAGTCATCCTGCGAGGACGCCACCTTCCCTAAGGTCTGCTTCCACACCCTCTCCGTTTTCAAAGGACCCGTCACCACACCCCGGGAACTCGCACAGGCCGCGATCAAAGTCAGCATATCTCGAGCCACCAAGGCGTCGGATTTTCTTTCCGAACTACAAAAGGAAGCCAACCGGAGAGAGAAAGGCGCGGTGAAGGACTGTGCTAGCCAGATAGAGGACTCGGTGGACGAACTGAGGAAGACCCTGGGTGAGCTCAAGGAGCTCAGAAGAGACACGTTCAAGTGGCAAATGAGCAATGCCGAGACGTGGGTCAGCGCAGCGTTGACCAATGAAGATACATGTCTCGATGGGTTCAAAGAGGTCGATGGTCAGGTTCGGTCGGATGTCAAACGGAAGATCACGAATGTGGCTAAAGTCACCAGTAACGCGCTCTATCTCATCAACCGTCTTGATCGCCCCTGACCTCGCTCATTAATATAACTATCATCATCATCTCATCAATTGATATGTAGTATTGTGTTATATTTATGGTCCTTGTTTGTTATATCATATGTAAGCATATAGGTAAGTAATTATGTAACTTATCTTTCTTAGTTATTGATGTGAAATAAAATAATGTGTTACTTTCCCCTTATATATATTAGATGGTTAATAATTGATGAAGGACAATAATTTCTCACATTCTGCAACATCTACTGAAAAGAAAAGCTGTAAATAAAAATAGTGAAGAGTTGTGACCACCAAACCCAAAACCCAAATAAATTGGATGGGCCCACCTTCATATCAAATTATCAGCTCTTCTTTTTTTCTTTCTTTTGGCCCACCAACAAACTCATGTATTGTTTCACATATTTATGAGATAGCTCACTCGACAACAGTACAATTACAGAGGTGGCAAAATAAAGGGAACGTAATAAAGGATTGACCCACCAGCACTCTTTGTCGTTATTATTCTTCTTAAATTTTAACAGATTCTAAGTATATTAGTTATGGTTACGAATATAATATTGGTTTCATCATGCTTTTTTTTTTGAACTTTTTAAAGAGAACAATCTAATCTGTATCTAATTCTACATAGTTCACAATGATCCTAATGTTATTAGATCATAATGCCAGTAATTAGATTGCGAGCAATAAATGGTGTGTCGATTGATTCACCTATTCCTTGATGCCTCTTCGTCATGTCATGTCGTAGTAGCATGGGAATTTATATAGTTCACGTCTTCCCTAGCCACACCTGACTGAGATAATACCGTCTCAATTAGTGACCACAAACACGAAACACCATGTCACTTCACGTGTTCGTGAGGACCCTTTCCATGGCTAGATCATGTTCACGAGCCATTTCTTCCAAATTAATAGACAAATTAATAGACATGACCATACATTGACATGTCATTATTTTCTTTTTTGAATCTTTTGTTTGAAGATTTAAATTAGTTATTAATTTTATTGTTCTTAAATAACTTTTGATTGGTAATTTAAAATTGAAAAACTAAATATGTAGTATTTGGATGATAAATAACTGTTTTAAAAATTAGTATTAACTTTTTCTAATAATTAATAAAATGCATTAGAACCCTTTTAAGGGTGGAGGGGGTGGCTGCGGCTTCCCCTCCTACTTCATCGGGCTTTATCCGGCTATCACCGCCACAATCACGGCCTTCCCCCTTTTGATTCACCGGTTTCAATCCTTGGTTTGTTGAAGGTGTGTGTGGGACAAATTTTTTATTATTTATTTTTAAAACATTATATATATCTACTAGCTTTCTATTATCATCTCCTCCATTCTACTACTTTCTAGTACCATTCTACTCATATTCTCTCAAATGACATGACACAAGCTAACTAGCTTATTCGCTTCAATATCTTCTACCACCACCCTCTCCATTCTCCACTCTAAAAACAATATACTCCAAAACCATATGTAATGGTCAATTGGGTGTGAGGGAGGAAACACACTCAACTGCCTACTTTTCTTTCTAAGGTTGTTCGCAACACAGACACGAATTCTTCCCATAAACGCACCTGGTAAACATGTCACATCAGTTTTTAACCGTTTTTTCACACAAACATATTTTTACCCCAAAGCTGTCCTTCCTGAATCCCTTATTTACCTATTTAATATTATATTATAATAGTGTTTGTGAGGAGAAAAGAAAAAGAAAAAAAAGCTACGGATGAACTCGATTTACGCACGTAAGGAAGAATTGGACGCCAAAGACAAGCTATGGAGGAACACCCACAGGCCACAACGCCGCACCTCTGGCATGCGGCGTCCATGGGGGAAGGATCTCTGCGATGCGGATAGTCTAATAGCAATTCCTAGGATAACATTACATGCCAATATGCCATACATAACAATAGATGGGAAATTGCTTGACCTACCTTGATTGAGAGGCAAGAAAACTTTGCTTAATTGCCATTAAACCTCTAGTTAAACCCTGCACAAAATCATCTTTGAGATTGAGTGAAATTAGTAAAAGAAATAAGACGATTATACCTACTGGTAGATTAAACATTAATATATAGAAATTAATTGCTTGTGGGTGAAGCCCTCCATGTAGAATAGGATGGACCCGATCATATAGTTTACCGGTTACAGGCGTAGATCTGGATTTATGCTCCCCCTGATCTCTCCATTGATTAGAACGAGGGCTCCGACTACCACCGCCACCAAACAAACAAACAGGCGAATCTCTCTCTCTCTAGATCCCAAACCCAAACTACTACTTTGAGTTGTTAACCGTTTTGTCTGTATGTTAAAAGTGGTTTAATGAAATCGATGGTTACATATTATTATTCTAATTGAACTTAGATAAAATTACATTTTTTTGTCTTATAACTTTATTCATTTTGTAATTTTTGTCCTTTATCTCTTTTTGTTATACTCTTTATCTTTTCCTTTTTAACGGATTTCAACAAAGTTAAAGATCAAAATATAAGGATTGACCAGCTTTTTGGTGAAATGGGAATCACGCGTAAATTTGACTAGTGTTTTTTATTTACTTTCATCATGTATTTTTCATTTTGTATTTTCTAATTTTAATTAAATAAAGGTTTGTATTTCTATTTTTAATTAAATTGCAAAAAAAAAAAATAATAAAATAATCCATAACATGGGCGGATAACATGGGAGTATACCCCTCCCATGTTATGGATGCATGTTATTCAGTCAGCACCTACGTGGCGGATAACATGGAGGTATACCCCATGCTATTAGGGTAAAGTGAGTTCTTCGGGAGAAGGTGTTGATGCGTCCCAGCTGGCCCAATTACAAACCAAGAACGAGTCCAACAACAATTGCCAAGTCATGGACTCATGGTACCAATCTCAGGCCCAAGAGAATGTCCCACCGGCCCAAACGGTTCATGGACTAATCCGTTAGAAGCATGCATGCAATCCCACGTGATCTTTTCAATAACTTGTTCTTCAATTTCCATTTTTCCATGATCAATTAGTCGCTAGTTTTTAGGGAGTATAGTTTTTAGGGAGTAGTGCTGCATTTGTTATTTGCTTATCTTTCACTATCTAAGAACTTTGAGATGGCAAATTCCAATATTGTGATGTACAGGTAACTTTCATTGTGATGTAGTGGTAGGAAGTCTATGTTCTCTATTTGAGACAGATGTTTGATTTTTACGGGCAACACTTTGGAAGGGCATTCGCGATGAGGGGAGACTTGGGACTGAAAGGTCACAAGTTCAATCCCTGAGCTCCCAGGTTTTACAACCCGGCCGCTCCCAAAGGTGAATTTTTCCTGGATGAGCTCAACTGGTATGTAATGTAAATAGTCCCTGAGTTTTTCGGGACATTCATTGACCGTTCAAAAAAAAATCAAAACTTTGAGATGAATAGAATGACAACCAAAAAATTACCCCATTTGTGTTCTTACTTATTTTGGTTTGCTACTTCCGATCGTTATTACAATGTGTTTATTGCATTAAGTTCCCAACATAGCATATACTAAAACTAAAAAGGATTTGGAACTTTTAATCATAATTCCCTAGTTTTAATGTGTTTCGCATATAAGTCAAATACTTAACAGCATCATATTCACATTCTCTATATTATAAACGAGATGTTTACCACCCCGTGTGTTGCTGCGGGGTTGAATTTATATGCTGAACGAAAGTTAAAAAGTTAAGGGGTATAATGTAAAAGTCTAAAAGTCTCGTGTTGAAAGTATAAAACTATAAAAGTATATTAAAAATGAAAGTAAAAAAAGGTAAGAGTTTCGTGGGCAAAGTAGAAGACAACAAAACTTAAAACGAAAAAAAAATACCTTTAAAAGTTAGAGCATTAAAAATTTAAGGAGTATATAAAACGTAAAAGTTTAAAAGTCTCGTGGTGAAAGTATAAAACTATAAAAGTATACTAAAAACAGAAGTTGAAATGTTAAAAGTTTCGTGGCAAAGTAGAAAACAACAAACTTAAAAAAAAAAAAAAGTCAGAGGGTAGAAAACGTAAAAGTATGAAATATATTACTATTTCGTTAAAAAAAGTAGTGTAAAAGTTTAAGGGGTAGAATTTGTCAAACATTCAAACTACCGAAACGTAAAAGTCTAAAAGTCTCGTGGTGAAAGTATAAAACTATAAAAGTATACTAAAAACGAAAGTAGAAAAGTTAAACGATTCGTGGCGAAAGTAGAATACAACAAAACTTAAAACAAAAAAAAAACGTTAAAAGTTAGAGGGTTAAAAAGTTAAGGGGTGTAAAACGTAAAAGTCTAATAGTCTCGTGGTGAAAGTATAAAACTATAAAGTATACTAAAAACGAATGTAGAAAAGTTAAAAGTTTCATGGTCAAAGTAGAAGACAACAAAACTTAAAACAAAAAAAAAACCTTAAAAGTTAAAAGATAGAAAACGTAAAAGTATGAAACATATGTGACTTAACTCTGAAAACTAAAAGTTTACTATTTCGTTAAAGAAAAAATTGTGTAAAAATTTAATGGGTAGAAACTGTCAAACATCCAAACTATCGTGCTCAAACAATAAGATAGAAAAAGTATACTATTCATGTTCTAATTTTCATTGTATATATATATAACTAGTTTTTGATACCCGTGCGACGCACGGGCGGTTTTAAAAAACGAATACAAAATTTAACATGTTATAAAAATGTAATTCGATAATTAGAATTAAAGAAAAAAATTAACATTCGATAATATAAAAAGTTATAAATTTAAAAAAAAAGTATTCATATCCTCATTTATTATGAATCAATTTCATTTAATTTCAGTTTTTAAATTAGGATATGAGATATGCATTTATTGTCAATTACTTTGTTAAAAAATTAGTTAATGACTTTGTTAATTATTCAAACAATTAGAAAAATATAAATAAGGCAAACCATTTGAGCGGGAAAATGAAAAAAAAAGATTTTTGTGGTAATGCCATGTGGCATTCAATCTTTTCATATATATATTATATAGATATAGATGATAAACTTATAATCTTTTAGTTGTATATATACATATAGATAGATATTTATTTACAATTTTAGCTTTAATTTCAACGAGTTACTAAAAACGAGCCAAGAGTTAGGTAGACCTTGCCTCAAACTCTCGTTTTTTTTTTGAACGGTGAACGAATCATTCGGAAAACCTAGGAAGTATTTAAACCAGTTGAGCTTATTCCAGAAAAAATTCAACTTCGCAAGCGGCCGAGTGTTTATTTACTTGTATTAAAGCTGATATTAAACTTCGAGTGAGCAAATTACGGCCGTACTTTTTAAATAGTGCTACTTGCAGTTTGTTGAGGAGTGACCAATATAATAATCCGGTCAGTCAAAAAATTGGACGTAAAATAAAGACGCTTACGCGTTGGTACATTTCATTGACTGGCCGAAAAAGTGGTACTAATATTACTATAACTCACCACTATTAATTGTCAAACCAATTAGGTTATTAAAAGTCTGATACTGGGTTGATGAATTACATCTTTTGATTAACAAAAATCAAAGAAAAAAGTAGATTTTTTTTTAAGATTTAGTTAATGGTTTATGGGTTTTTGAAATATTTTGATTTGGTACATGGTTAATTTGTTAGTATGGATAGCAAACTATGAATATTTAATCTGAGTTTACTGATGGGACAACAAACTTGGCCGTTTGAACACTTGGCCAGAGTTTGTTGTCGAGGGAAGCAAATTAAATTGGCTAATTCGTTGTATGTATAGTGAACTCTTTTTAATTTATCTTTTAGCCAAATTTGCTAATTTCACCAACAAACTAAATTGTCACTATTCAAGTTTAGTACTTTAATCAACAAACTCTTAATTATTTCGATGACTTCAACATAAAACGTCTTTTTGGTAGTGTAACGAGATTAAAAATCTAATATAATTATTCGAGCAAGTTATAACCAATCGACCCCCTTTAATTTACCTCATATGCTTACGCTCCAATAAGATCATGTTAGTCAAAACCATCGAAGTAGCAAACCTGAATATATAGTAATAAGTTGAGTTTGTTGGTCAAAGTAGCAAACTTGAGTTGTTTCCTCTTCGGAAAAAAAAAATCCGGCAACAAAAAGTTAAAGTTCACAACTCATACACGCGACCTGTTAGAAGTTTGTTTCCCACACTAGCGAACTAGCCAAGTTTAGTTCTCCCGACAGAGAACTTTGGCAAAATTTGTTGTCCTCACAAGTAAACTCTGACCAAATGTCCATTTTGATATCCATTCGATATCCACACTAGCAAACTATCCATTTACCAACTAAAAAGTTTTATCACCCATAAACCATCACGGTACTAGTGTTGGTTCCGACTAGCCGTTCGAAAAAATTATAATAATAAACCATCACACTAGTTCTAAAAAAATTGAAGAAACGCACGTTAACCATGCATGCACAAAATGTTGGTTCCGTTTTTCTGACATCTAAAAATATAATGACCAAATTCATAGATACAATTATGTTTCCACTTTTCTTAACATTATAAAATCTTGAAAAGAGTCCAGGCGTTTACTAAAAGTAAGATTAATTTATTGTGACTTTTAATTATGAAACTTGAATGAGGAATTAGCCTAGTCTATGTTAGTGTTCACATATTAGTGAGACCATTACGATAATACTGTACCAATTTTAAATGTTTATACTAATACAATGAAGGAATAATGTACTACACGTGACTGAAATATACTCCATCGAAATGAATTTTGTTAGACGAGTAGCCATTTTAAAATTATTAAAAATTATATTTATTAAAATATTTTAATTTTGATGAAAAAATGTTTTGTTGTACATTACTTTTGTAAGTGGTTTTAATTGTAATTTTTAATTTTAGCCGTACATAATTAATTTCAAAGTGTCTTGGCCTATAACAAACTCATTTTAAAAAGATATTAGGCACATTAATATTATGCACATTAATATTAAGCGATGCAATCATGCTAGATTCATATAATATTTGTTTAAATATATTAATTATAAATGTTCTAATATGGCTATTGTTTCTTTTTACAAAGCAACAAAAAAAAACTGATCATGATCCAAAAATAGATGAATTAAAATTGAAGATCTATATTTAATGTGAGGCATGATGGCGGATATTCGCATATGATATTCATTATATAATTCCTTATATAATGAGGCTAGTTATATATCTTTGTGGACACCAACAAGTTGTATATGATGCAAATTATGTTATTCACAATATCCTCGACAAACGTTCCGTGGCTATTAGCCTATTACAATGTTCTTATTTTGGATGAAGTGTGACATAACTTATAAACAACCACAAAAAATCTTACTTATGTTGAATTTCTTAAATTGTTTGAGTTGAAAATGAAAGAGTATTGTTGGAAACCAAGACAAAGATAATTTTTTATTCGTAGAATTCACTTGATTTCTCATAATTCTCACATGATAAATAGGCTTAAACTCCCAAGTTCCGAAACCATAAGTTAGTACTAAACGTTAGTGTTCCAATCATGTTACTAAGAAATATTGACAAAAACAATGTTTTTATAAAATGAAACTAGACTGCATGTGAATTAATGGGGTAATAATGTTATAGAAGCAAAGATCGTATATGTAAGTAATATGAATATTGAATTTTAATAAACCCAGTTATTGTCTATTGGTTCATATTAATTCGCATTTAATTTATTCCCTACAATAAACCACATTTTAAACGTATTAGAATCTATTACACCGCCGTTAAAAGACCAGTAACTCCGTTAAGTAAATGTCACTTTTTGATGACTGGGCGTCACAGTGGCATCTTATGTGACATGTTTTTATGACTAGACTCAAATACAGAGGTGTTTTAAATATTTCTGTATGTTTTGATACTATCAAGAAATGTTTTGTTTAGGATTATTTTTTGTTTTTAATTATGATTGGTTATTTTTAACTTTTCTTTACATACATCAAAAAGATGTCACATAAATCGCCACCGTGATGCACAATCAACAAACTGTGAAATTTTACTTAACGACGTTAGTGACCAATTAAAGGCGAGTTCATAGATTCCAACACCTTTAAAATCTGGTTTATTGTTGGGAATAAATGAAATACGGATTAATATCGGTCAATAGGTAAAAACTGGGATTATTATTATCCGATATTCCTAAGTAATATTGGCATCTTACTTTTATTTGTAAAGTTTGTCAGGATATCTTAAAACAAAATGTATACTTTCAAATTAAAAAAAAAACAATTTTCATTTAAGATGTTTACAATAACAATAAATAAGAGGCAAGGATGATTAGTATCAAATGCATTGTTGTAAAACTTGTTCGAGGCGACCAAGTATTCCCACCTACGCCTACTACTCCCCGAGTACCCCCCCCCCCCCCCGCGCCATTTGGGCGAGCACTCACAACTTCCCAGTCGATTGACTTAGGAGCGCCTAGCGACTTTTACAACCATTATCAAGTATTAGTTTGTTTTTAAGATAACCGATCTTATACATATTCAGCTGTATGTTGTGTTATCTATAGTTATTATAAAGTAGAAACAAAGTAAACATATTAATCTTATATAAAGTAGTAAACTTACCATCAGAACATCAAATGTGGTATACAAAGAAAATTTTGAATAGATCTATTAATTTTAACTGTTACTTTTTATTTTTACACTATTATGCATAAGAAGATTTCATACCCTAGTATCTGAGTCTTTTGAACCACAAGAAAGAAGTTTAACCACTAAATCAACTTTGCTTGATCATTTATAGGTCATTTATTTGGCAATTAAAGAGTTGAAGTTCACCAGCCTATCATCTCCTCAAATAAAATTAATTGAATTTATTCAGCATCCTTTTTAATTTAAACTCGTGGGTAGTGTTTTTAAAAACCGGTTAGAGCAAACTGGTCCAACCGTTTAAGAGCTAAAAAAAGGTTGGGTTTTTAATTGAATTTGTCTGACATCTTTTTTAATTTAACCGGTTTAACCGGTGACCGGGGGCTAGACAGGTTTGGTTAAGAGCGTTTTTATCTAGTTCCGAGCTAAAATGTGAACCGGCGGGTTTTGCAGTTGAATCGGTGCTTAAACCGGACCTAGACCCACATTGAACCATTTTTTTTAATTAAGCTAAAAAAGGCAAGGTTTTTTTTCTTTGATAAAAATAGCTTGATTAGAACTTATATTTATGTTATTTTAGATAATTATAATTTGTTTTAGACTTTATTTAAAGTTTTTTTTTTTTTTTTTTTTACATTTATCATGGTTAAAAGTTTACAAAATATATATTATATATTTACATGTTTGAATAGACAATCCAATTCGATTGTCCGGATCAACCTGGGTCAACCAGTTAAACCTTTTTTTAAACAAGCCCAATCTGATTTTAAAACATTGCTCGTGGGTCTCATGAATGGGATTTTCAATGCCACCATTAAATGATGAGTTTAGTTTATTAGCCTATTATATCCTCTCAATCTTCCTAATTTCACAATCTCTGCCTTGGGGATCCATAGTACCTGCAGCCATATATATACATAGTTGTTGGCCAATGAGCTCTTGGCCTAGTGGTCAATGGGGTTGTGGTAAGACTTTGCTTTACCTGGAGGTTGTGGGTTTTATCTCAGACATAGACGGTTCTTTGGTGATTTAAGAGGTTATGTTAGGAGTAGATTAGAGTTAACCGTTCAAAAAAATATACATAACCTTTGCACACCTCTACTCGAAGCGGCTTACCCTGTGACCTCGATCTCTCGCATGAATCCATGTACTCAGTTTCTACATACCGAACCAGCATTGACCACCGTCACCATCTCTCAAATAAAGGTAACTAGATTTGCAATGCACGCATTGTCGCGCCTTTTCGCAGGGAAACCACAGATACACAAAATAATTGCATTGACATAACACAACCAACATAAATTAAAGTTAGAAGTCAAACGCTCAAATTATCGAGCATAGGACCTAAAGGTGATGTTACACCATAATACCTATTACACCACCAACTTATTTGCTTGGTGTAAAAAACATTTGCATTGATTTAACACAACGAAGAAAAACAGAAAATGTGCAGTGTCGTCAATAAAAGGTCAAAATGTCAATACTATTATTGTTACCGCTACTGAGTCTAAATGTCTCTGCTAATAATCATTATGCCATATAACGTTTTTTTGTGTGTTTTCCACTTTTTCCAGATATATAATTATCTGGACAACAAATTTTCAAATAAATACATAGAGCATGTTTGGCTAACCATTTGGAATCAACTTATTGACTTTTAAAAAAAACCTATAATTTAAAATTTATGTTTGGAAAGTGTAAAAACACTTTTGAAAATAACTTTTAGAAAAATAGTTATAAGCATTGTTTCAAAAGCCAAGAAATCCTGGCTTTTGGAAGCTACATTTAGCTTTTGGATATGCAAATTACTATATTACCCTCAAAATAAACTCTAAGATATATAAATGATGTCCTTTTTGATCATTTTATATAAATAAGCTAAGCAAAACATTTTTTTGGAAACATCCTATTGACTTATTGGTATTTCACACCACAAAAGTTAATCCGAACTTTTATTTAAAAACTCATTTTGAAAAAGCTAAACGTCAATAAATGTTTTTGGGGAAAAGTATTTTTCCACTCAAATAAGCACTACCAAACATACCCATAAAATATGTTACCATTTACATATATCAACATAAAAAATAGACCGCCATGAGCACGTATCACGGGCTGTCACGTGACATTCTATTGATAGTAGTTTATATTTATCTGTATGAATTGTATAATTCTCAAAGCCATTGATCGAAACTTGTTTTGAAGTCCTAATTTTTGACGACTTAGGATAAACTTTTGAGGAAGTAGATCATCTAAGAACAAGCTTTCAAAATGGTTTTGATTATAAAAGTTGTTTTTTCGGCTCCGTCCAGCCCTTCAACCCTTCAATCTTTGGTTTCTTTATAAATTTAGTCTTAGCTTTATTTTTCTGGAGTGTTTTGACTGGTGCACGTAAGCTCCGACCACCCAAACACATAGTTTTGATGTTTTACTATCGAAATATAGGATTTTATATCTAGCAAAATTTTTGAAGTGAATTTATCATTTTAGGAAGTTTATATAAATCTAACTAAAACGTGAATAAAATGCAATTTCAAGTAAGTTAATGTTTTATTTTGATTATTAATATATAATTTAGTTTTAAGTATATGTGGTCAGGGCTCTAGTAATTAGCAAATGAATGAAACAACACGAAAGCAACTCCGATATGACTCTCGAATAAACTTATTTTTAGGATAGCATGGTATTTAACAAATGTCAAAGTTACTCAGTGTGAAACTACAATTATGGTACGGATTATAGTCTGTGATCACGGATATGATATTTCATTTATGAATATTATTATTATTTTTTTTTTTGAACAGCAAATATTTATTTACACCAAATACACCATTGTCAGGGTTTGAACCCATGACCTCCAACTAAGAGGACAAAGCCTCTACCAAGTGAGCTAGTCCCACATTGGCAAATATTATTATTATTATTATGATGTTTACGAAAAATGTTTTGAAAATTAAAGTACTTCATGAAATGTTTTACATGTTACAAATTTAAAAGTTGAAAGGTTTATATGCACAAGTTTACAATCAGTGGCGGATTTACATATAGTCCAGGGGTAGCGCCCGCTGCCCCTGAACTTTTACCCCGACGTGCTATTTTTTTTTTTTTTTAAGTTTTTGGTTTTTCGCGACCCCTGAAACGAATTTTTCGCGACCCCTGGAAGAAATTTTATGGCTTTTACTTAAAAATATGATCAAAAGCCCCTTAAAAATATGATTAAAAGCCCGTTAACTACCTAAAAAAATTTTCGGGGGCGCTGCCCCCGAACCCCCGTTAGTCCCCGCTACCCCTGATATTCTTTCCTGGATCCGCCACTGTTTACAATGTTATAAGTTTATGATCATGATATATATACACACACACACACACATATATATATATATATATATATGTGTGTGTGTGTGTGTTGCGGTTAATCCGATGAAGGCATACCGAGTATGATTTGACCTTTATAAATTTTTAGCTTTTACTTTATATTTTCTAACTTTTACTTAATTTTTATGTATTGTAGTTGAGGAGCACATTAGGTATAGGGAGCTTAAAAAAACGAGATATAAATATTGGGAGACGTGATTTTTTTTAGAGCATTCCAAATGGATGCTCGTATCATCATCAGAGAGCTATTGGCGTCCAAAAAATAAGGACATTAGACTCAATCCACAACGCTACTTCATTCTTCATTGGATGCACAATATCAACGCAATGATGATTTAGACCCGGATAGACAACCATGAAGACGAAAACACCTTAACCAGTGCGAGAATAACAACAAAAATAGTGAATGAATTTTATGAGATGAAGACAAAGACAACCACGAATATAAAAAACGACATGTAAAATTAAAAAAAAAAAAAACTTATGAAACATGAACAAAATGAAAAATCAAACTTATCAAACAAAAACAAAAGGAAAAATTAAACTTATCAAACAAAAACAAAAGAAAAAATCAAACTATTAGAAAAATGGACTATAAATTCTTTATTAGATCGCATGATCATTTGACCTGAACACGAGCTACAAGCAACGTACTCTCCAAATGAAAGACGAGATCGCAAAACATAGAGGATTGAAGTGATTTTTTTTAGTAAATTACTATTTTGATACTTATGATTTGAACTATTTAACCCTTTTATCTTGTTCCTATTATCGAGTAATAGGCAAAGAACACCAAAAAGAAAATTTGCATAAATCTCAATGTTATTAGCAAGAAAAACTCTACTAAAAAAACTTGATTACAATTTGTGATATATATAAGTCTCAACTTAGGTACATACATATAAAACTTGTTAGACAAAATGTTATAATCTAATTATAAAACTACAAACAACTTTGGCTCGCCGCATGTTAACTTTAATTCCCAATTTCACATTTTCACCAACTTGTGAATTTGGGTCCTAAAATAACCTTCCAAATTCGTCTGGTTTAGTTAAATAACATTTTTAGAAAGCAAACTGAAATTTGCAAGTTTATAAAGAAATAAAAGACAAACGAACAACAAGATACGCTACTAAATATTTTTATATAGAAAAACCAAACCGTTTAAAAATTAACCACGTTCATAGATCTTGAAACAAGTTATAGAACAAGTACATAACATTGAATATAGAATGTTGAAAACTTACGGTTTATGATTTTATTTGTTTGGTTATTCGTTGCATGCCGAAACAATTAAAAAAATTTGCGCATGTTTTTGTTTACATCTTTCACACGATTTCGTAACAATTCTGCTCACCCTTTTGACAACGAACGTTATAAAGAAGGACCATTATCAGAAGAGGTCTAAAATTGAGGGACGAAAATTGTAAAAGTTCTAGAAGATAAGAAGATTATTTACGGTCGATCTGTAGGCAGCAACGCATTGGGCAACAATGTGTGGCCTTTAATTCATCAGTCCCGAAAACGACCACTTGATTTTGCCAATTAACACACGTGCTCTTTAAGTCCTCTTTCCTCCACCGCGTAAATCAAAAATGGGTCACTAAATATTGTAAATTGTTTTTTTCAATCCTTAGGTTCGTTTTTAAATAAAAAGAAGTTATAAAAATGTAATCCTTTTCTTCTCTCTAGAGTTAAAAAAAATACATATACAATTTACATATTTTTAAGTCATCTTAATTTAGTGCATATATATTACATACATATAATCTACAAAGTTTTAGATATTGGTTATAATTAATGTAAAAAGATATGAAAAGTTTCATTTCATCAATTTTTATATACATAAACTTATAGTAAAGATAGTATAGATTATTAAAGAATTTGAAACATGGATTACCAAATTAAATGATTTAGGTTTATTTAATTTTATAGTAATAAATATTTAGTATTTTGTAATAAGCATGGTTTATATATAACGGCGATCTCATTAAACATGGTGTATATATATATATGGCGTCTAGTATCCACTAAGAAGTCAACGGTTAAACTTTTGATAATTGTTTGGGTTGTTCGAAGAGCTAGGTGTCTGAGTTTCTTTTAATTTAGGGTTTCAAAAAAGAATTCGAGAACATAATGAAACGCGTCCGGTTGACCATCATCCGGTCTTTTTCAGTCGACTCACATCTATATATTTCATCTTCGATCAGGACATATATACATACGTATATATAAACTAGCTCCACACATTAACTACCAATTAACTAACAACAGCAAACGCCAAAGATTCATTATAATGGAACCCGAACCAGCAGAGTCGTCTTTTTCGACGCATAATAGTGAACCAAAGTATAGGGGTGTGCGAAAGAGGAAATGGGGGAAATGGGTGTCGGAGATCAGGCTTCCCAACAGCCGCGAGAGGATCTGGCTAGGCTCATACGACTCCCCCGAGAAAGCCGCTAGAGCTTTCGATGCGGCCGCCTTCTGTCTACGTGGCAGCTCCGCCAAGTTGAATTTCCCGGACCAGCCACCCAACATTCCCGGAGGAGAATCTATGTCTTCCACTCAGATACAGGAAGCTGCGGCTCGGTTCGCCAACTCCTCCGTTCCTCCTGACCGCAACGATTTCGTTGTACCCGTGGATACCGAGACCTCCGAGGCCGCAGTTATGTTACATCTTGATCATCATAATAATAATAATGATGTGATGGATTATGATATATTTCCGGGGTTTGATGATTATTTCATGCAGCCACCACCACCGATGGTTACTACTCAGTTTGCAGCTGATTATGATTCAAGCGATGGAGATATCTCACATGGGCCATCATTTCTTTGGAACTACTGATTAAGTGTTATATACATATATACATACACACATGCATGTGGGAGTATATATATATATATGTGTGTATACGTACATGCATTATGCATAAATACACCTAGCAAGCTAGCTACCGGAAAGGAGTCAGCAAATCGATTAAGCTATATATGATGGTCTGTAGGTGATTTCAACACCACCAGTATCATCATGCAATATTTTCATGTAGAATATATATATGCACGATATTGTACTATTGAACTTTGATCAATCTCCATATATTGATTGATTATTTAAAGTAAACTTTATTTCATTTATGTCAAATTAATGAATAAAAAAGATATTATACACATTATCTCTCCGGTTATCTTACCCAATGGCGGACTTACATAGAATGGGGGCTCAAACGACCCCCATTGGTTTTGTACTAGTAGTGAAATGTTATTAAATAAAAATCGTAATGACCCCTATAAATAAATATAAGTGAACCCCATTTTATTCACAACATTAAATACAGTTCAATGGTATAAGCTTGAGTTTTTGCTTAAGCTGTCCCAGGTTCGATTCCAGCTTCAACAACCGTTCTTTACAATTTTTTTTTTCTTTAAACTCAAAAACGGGACAAAAGGGGAGGGGAAACCAAGTCTCGTTGTTTAGCCTCTCGACACTCTCTCTGTGTAAATGACATCGCAACTCCCCTCTCTCAGCCTCGTCTCCTTTCTCTCAGTCTCTCCACCGCTCCGCGACTCCTTGGCCTGGCACTCCGGCAGGGAGCAGCGCTGCCTCTGCGCTCTCAGCCTCTCACTAACTCACTCTCTCTTAATTTTTGGTTGGTATGTATGATGTATTTTCAGTTTTCACCTAATTTCTGATGCTACATTGAGCTAATTAGTGACTAGAAGCAGATTTAGGGAGGACATTTGATGAATATTTGGGACTTTGAGGAGTGGTGGAAATTAGTCCCCCTTCGATTCAAGTTCTTCACTATGATTATGTGTTCATTCTTTGATCCTTCAAAGATACACCAATTTCTTAGTTCTTCACTCTGACTCTATTTATTTGCCAAGTGTTAACCTAATTCAATGTTTTCTAATTCTTAGAAACCTATCGATCCTCGTGTTTTGTGTTGTGCGAATCTTCAGTTTTGTGTTATATCATAAGCATTAACCTAGTTCCTCCTTGTATGTTTTATGTGCCATGTTCATATAGTGATGATATACTATGGGTCTTGGATGTGCGGTCACATCCGATCCTTGTCATTAAATCCTCTCTTGCAAGGTTATCTAATGTATTATGCCAAGTTTGATAGGGTTGATAAGGAAGTGATTGTAAGGACGTATGTGCAAGGTCGATGGTTGGATGTGCAAGTGTTAACATGAGCATGCTGGATGCTCTATAAATAGCTGATCAGGACTGGAGTAAGGATCTTCTTCTTCTTCACTTTACACCTTTAACTATGTGTTTATAACTACACTTCCGGCTATAATCACACTTACATCAATAAAATTATTAGTTTCATCGTTGTCTCAATATCTCTCTTACTCTCTCCTATAATAAAGATCAAATCATCTCTATTTCATATCTAGCGAGACTATTTGTTTCTTCATATATGAATGTTATATATACCACTGGGTTCTCATTTTAGTGACCTATTACAAACTCATATTGATATTGATACACCCCCACATTATTTGATGAAAAATAGAAAAAAACAGTATCACCTTAAGAAATAAGACCTGATAGGCTGTTACATGATTATAACATACATACTATATATTTGGTGATGATCAGTTTCTTTCTTTGATCTTTCAAGTTACAATTGAGCTACTAACAAAGAAGCACGTACATAACATATTAGATGGATTATTCATTAAAACGGGTAATTCATGTTTGCTTTATTAGGCCTCCAAAAAAATATTGAGCCGCCCCTGGACCCGACCCGATCCAAAAAATTTATGGGCTTTCAAACCTTAAACAAGAATCGATTGGAAATTATATTTGACCAGTAATGTACGTGTTTGTTGTAAGTTATGGGTATTTGAATCGGATGTTTACCTCATTAATTAGCAAGAATAATAAGACACTATTATTCCTTCAAGGACTATTAACCCTATATATAACCAAATCTAAAACTATTACTTAAATAGTGCAACAGGGAGGGGGCTTTTTTAGGCTCGGGCTAATGTGCAGGATTCATTTTTTACACAAGATTCAAACGATTATTTAGGGTCAAATGGTCGTTTGGGCAGATCTCAAAACGATCGTTTGGGCAGGTCGTTTGGAACTTAGACAGGGTCGTTTGTGAGCAAATGATCGTTTGGACCAATTTTTTTATATTTAAACTACCCCCCCCCCCCCCCATAATTTTATGTGAATCATTTCGTCTCAAATGACCATTTTGTCCCAAACAACCCTGCCTAAATTCTAAATGATCGTTTGAATTCTATGTCAAAATCCAACCCTCCTGTGCCAAAATCCAGTCCCCTTTTTAAAGGTAAACTCTATATCCGTTTTAGAAAAACTCAAATAACATCTAGTGTAATAAAGAAAATCCTTAATGTCATTTGTTATTTTTATATGTATTTTTATAAAAAAAAAATCACATCTCTCTCCTATTAAATATCAATCATTATATTTTTAATATTAGATACTAATGATTTTAAATAATTAAATTATATAATTTGATTATTAAAAATATAAATCTTCTTATTATAACGGTTTATTAAAATTTAATAAATTATAATAAAATTTTTAATTATATCTTATTAAAATATAACGATTCTTTTATAATTCTTATTTCTTATACTTAAAAAAGATAAATTATTTTTATGCTTGAAATATATAATAATAATTATATACGAAGTTATTAATTATATTAATTATGAAGAAATCTCGTGTAATATATGAGTTTGTATAACTATTAAAATAGAGAAAATTTAATTTCTTAAAATATCATTTTTGACTGGTATGTTTCTTCAAAATATCTCTTTTGACTTTCACCTACCTCAAAATATCCTATTAAACATGTGTAGTGTATCCAACGAGGATGGAAACACCTCTATTTTTCTCGGCGCCACTTATATTTATGTTATCGTATCCCAAACGACTTCGCCTTTTTTATATGGCTGTTAACGTCCCCCCCCCCCCCTCTTTGAAGAAAGAAAGAGATTTCGGTTGGAAAATAAACATAGAATTTGGCGCCTCTATTTAAAGTCCATATCTATTTAATGAGACCGCTAAATAAAAAAAAAATATAGGGGCGTAGTGACAATTTTGTGAAAAGATGGCGCTACATGTGACACAAAGGCAACGTGACATAAAATAGAGGAGTCTCCATCCTTACTGGACACATGTCATATTTCATTAGCTTTTAACAGAGATGGCCAACTATATTTTCATAGACGTTTTGTTAAGATTGTTCACAACGCTAAAGGGCCACATATGGAGTCCTAGGCACTATGACAAATCAGATTTTTTACATTTCTTTCCCACATGTGACTTTTAGCCAACACTAAAAAATCATTATTCCACATACAACACAAATTTATCCATCTAACATTATTGTTTCAGTGTGCATCAGAAGAAAAAAAAAGGAAATGTGCCAAGGGCTATCAAGTCAGCCACGACAGCCAAAAGGGTTCTGCGTTGGAGACCGCTAAAGAAGAAAAGTTGAAGAAAAAAGAAATTTTGAGCAAAACTATTACAATGTTGAAACGTTAACTATATATATAGAGAGAGAGTTGGGGGTACAATACATCCACCAAAATCCTTACATCCTCTACATCCATCCTTTTTTTTCAAAAAGAACACGAAAAAACACTTTTCTTTAATAAATTTTTTTTCAAAACATCATATGTCAAATCGCTATATATTCTTTTTGTAACACCTTTTTAAAAAAAATTTATGACGTTTTTATTATTTTTTTCAAAAAAAATGCCAATAAATAAATAAAAATTAAAAAATAAATAAAAATATGTTTTTTTTAAAAAATGTGTGTTTTGGTGCATATAGAAGAATGGTGTTTTTAGAAGAAAAAAAATAATTAAAAAAGTGTTTTTTTGGTGTTTATTTTAAACAAAAAAAAAACCACAATTTTTTTTAAAAAAAAGTGTTCTTGAAAAGGTAACATAGCAAAAAAAATTTGTTAAAAAGTATTTTTGGTGTTTTTTATGAAAAAAAAAAGTAGATGTAAAATAACTCAACTCTATATATATATATATAGAATTAGGTTATGATGTGGTATGGGTATAGTTAACCATTCCAAAATCATTACAAAATATGTAAACATTGTTTCCTAGGAGAAAATAAAACAAGGTATAAGCAGGGGCGAATTTTAGTGTGTACCAGCAGTGACCGAGGTCACTACTGATTTTTTGTCCAGAGGTACCAAGTATACGTGTTATTTTACAAAGAAATTTTTTATATATATATCATGACGCCACTAAAAATAATTATACATTGATTTGATCATCATTAATTTTGGTCACCCACGAAAAAGAAATTCAAGATCCATCAGTGACCAAGCTCATGTTTGCTCTTACTCAGGTCCGTGAAGATCGAGGCTCGCAAACAGTACAACCACCCAAATTGTTAAAAAAACAAGTTTATGTTCAATTGATCAACCACAAGTTAACCACAAACCACAAAACTCGCTTTGTTAATTTACATTAAATGGTGGGTTCAACTTTATGTTCACTCTTGATTCTTGAAAAACAAAAACAAAAGAGTGGATTTGATATGTTTTGGTAGCTAGGAAGTAGGAACCTTAAACCTAGTACTAGTAGCATCCATGAAACTACATTAATTTAAGAAACATATCACCGAGATTTTTTTCGTCCTGTAGGTTCTCGTATATCTTTCAACACGTGTGTTTGCAACTACGGTCCACGTGTAGCAAATATCACCACGTGGCCACACGTACACCCATCCAGTTTCCTTCCACGTGTCATGCGGCGTACGTGTAACATAGTTTGATCTCTCTAATTTGTCCGCTAGCTAGCAACAACTCAGGTTTTACGTGACACGTAGTCTCTGAATCCACGTCACCACATCCCTCCTTGCCACGATCTATACGTATATATAGTACCTGTATATCAACCTCGATCTATGTATAGATAGGACACAGATAGGTTCACGTGCTAGATTTGAAAAAAAAAATATTAAAATTAAAATGGTGAGGCCGGCTACCGGAGGAGGCGGTGGTGGTGGTAAAACGGAGAGAAAAGAAGGGCGTTACAAGGGTGTTAGGATGAGGAAATGGGGGAAGTGGGTGGCGGAGGTCCGGCAACCGAACAGCCGTGACCGGATATGGTTGGGATCTTACGACACGGCGGAGGAGGCCGCCAGAGCTTATGACGCCGCCCTTTTCTGTCTACGTGGCCCATCTGCCGTAATCAATTTCCCTACTCACCCGCCGGACATTCCGGCAACCGTGGATCTGTCTCCCTCCGAGATACAGGTGGCGGCGTCCCGGCACGCGCGTGGCTTGTCGGTGGATTCTTCTTCGTTGGCCCAAGATAACGATCAGCTAACGGGGTGCCGGGAGGAGCAGGAGTGTAACGTATTTAGAGAGATCGGAAATACGAAGACTTATTTTCCGGCGGAGGAGGGAGGCGGTGATGGTGGTGGTGGTGATGGCGGCGTGGTTTTTGAGAGAGGAAGTTTATGGGCATACTGAGATGAGAAAAGAGGATTTGTAGGATATGATCATTTGTAGGTGGAAGTAGGATTAGATAGATTAATAATTTTGTTTAGATAGTTTAATATGGAGTTTGATAGACTAGATAAAAGAATAATGAAGTGTCATAGAACTTTATTAAAATTATACGAGTAATATATAATATTATATAATCATATTAGTTTTAATAAATTTGTTGTTAGAGTTGGTTGCAGCCTCCTAAGAACTATGGACATCAGTTAACCTCCTCCAGTCATAGGTTGTCAATTAGAGCATTGATAAATCATTATTGCGGAGGTAACTTAATCATTATTGCGGAGATAACTTAACTATATAATATGGTTGTATACTTTATGTAAAGAAAATAAGTAGTTGTATTTTTATGTAAAGAAAATAAATAGTTGTATTGCGACTACTCTGTATAAAGAAAATAAAAATTTAGTCATGTAAAGAAAATAAATGGTTGTATTGCTACTACTCTATATAAAAAAAAATTTTATCTTGTATCTATTACATCAACAACACATAAAAAAAGTTAAAAATTTATCTATGTATCTATTACACTATCAACAACACATAAATTTCTTTGTTAAACTTAAATGAGTATACTAAATAGAGTATTTAAGGGGGAAGCTTTTAAGTGGTCAGATCGGGTCCTGATCCAGTCCGTTTTTTTAGCTTTTAAGTGGCTAGACTGGACCCCGATCCAGTCCGTTTTTTCTCTTCATAATGTAAATATATATTCGTTCGGTCCGAAATTTTTTTATATACTTAGTTTGGCTCTATCCGTCTTTAGTCCAACCCTATCTCCATTTCGACCTAAGCTTCACCCCTAAAAGTATTCATAGCAGGTTCTCTATACTTGTATGAGTGATGTTTTTAAAATTTAAGGTTTAGTTTTTAGTGGTTCCGACCCTATCTCCATTTCGACCCATGCTTCACTCCCTATATTTAAGAAAACAAGGTAGATTCTTTGAATTTTCTAATATTTTTTTAAAATGGTTACGAGTGAAATAGAGAAAAAAATAATGACAAAAGGCATAAAAAGGTATTATTAAATGAAAATGAGATAGAAAATGTAGTGTTTTTTAGTTAAATTATATATATGACGTTACGAACATGTTGTGAACAATCTTATATAAGGGTATTCATAGCCTATTTCTCATATAATATGTGAGTGCAGACCTTAAAATTTAAAGTTTGATTGTGAGTATATGACTTCTTAACCTATATTTTTGATAAAAAGAATTGTTGATTCACTAAAGTTTTAGGTTTCGTTATTAAAAAGAAATAAAATGTAATGATAACGGTAAAAAATATTATTTAATTGTGTTTGTTAGTAAAAGAGAAAAAAAAATAAAATGATAAAAATTATAATTTTTATAATATTATTAAAAGGTTTTAAAAAAAATAGCACCTAGGTTCTTATTTAATGCCCAGTCACCTAAAAACTAACGTCGTTAGTTTTTAGTTAACGACGGATCAATATAGGTCAATATATTTATAACTGTGATTACTGTGAAAAAAAAATTAAAACTGTGTTTATTATCGAACATACGTAATAACTAAGATTAATAGAGGTCATTTTTTTAAATCTCTTAAAATTAATATATTTTCCTTATTCCTATATACTCTTTTTATTAGTTGTTTTTCTTTCTTACATTTACTATGGCATTTTAGTTCAGGTTTGGGTCACGTCTAAAAAAAAAAGTAATAAAATATAAGATTTTATTAAAAAAATATCGGTTCAAGTCAACATGGGACGATCTAAAAATGTCAATAGATTAAAAAAGTTATAAAAAAGAAATTATATTCATCTCATTTAGACAGTGGTTATATTCACAACCACTTTTATTATAAAATAAAATAAAAACAGCTTTTACACGAGTCGTTTAGACCGAAATAGTCATTTGGGTCTTTTTTTTTAATATTAGCCCCCTCCCCCCTGAATTTTAAGGGGTCGTTTTGGCCCAAACGACGCCCAAATGACCTTATTTAAATAAAGCCAAACGACCCAAATTTGGCCCCAAATAACCAGTTGACACAAACGATCCGTGTAAAAGCTGTTTTTTTTAGTAAAAGTGTGACTATATAAAAACCCCTTATTAATTTAAAAAAAAATATGATAATTTAATATTTAATAGCGATAGGTAAATTCCCTCGGCCCTTGCGCCTGCAACCAGAAACAGTATGTCTTACAAATCAATGGTGAAATCAGAAAGCCCAATGAACAAATGGACAAATCACAGGCACACGAGGCCATGCTAATGGCCGACGAGTATGCCATTATTCCGTCTAACCAAACGCGAGATGCCATTGATCTCTTATGATCTAGTGACGGTAACGACAGGCCAAACCCAACGGATTCCGTTCTGTCAAAAAAGCACAGGCTTCCAAATCGATGTATCAAAAACATATGTTGGGTGAAAACCGAGGCAGCCGACATCGTCATCACACCAAACGTCACATGCCATTTAACTCAAAACGACGACCGTAATCCAAACATGTAAAAGTGGATAGAAATTGAAACAATAAGGTAAGTGACTGTATAACTATATCAACGAAAATTAATCGCACAAGTATTGAAATACAAGAGATAAGTGACATTTCGTCAAACAACTAATAACATGTGATCATAAAGAATCCCAAATCAGTACCATCAAGTAGCCATAATGATCAATCAGTAGGGGTGTTCAAAAATATCCGAGTCCGAATCCGTATCCGAATTATCCGAAATTCCGTATCCGAATTATCCGAAAATTTCGGATATCCGGAATTTCGGATATCCGAAACTCGGATATCCGAAAATTCGGACTTGGACTTGGACAAGAATTTACAAAATTTTCGGAAGTTTCGGATACCCGGTATCCGAATATTTAAATAAATTAAAATAAATTTTATATTAAATAAATAAGGAATTATTGAATACTTGGACTATGTTTATTTGTTTTGTCGTTTTTTAGGTCGAACTTATGTTTATTTGTATTTGAAGACTTGGACTATGTTTATTTGTTTTGTCGTTTTTTTTGTTAAATTGTGGTTTTTTAAAAAAAACTGGATTTTCGGATATCCGTTTTAACTATCCGAGTCTAGTCCGAAATTTCGGTTATCCAAAATTTCGGACTTGGACTTGGAAACGAAAACTGATATCCGAAATTTTCGGATACCCGAAATTCGGATATCCGAAATTCCGGGTATCCGGTTTTGAACACCCCTATCAATCAGTAAGGACCTGCCAGTTAGCACAAATCAACTACTTATGATTCTAAAACACCTTAAATTCATCCAAATAAACATCAAAATTCTAATGAAACAATTACCGGCTTAGTTTAGTGGCAAATGTGTGACTCTTATCAAAAGGTCTTACGTTCAATTCCTACTTGTAACAAAAAAATAATTAAAAAATGGGGGTTACAAGTCGGGCCACGGGGTTTACTCACCAGTTGTAAGTTTCCTGCTGATGGGGATTGAAGATGAGCGGGTGAGTGGTGTAATGATCCCATCAGTGATCCAAATTTACCGCTAAAATAAATCTAATGAAATAACACGAAACCCTAGAGCTTCAACTAAAACCAATCGTTTGAATCAAATTCAGATTTCACAAACAATACTAATCAAGTGTCAATAATATTGAATTCTAAATAACAAAAGAATACACTAACCTTTTGTTCATCTTCAAATCATAACATACTTTTAAGTATAAGGGTAAAATGAGTTTATTTGTTAAAATTTCACCTATCGTCCCTTAACTATGAAAATTAAACCTATGGTATTTAAGTTTGCATATTTGTTTATTTGTTAAAATTTTCAATGTCTCTCCTGTTACAAAAATATTAGTGCACTCTTGTGACCTGCTAGAAGGTAATGTTATTTCAGTACCATTATTACTTTTTTAACATATTTTGTTTTCGTCTTCAACTGTTTACATATTGTTTTACGGAATTCGGAATACCCTATTATGAAGTAATTATTTTTATCTAAAATTCTTTGTTTTCTTCATTCCAAATACTATCTTACAACAATAAATATTTGTGATATAATTTTTTTCATACAATCCGGGTATTAACCCAAGATAAGAGACTTATGTATTATTGTTGGAGGTCTCAAATTTAAACATAAGAGTATGTGGTATACCCATGTGAGGCCCTTTATTGCCATCATTCATGACACATAAAACTCCCCCCCCCCCCCCCTCCCTCCTAAGAGTATGTGGTATACCCATGTGAGGCCCTTTATTGCCATCATTCATGACACATAAAACTCCCTCCCCCCCCCCCTCCCCCATGCGTGGATGAAATTGATGGCGCGGTAATTCTCAAGACGCGGAAGCAAATAGAGAAAGGGTTCAACGGCTATATTTTGACCCAATTTTTTACTTAAAACCAAAACAATGTATATACATACATTCGTTAAAAAAAACAACCACTCTCTATGATTCTTTAATATTTTCTATCAATTTTCACACAATCTCTACAATCATTTCTATTAAATCATAAATTTCTTAGACTCATCTTCATCATCCGATGACTATGTTTTTTCGAGTCCAAGTCTTCGGTTGTTAAAGATGGGTAAACGCACAAGTTGAAGGGATCATGACCTGTATATCTCGTCACAACTGTGAACGTCAAGCCCCTCAGGGTGGGGGTATGGTTAATTAAAAAAAAATTGAATGAAACTTTTCAACCAATGGGAGGAGAGAGAAGAAGTTTATAGAGATGGTTATAGAAATGAAGGGTATGGTTGTAGAGTGGTTTGTAGGTAAAATTTGATTGTTTTATGAAGTGGGGACCACCATCACAAACACAATACCTTCAGCATCATTCGGCAAAAATTTGCCGAAAACACCTAGAGAATGCCGATGCCGCAAGGTTGCCGAAGAGGAGGGAGTGGTTGTTTCAAAATTTGTCGCAAATTTGGAAGTTGCCGAGGGGTATACCGAAGGTATATCCCCCACCCTCATGAGCTTCTTCTAAATACGAAACCGAGAGATCCATAACATCTTAAAGCTGATTTTATTGAGGATATTTACGAGCGTTCGTTATAGTAGTTGTATTCTTTGTGTCTTTTTCTTTTTGATGTAATGTTTTTTTTTTCTATTTTATTAAATGGTTTTTTATTTAAAATATGATGTTTTAAGTTTTAAATAAAAATGATTGTAAAGAATAATAATATAAAAATACCAACTCACTACCAACATATTATAATCATGAGAATGAATTCAGTCACGGTTTACATAATGAAACTCACTATACCAATTTACTATTAATATACAAAATTTGATAAATTTTTATATTTGGGGAAATTTTCGTGAATCTGTAAAATTTTAGGTTTAAAAAGAAATAAAAGGTAATAATAAAGGTATAAAAAATATTATTTAATAGTGGTTGTGAGTGGAAAAAACAAAAAAGTTATTATAAATATATAAATTATAAAAATAAGAATAAAATAAATCGTAAACGTTATTAATTTATAATTTGAAGTAAGAGTGGTATAATTTATGGTTAAAAGTATATAATCTTTTTCACACGTTTGATCGGCGGTTAGGTAAAAACAAAAATAAGGCAATTAAATGGTCGACCTTTATTTAGTCTAGACTCTGTTTTCCTTTGCAAACCATTGGCGATCTTTTCATAATTCAGTGGACTCGCTTTCAGACAAAACTACGAGACTACCCGACTGGGTCCACGTGGGCCCCCTCACAATCCCGACCCTCTGAAACCTCAACAGGTGTCACCCGGAATCTCTGGTTCACCGTCACCGGCGATCCCGTCACCATCAATACATCCCATCTAGCCATAAAATTTAAAAAGCGATCATTGAGCTTGACGTTTTTTATTATAAATATTTCTTTAGTTTAATATATAATAATAATAATAATCAAACAAAAAAGTAAAAGCATCAATAATTTCAAACCGAGTCCGGATACCATGGGCATGGCCATAAATGTTAACCAACTCCATCCATCAATTTTCCAAACTTATTTGTTATTTCCCCTATAAAGCTTTGGAGTTCTCCGTTTGTTGTAAATTAGCCATGACTTCCAGACGTCCGGTGATCGGAAAACTGATCACTCCGGGATTCAAATTACCAAGCACAACTCCAACAGAGTTCAAAGTTTTGTCACCTACAGGCGTAATAAACCGTAATATGGGAGGGATTGGACTTGGTATAGTGGCTGCCCTTGAAAATATTCCTGCCAAGAAGGCCAGTTCCGGCTGCCCGGACCGAATGTGGTCCGACGCGATTCCGGTGACTCGATCAAGAACCGTTGGTGATCGGGGAAAGAACGATGATAAAGCGTGTAACTTGGAATTGGAAGAGAATTATGCAAACAAATCGAAAGAAGTTAACCATGGTGGTAAAAAAAAGATTGGAATAATTAGAAAGAAAGGTTGCATTTTTAACATATCACCTGCAAGATTTGGTGAAGATGATATGAGGGTGCCTCAGCCTGCTGGTTTTCTGAATTCATGTCATTTATGCAACAAAAGACTGCATGGCAAAGACATATACATGTACAGGTAATTAATATTAAATTCTTGGTTAATTTTTAATTTCTATATAAGAGCTTCTGGTTTTCAATTTTCAAATAATTTGATGATGATGATGATGATTTATAACAGGGGAGAGAAAGCATTCTGCAGCCCAGAATGTAGGGGAAGGCAGATAGCCATGGATGAGAGACCAGAGAAATATTGTAGCTCACAAGCGTCTTCCAGTGGCGCGAATCGTATGATCGCCACTGGGATTTTTGCAATTTAGATACTGATGAACATAGAAGTGTGTTCAACCATGAACCGTTGTATGATGTATATATGACCGGTTCATGACATAATTTTGATCATATGTATCATCCAAGATCATCATCTGATGAATCATAATTTGTGTACATAGGGGTTAAAGATATAAAAGTGAGGTTTGAAGTTTAAAGAGCATATCATGTTCAAGATTAATTCCCTTTGTTTAATTCTTGATATTCATCTATGATCCATGCATAATCAATACTTCAACAAAAGACTGTTTTTCTCTTGTTTTTGTGAGAAAAGAACATGGTCATTGGAAATAAAAAAAAGAAGAGTACCCAATCTTATCTTATGATAATATATATAACTATGTTCTTAAACCATTTGGTATCTTCATATTTCATCATTTTATGTGCCTAAACATCATATTAATACCACCTATCATCTTAACTATCTTATAACTATCTTTCACCTTTCAACTATATTTTATAGTTTTTAATACGAATATAATTTATTAATTTTAAAACAGTTACTTAAAAAATGAAAATATAATATAAGTGAAAAAAATAATTTTTTTTTTGAAAACAATAGATATATATTTATTACCAATACAATTTTGTCATGAACTTTATATTTTAAAAGAATATATGAAAAACAGGCCTAGTAATTAAGTTTCATTATATTCTATTACTGTATAAACAAAATTAACTCGATAGGAATAGTGCCGCATCACTTTGTCTTTGGCTTTGGCTCAATGGACATGGAGAGTTGGAAATGGTTTGTGACTAATAGGCCATGGGTTTAATCTTTTTGAAAGGGTTTTCTGGCAGCGGCTAGTTTCCTTCCCAATTGGTGACCCAGTTGTGTACAGGGCTGATGTACAAGTTTCCCTTATGGGACGTATCAATTACTGTAACCACTAGTTGGAGTTGGAGATAATCGAGTGAGAGGCCCTTCAAACCCCCAACCCCCCCCCCCCCCCCCCGGGTCAATGGTCCAAATCGCCATTTAAAAAAAAATTACCGTATCACTTTATTGGTCCACGTGGCAGCCACCGTATATTTAGTTTTTTTTTTCTAAATGTAATACATATCGCATAGGAGTTGGCTGTGTAATGGTTAGCTTTTTAGGTCATATATAAATCTATACTTTGAGTGTTTGTTTTCTAATTTTAACATTATTACGTAGTCTTTTGTATTTCCCTTTTCTTTATATTGTGCTTTAGCAGTGCAAATGTTTTATGTAACAGCATTATTGCCGTGACGTTCGGCAACATATGTATATAAATTCTAGTAAATAATATTTTTATCTCTTCAAATCCACTAAACTCTCATTAACTATTATGCTTATCGACTTTTTTTATAAAAAAGTTAATAAATAAATAAAATTCTAACTTTAAAATTTAGAAAATAGTCATTTTTTTGGGAATGACGTCTGAATGCAATACTTTTGTAAAAAAATTTAATTAATTTAGAAAAATTGAAGTCTTCTAAACAAAATGCATAAAAGCTTAAAAGAATATACTTAAACTTAAAAAGGAGATAAACACTTAATATATATTAATCAAGCAAGAGTTTTCTTCCTAAGCAACACCCACTTCACTTGAAGAGCACGTGAAATTGGTTTCGTATGTAAACCGATATTTTCGAAGCGCATTAAGCAAAACGTTATTATTTTGGTTTTGGAGGAGTTTCTTGTAGATTGTGTTGAACCTTTCGATTTTATGCCGCATTCCTCTCCATTTGGACATCATGACATCAATGTCACGGCACGTGTCAAGCATAATAGCAAGATGAAACATAATGCTAACATCAATCCAAAACAATCTCATGACCCTTTAGTCACCTAATCAAGTACAGATTTAATATATAAATGTTACCAAATATTTGGTACTAAAGAGAAAAAAACGTACCAATGCGATCCAAGTTAATTATTGAATGTTTCTACCCATGCACAAGCTGACACAAGTTTTTTGGCCGGAGTCCATGCTCGGTATGTTCATTTTTGAAATGAATGTGAGAAAATTTAATGAAGGTGTGGTTTTGTAGAAGGGTAGAATGGTGGTGGTGTATAATGGTGTAAATATTTAATATTTAAAATTAAAAAAAAAATGTTCACACTCTCTAAGGTAGTTCGTAGTGAGGCTCTATGAAACCCATAACACCCTTATAGCGCCTGAAAACCACCTCCGCTGGCGTCGTCACCACCTTTTTCTTCCTTCAGCGCTATCACCTTCAATTCACGCCCCTCCCCTCTGTCCAAAACCTAATCACTTGGCGCCATAGACGCTACCACTTACGGTTGGACGCCATGGGCGTTGTAGATTGATTTGGGCCGTTTGTCGTTTGTTTGACGCCCTACCACTACGGTTAGCCTAAGTAACACATGGAAAACTTAATTATTATTTTGTAATTTTTTTTTTTTTTTTTTGTAATTATGAAACATAGGTGATTATCAAAACAAATAAAAAAAATAAAAATGATAAAAGAAAAAAAAACATAAAGCTGATGAAATAAACTTAAGTATGTACGAACCTTTTATTAGAGGTGCAAAAACCGGTTTGAAAACCAAACCGGTTCGGTTCTCAAACCGGTTTTGATCAAAATCGGTTTTGGTCAAAACCGGTTTGGGGCCAAACCGGTTCGGTTACCAAACCGGTTTTGAGTACGAAAACCCCTAACCGATGAAACCGGTTTCGGTTAGAAACCGAATCGGTTTGGGAACTCAAACCGGTTTGAACCGGTTTTTTTTTTTTTTTTTAATAAACTTTATAAAAACTTAAAAAACATACTTTTTATTGAATAAAAACATAAAACATTACAAAAGTAGCTAAAGTTCACACCTAAACGATTACAAAATAGCTAATTTTCAAAGAAAATACAAATTATTTTAACTAGATTAGAAACGTTTGACCTTTAAGATTAGAAACGTTTTGTATAACACATCAAGGGGGTATATATACCAATTTTGAGTGAATGAGTGATAATCTTTGTTAATTTAAGAGTTTTTTTAGAGATTGAGAAGTGGGGTAGTGTTTATAACCATCAAGGGGGTATATATACTAATTTTTAAGCTCAAACTCACCCCCAAACAGCTAAAAAAAAGTGCCTAAAATCATATGAAGAAACTGGTTTCAAACCGGTTTGGGCCAAACCGGTTTCAAACCGGTTTGGGCCAAACCGGTTTGAAAACCGGTTTCTTCACTAAACTCCCAAACCGACTGAAACCGGTTCGGTTTGACCGGTTTGGGAACCGGTTTGGTCAAAACCGGTTTTGACCGGTTTGAGAACCGGTTTAAGAACCGGTTTGAGAGTCCAAACCGGTTTGGGATTTGCACCTATGCCTTTTATATATACTAGTATTAAAACAGGGCCCCGCGTTGCGGGGGCATGTTGTGATTCGTTTTGTAGCTCGTAGCATGAAAGTGTGTTGAGGCGGGTCGGGTCGCAAGTTTAATCGTCTAGAAGATTGAGTACCTAGATGTAGATTTAATTATAAACTATTAGTACAGTAAACACTTGAGACAAAGTGGAAGATTAATCTTCCTTTATACCTGCTCGATTGAAATATTCCAATGTCTGGGATTTGCATCTCATAGTCCATTTTTACTACTTCTTTAAAAATGGGTCATGCCTTTATTTTTATAGTTCTATTGACAAAAGTATTATCTGAATGTAGTCCTCATTCTCATGACACTGAGCGTTTGCATCAGTCATAACTGAGTATGCGACATTTTTGTGACCAACCAATTTCTGCAAATTGTATGGGCAGACCAGAAATTCTAAGATATTTTAATATACTTGCAGCTGTTTTCATTATATGCATAATCTGAATAATTTTGTGTCATCATTTTATGACAGCAATAAGGGAGGATATATACATATTGTAACAGATAATTGCAGGCCTTAACTAAAGAAAATCGATACAACTAACAAACAATCGCTAATTAAACAAATCTAACCCCCTGTCCTTCCCAGCTATCCAAATTCTTAAAGCAAAATCAATTAGTAACGCAAAGGCAAAAAGAGAAAATAGTGCGGGAAAATCCATAGACAATCGCTAAATATTAGAAAAACATTTACAAATGGGTGATTAGTGTCGTTATTTTTTCTGTAATGGGTAAAGTAAAGCTAAGCTGAAAATCCCAAACAATGAAGATAAAATCGGGAAAAACCAGGCAAAAAAAAGGACGGCAACGAAAGATAAAGGGAAGAAATTTCATACATGAAAGAGCTACGAAGAAAAGTGAGATCCAGAAGAGAGTACTGCGGAACATGATTAACGCGAAATCGTCCCTGTAAGCAACCCTACTAAACCTAAATCTCTAAAATGAACCCACGTAAGACCTACTATAGACACGTAAGGCTTTGAAAGCAAAAGAAAAAAAAAAGGAAGAAAAACCAAAACAGGAGAAAAGCGTCCACTGCACTATTCGAACTACACCTCCTCAAAAGCCATATGGCAAACAAAACCACTGCGACAGATGAAGAACCACAAACGATATCAGCTTTCATTGTATATATATAAGGAAAGTCAACACGGAAACAGGCAGGCAGGCCTCCGATGTTGACTTGTACAATAATATAGAGGTAATTATAAAAGTGGGCCAACAAATATTTTTTTTAATCAAATTGGACCCATTTTACAACCCAATGAAAAAATAATAAGAGCATTATATTCATTGTCGTCTTCCACCGTTCACACAGCCAGATTTTCACATAAAAGCCTAATTACAAGGATATTTTTGTTTCTAAAATGTGTTCTAGCTTTAAATCTTTTATGAGTAATGCTTAAAACCATAACCTCTTTATTTCAATATGCGCTTAATCTTTTATCACCTCAAAGAGTAAAAAAAATTAAAAAAACAAAAAAAAAACATGTTAGAAGAAATGAGAAGTAGTACTGTAGTAGGGAGGGTATCCCCAATAATATTATATACCCCCTCTGATCAGCAGGAGGTGGGGTAAGTACACATAATACTCTTATGTGTTCCAACTACTTTTGTATGGATATACTTTTTACAGTTAAATTTGATAAAGAAGTAGACAAGATCCAAAATGTGACAAGATTAAATGAATAGTCTATCTTATCAAAATAAAAAAATGTTGGAGGAAATAGAAGTTTTTTATGAGTGCCTTACAGATATTCACAAAGCAGGTTGCACAGGTTGCAGGATGATCATCAAAAGTTTATTGCATGGCATGATCTATTGATAACTCAACACTTCCTTTAACACAAGGAAGTGATTCCATTGTTTTAGGCAATAGAAATACAAGTGGAAATGCTACATATACATCCTCAAAAGTTACACAACAATAATACGAAAGCAAGCATTCCAATCACTAATAATAACATAAAACATTGGGGAAAAACAAAAAAAGAAGAGAACCCTATCTGATTGACTGATTCATAGCTCTAGATATACTTACCAACCCAATACACGACTCTGTGTCGCCACTGTAGTTACTGGTAGTACACAGGGGCCTGTGTGGTGGCGATTCCCGGGTAACCACCATCGTAAACCGCACCCTGGCTAGCAGCACCACCCATCTGCTGCTGCTGGTGCATCAGAGCCTGCACACCCGCCATTTTACTAAGAGCCAGTTGTCTTTCATAAGCTGCAATATCCATGGCCGAAAACCCAAGATTATTTCCAGTAATTGGCAGTGGTAGAGGTGTTGAGCTGCTCCCAGGAGGTGTCGGTTTGCTACCCCATGAGCACTGTTGTTTTTCAAAAAATGGGTCAAATCAAATCATATAATCCCAAGTGTTTGGATGGAAATTTAATAAATTTGTGAAATTACCTTAAGCGGCTTGCCATAGAGATAATGGGTATTTCCCAACTGTATAGCACGAGCTGCCTCAGCATGTGAGCTGTATCTTATGAAACCAAATCCTTTGTCTCGTTGAATTCGGACATCCTCAATGACACCAGCACCAAGAGCATGAAAATGAAAATGGAGATCACCTGATGTAACCTATAAATATAATTTGTTAGGTTAGTGGTTTAAATCACATGTCATGAAAAGTATGAAAACTATACAATTAATTAGAATAGTAACCAAGATTCACTTGAACTTTCTTCAAGAGGTTTTAACCATTTGAGTTGTTGGTGAATTCCGTGTCGTTAAGCCATTTTGGTTAATCGGCATTTACTTAAAGACCAAAGCAAAATAAGAATAAACATTGAATGGGTAAGAGGTGTGGAGTGCACACTCATCGAGAATATTCTTATTTCATGCACCTACATAACAAGGGTCGGGGGGAACCCTGGTAGCAGGGTCATAGGGGTGGCAGAGCCCTTGTGGGATGGGATTGAAAGTTTATTTTGACATATTAGTTGCTCATACACATACTGCCGTCTTTCTTCTTTACAAACAAAACCGTAGCTCCCCAAGGAGAAATACTCAGTCGAATGAATGCCTTATCGAGGAGGTCTTGTTGTTAGGTCATAAGTCCTTTCATTTTCGATGGAGCAAGACAGTACGGCGCTTTAGCGATAGGTTGTGCACCCTATAACACAAGGTTGATCTGAAACTCTCTCATACACTAGAAGTTTCTTTAGAGTCACTTGATTGATAAAAGTTAAAGTTGGATGGAAGTGAACTTCAGAAGTAACAGATCGATAGCAACTTGGATTTGGGTAGCAAGTTGGTATATCGGCAACAACTTGGTACTTTAGTAACAGATGAATGTCGGTAGTAATATTAGATCAGCAGCAACAAGAAATCATCAGTAGTAGTACTTATGTCACTAGTAACTCCGTACCGCTGATGAGTAATGTTATTACCGATGGCTTTCTGCTATCTGCTAATGTTACTGCTAACCGTTGGCAATTGTAACCGCCAACAGAAACTTTGCGACGGTTAGTTCCCCTAAAAAGGACAATCTTATTTTACTGATTTTACCGTGTACTATTTTGAAACTTTACATATTTTACACAACTGTGACACATGTCAGCATATTGGGTAACACAGTTTGCCATGACTTCATTTCTAAAAAAATTCAAAACATCCAATAAAAAATTAAACTTGAGTGGTTACACCTTTTTTTTTAAATATGTTTTGAGTGCTAGGTGGGATAAAGTGACATCTACTCTCACAGAAATGGACTTCGGAGGATAACAGAAAAAGGAACTAACCTCAGGAGCCAGATTGCCAACATAAACGGTTGTGTATTGAGGATTATTTTCTGGAGCATCTTCATTGGTCTTTTCTTGACCTTCTTCTGCACATTTATGACAATTTCAAAATGGATATTATATATAATAATATAACATCCATATCATATAAAAAAAAACTAAAAAGTTTCTGGAGCTAACCTGATGTTCCATTTGTCAATTCAACAACACTTTTAGTATCTGACCTCTGTTTGTCATCTGCTCCAGCACCCTTTGCCGCCCAGTTGCATCGAATTTGCCTACTTCCAAGCCACTTTCCTGCAATAGAAATGTAACTGAATTACGAAACATAAAAATCAAAAACCAATTCATTTAAATAGAATGGGTGATAAATCAAAGAAATACTTGAACAAAGAAGGCAACAATCTACAATTTCTTACCATTCAAATCGTTAATAGCACTCTGGGCATCCTATTAAAGAAAAGGGAAATAAACGACAATTAGTATATTAAAAGACAGGAGTGGGGGTATAAGGGACTTTTCAGTTACACGTGTGTTACGCTTACTTGTTGGTTCCTAAATGAAACAAATCCAAATCCCCTAGAGCGCCCCGTCTTCTGGTCCCACATAACTCTTGCATCACTTACCAACATCCCACAATAAAATCAGTAAAATCATACTAAAAATGTGCAATGCCTATAATGTAACGATTTGATTTAAATTAGGGCTTACGAGCAAGTAGGGTAAACAGAGAAGCAAGAAAACAATGTGGCATCAGTAACTTCAGGGCTTAGATCACCTACAAATATGTTGAAGTGGCCTGCAAAATCAAGATAAATAATTAAAGATATCACAAACATATGAAACTATTAACTTACAAGTTAATATTACATTAACAAACCTGATGTATCTTCTCTTTGGCTACTGGCATATGCCCAATTAACTTTGATAGGCTGCCCAAATCTGTAAATAGATGTTTTCAAAAGCAATTAGTAATGACTAATAACAAGACTGCAAAGCAGATAGTGATTCTGTTTTTACTCACAGATGCCTTCCATTAAGAGTCACGATAGCAAGAGCAGCAAAACGCCGATCAAAATAATCCACAAACCCATACGATGACTGTAATCCAAATTAAACAAGAACCAAAAATAATTAATATTTTTATATATACTTATATAAAAACCTAACCAGTCAAAAGTATGAGATTCAGTCTATTTTAGAATGAAACTCAGTTAGAAAATTAGAGAATTAATGAACTAGTCATACTTTATCTTTCCTAATGAGCTTGCATCCTTCAAGAGCACCAGTGCTTGAAAATATCTCTTGAAGTAGCGGTTCGGTGACCTGTGGGTGGATGTTCCCCACATACCTATATAAAGTTAAAGGCTGAATTAGCATGAGGTTTTTTAAAAGCAAAGATAAGTGTTTTGCTGGTTGAATAAAGAAATAATATGGTCTGAAATCTGAAATTATGACAAAGGAAAAAAAAATTGTTCATAATTACAGAAAAGGGAAGAAAGTGAAGACACTCACACACTGCGGCATGTAGCTGAATCAAATCCAGGAGGTAGATTTCCACTCAAGATAGGCTCTATCTGCAAATATCAAAAACTAAAAACTTGTAAAAATGGAAAGAATAAGTCGGAAGCACATTAAGTATGGTGAATATGAGAAAAGACTATAAATTGCAAATGAGTTAACCGGAAAGAAGAAACACATGGACAAAAGGACTTCATGTTTGAAATTTTAGTGCTAAATGGTCATCCTAATCCTCAAAAGAAATCTCATTTTTAGGTATGCCAGTGGGATCTTATGTAAAGTTTAGTGGGATCTTATGTAACGTGACCACCAGTTAAAGTGGGATTATGAAAGTATGAGTTATAACAAAGAGAGGGAAATAAGAAAAGTAAAATCTTGTTAAAATGTTAGCAGGTGAAAAGGAAGACCAACTATCGAGGCCGAAATTTAGTAGATTTTGACACTACAAACGCCTAAAAGTAGATATTTTTCATCTACTAAACCACTTCATAATCAAAGAATGGCCAATTCGTCCAACTGTAAAATATCATGTAACATTGAAAACTGTATGCCAAATCACAAAGTAATTCACAACCACATGAACAGATAGGTGCTTCAAGTTCTTTACTTCTTTATAGGTAAATTTGTACTGAATGACCTAAACCTTTAATGGTTAACTCTGCTACATTTTGATATAAATTTTTGGGCTTTATACTTTTGTACATAGTTACAAAATCTTTTATTAGAAAAAAGATAGCAACTACTTCCCAAATTAGGAAACTAATAGAACAGTAATATACAAATTTCTACAAAATGCCCAAACACAAACTTAAAATGAAACTCTACTGATTCACTTTGAACAGCTTGCATACTAAATTAAAATATACACATATATTTGCAGGTTAAACATAAACCCTAGTGTAACAAAAACAAGCTTTTGTTTTCTTCTAGTCACAAAATGGGCTTTCTTACCCGAAAAAGAACCCGACCCGTAACTGTAGAGTTGATACCCACAAGAAAAGGTAACGCCTTTGACACAAAAACTGAAATTAAAAATCAAGAAATCAAGAAAAATGAAAACAACTTACCTGAGGATGGGTTATGAGACCTGGGTGATAGAGCGATTGCTGCATCAGGGCTTGCTGTTGCTGTCTTATCCTCTGCTGATGCTGTTGCATATCTTTTGATACAGATAGATACAGAGTGTGTATGTATAGATAGAAAGTAAAGCTAGGGTTTTGTTTAAAGAAACAGGAGAAAGGGAAGAGAAAAGGGATTAAAGAAAATAAAGGGAAAAGAAAAGAAAGAAAAAGAAAAGGAAAAGAAAAGAGGAAGAGGGTTAGGAGAAGAAGATTGTCGAAATAAAAGAGGGATGGTGAATCGTGGTATTATTTATGTGTGTCAGATCTTCCGATCTGCATATGTATTTCATGCGCGTTGGTTTTATGTCTCGTTGCATCTCCACCGTTGGTCCTTTGTTACAGTTCGATTTGTTTTCTATTATTTATGTTTTTTATTTTTCTAGATTTTCAGATAAATGCCAAAGATGTCGTCCAATGTCCCAAATTTTTTTTTTTACTTAGTAACATAAGGCGATAGATTTTAATAAGAACTCGCCCATATTTGTTTCTATTCATAAATGGAATGCTAGAGTAAAGTTGCCCTATTAGGGATACTTGTGTTATTTAGACTTGAGTTATATAGGTTAGAATGTATGACATTATATTGTAATTTTTTTTATTGTTTTTTCAAACGTTTTTATTCTTTTTAGTTTATTTTTATATCGTTACTTTCAGTTGTATAATATTTTGTAGTTCGCGTAACCATCTTTCTTATTCATTTATTTTTATATGGTTTATAAAGTGTTTTTCTTGGTTTTAGTTTAATTTTACGCCGTTACCTTTATGATTATTAGGTATGCAACTTTTTTGTTTTCTTTATGTTACATTATAAAAATGTAGAATTGTTCTATGTATTTATATCCATCCCGGATAGGTTCCTTCCAAAGTTCCAATAGTTCTTCACCTCGTATATATTAACATGTATATCCTTTTTTTTAGTGGTTCATTCTTCCGGTCATCCCAGCAATAACCATTCTTGTATCTCTTTTAGTAATCCATCAAAAAGTTGCTAACTTGGTGTCTTCCACTATATATCTTGGTTACCAGTTTAACTTTTTTTTTAAGAAAATCCATTTGTTGCATATATGTCTTCCATAAACCCGGCCCAAATGCTTTCTTGATTTGTTTGTGCCCCTATGGTCCCATCCTAGTGTACGTTAGTATTTGAGTCACTACGGTTGCACGGGTTAAATCGATGAGATTCTTTAATTACACAAAAAAGAAAAAATTAAACAAACATCAAATAGATATGCCGGATATGAATTCTCCATATACTTCTATTCGGTATCGATCTCATAAAAAAAGATAACCATATTACTTTTGAGCATTTTTACTGAGTAGAGATCTGTTTATATCCACATTAGACAAAGAATTACATTAGTTGAATAGTAGATTCAATGAACACTCGATGGAGTTGTTAACTTTTGATTTAGTTCTACTTTAGTTTTAAAAGAACACCCTAAAGCGATTAATATCAATCAAGTTTGTCTTCTTGTTGAGAGGCATTATCCTAAAGATTTTACGAAACAAGAAAAAATTCAATTATGATATCAATTGGAAACTTTTAATTCTGATATGACAAAAATCCAAAGCGAAGTGGTGTATCAACTATTGCATACCCATGCACAAGCCTCGTTGAAACTCACAAATGTAGACGCATTATTTGCTTGATAGAGTACTTCGGCTAATTTTGACACTTCCAGTTTCTACTACAACAGAGAGGAGATTTTCAACAATGAAAATATTCAAGAGTTGTCTACGCAATAAGAAGTCAGATGGCCCATGTGTAAGCAAAAAAATACTCGTCGGGCTAGATACATGGGTTTTTCTAAAAATAACCGGGTTTCCTTTAAAACTGTAAACGAATATATAAAAAAACAATACTATTGAGTCCATACATATCTTTGAAAAAATAAATTCAGGTTTTAAGCGGAAGCCATAAATTAAACCGTAGAAAAAGTCAAGAGTCTCACCTTATTGCCATTATATGTATTAATTTTCCTTTTCTTTTCTTAAACTTTTTTTTTTCATAGTTTCTACTAGAGCTAATAGTTAATAATGTTTCGTTGTTCTAAAAGAATGTATATATGACACGTGCTCTTATTGAAGATAAAAAAAACTACGTTGGTTGAACCCAATGGTCACTCTTGTGTCCTAGTTTCTTTCTCACTGACTCACGGCCGGCAATAAATCTATTATTAATTCGTTTATTAACTTTTTTCTCATATATAAAACGAGTTGTGTGACCCCCCCGCGCGTTGCCGCGGGGTTGAAACTGTAGACTAAGTTATAGTAAAAATTCATATAGTAAACATGAGGCTAAACATGTCTAACAACATATATACTAAACAATTATACTACCATCATAATATTAGTAGAAAAAATTTATGTACATTAAGTTTTAGTAAAAAAGCTAAGTGACTATGAAATGTAGACATGGCAAAGAAAAAAGTTAATTTGTACACTAAGTTAAAGCAAAGACAACGATAGTAGTCAAGTTTAAGTTCTTGGACATAGACCAACCAAAAGACATGTATTGCTTGCTTATTCACTATCCAATTTAGGCAAATAAATTGATGAAATCTCTACAAATATTAAACAGTTAATTTTAGCAAATCTATGGTAGCAGCATCAAGTGTATGTCTTGGTTAAAAAAAAAACCATCAAGATATTTGAAAACAAAAAGACCCTGCCAGTCACAAACAAACAGGTGGAAACATGCTATCACAAATTAGTGTTAAACCAACACCTGTTGTTGTTAAAAGGTGAATGAAAATCAAATGGTAGCAACATCAACCACATCTTTTGGTTCCAAAAAAACTGCTCTTCACAAAAAATGACTATAAACCAAATGGTAGCAGCATCAAGTGCATGTCAAAAATCAATAAAGTGAACAAAAGAAATACAATAGTGAATGATTTAAATAGTGAAGAACATTAAAAGAGGCTCAGATCAAGAATAGGAACTCATCATATAATATAAGGTAATCAGGCTCAATTTGGCTGCAAAATTGATTGCCACGCCTAAATCAAATCATGAAAACCCATACATTCCTCTTTTTTTTTTAATGATCATCATAGCCTAAATAACCATTTGCCTCCGCCATCCTCAACGCAACAAAAGCAGATCGCCAGATAAAAGCCCAGTATCATTAAAAGGCAGCCAAAAACCAACATTAGTTTATAGCCAAAACCAACATTTTTTCACAGAAACCTTTGACAAAAATCCCAGCCTACATGTGTGTCAAATAAAGAAGTCCAGGACCAACAAAAGCGCCTATGACACAAAAAGGCCCAATGGATAAAAGTAAGCTCAGATTTAAAATGATCATCACAGCCTTACAGGCTCCAATCAGATATAATGCTCAGGTCAAGCCCACGACTGCAATTTGTCTATTGCCACGCCAAGAGCAACCATCATTGCTTGATCCAAAGATAGCAAGAATCATCAAAAAAATAAGGGTCAAGTAACCAAAATTCCAGCAAAGCAACCATCAAAGCCAATAGATATCCATCATCGCATGATCCAAATTAACCAACAGCCATAGAAATTAACCTATAGGCATAGAAACAGTAAGCATCAAAGCCACCCAGAGCGAAGAAAAGCAACATTCATATAAACATTAAATGGTAAGTAACCAAAATCCATCGAAGTATGTTACCATGATACCGATGTTGTCATAGTGTACTAAAACACCAACATGAAGCCATCGATTTCAGATGTGGGTTATTGAAAACCCTAGAACCAAAATCGATCTAAAAGAACACAGAACAACAACAAAAACCAAACGGTTTCAGATCTGGGTTAGTGAAAACCCTGAACCCAAAATCGATCCAACAGGATAGCAATAGCATCAAAACCCCGTTGCATCCACGTAACCGGAACAACAAAACCAACGAATCATCGCTTGAAGGCTCCCAAAAGCAAAGCCCAAACTACAAATTCAAGGAAATTGTGTAATTATATATCAAGGAATTGTTGGCTCAGACTTGCAAAGCCAAATTATATATCCATGGTGGCTGCAAAAAAAAATATTGCCCCCCATACACATGGATTATCATTTATGTGTTGCGAATATTAATCATCATTGCCATTTGTTTAGGGTCAAAAGAAACACACAACAATCCATCGAACAAAGTAAGGATTCAAAAGCAAACCGGCCAAATCATTAGACCGGACAAATAAACCATGAACAGTGTTCGTCACTCACAAACTAAGACCTTCAAAGCATCAAACTCACTGTATAATACAATGAGAACATGGCTCAGATCCGTGAACAGTGTAACAAAAGTAAAAACCAACCATGGCTGCAACTAATTACCCCGCCAAGATGAAGGTCTACAATTGCCACTAATAAGGACACAGACAGTTTTAAAACTCATCATAGCCACTTTAGCATACCATAAAATCGCATAAAATCCTTATTTCAGAGAATAAGGCACAACCAGTTGCACAAACATCGCTCAGATCAGAATCAAGACCTTCATAGCGAAACATAATCACTTAAAATTAACATCATATTCAAAATACCACATTCTCAGAGAAAGCTTTCCATTCCGATTTCATTCGGTTTCGCCAAAGCAACGCAAACTATAACAAAAGCTGAAATTGAACCCTTTAAAAGGGGGCGACGCACCAGAAAAATAATGAAGATGAAGAGACAGACTTGTAGCCGCAAATCACCTCACACCGGCAAACACCGTCATCAACAGAGATACACACGGCGGCCATCATCAATCCTTCTACAAAGACGGCAGTCACCTGAAAACCCTTTAAAAGGGGGCGACACACCGGAGAAGGAATGAATACGAAGAGAAAGAGTTGTAGTTACGATGGCGACACACCGGTGAAACATGAAAAACGGCGACGGAGGAGATGCGGTGGAGGAGAAGCGGTGGAGAAAATGCATGTCTCGAGAAAGGAAAGTAGGCAGAGAAATGTATACAGCAAAGCAAAACCGGGGCAAAAACCAAAAGTAAACGTAAACGGTTTTGACAAAAACCGTGGGCCGGGGGGGGGGTAAAGTGTAACAAAAATGAAAGAGCTGTGGCCAAACTAAGAAGAACCATATGTCCACTATTCACTTACAATTTGCTTTGTATATTTATTAAATAAATAATAATATTCTGATTAGGTAAAAGCATATGAACACAAGTATAAAATAAATAAATAAATACTGGTAAGATATTTAAATATATTTTACATATCTAAAATATTAAAAGGAGATTAAAAAACATGTTGTAATAAAATTCATGCTAATAGTAAAGTGATGTTTTCTCAATTAAAAGGTTATGATCTCAAGTCCCGTAAAATCAAAATATGATTCTAACCGATAAAAAGAAGATGAAAGTATGCGTGTGTCATCAACTTGGCCTAATGCCTTGTATGTGTAATTAATTGATGTTTTATTGATAAGGAAGAGACGTGTTTAGTCACATTTTCTGTATTCTAATGATGATACTTTATGATTAAGGGTGTTGGGCAGGTGATGATTAATAGTTAAAGTGTCACGATTTAAAATTAAAATAAAATATGTAGTACTATCTTGAACCAGCTTGTTTCCGGACATGGATTAAGCATATATCATTTTCTTAACGACCATGCCAAATATCTACCTTTTTTCCTTGTGTAATCATACTAAAGGATCAATTATTATAAAAATTCAAAAAATAAAGTGAAGACTAGCAAAAGACGCAACACATATATTCCTTAATTGTTTATATTTTTTATTTACAACATTAACCGGATCGAATACGGTCAAACCAACACCCAATGTAAAGTAGTATCGAAAGTAGCCATCCACAAGTAATGTTGCATGTTTAAATATGTTTTGATACAAAAATAGTACTGATACAGATATTTGTTTTTTATGTGTTTTCGGTGTTATATTTTTAATCATTGTTGTGTCCATAGCTCATACCCTGTCCTAATTTCCTTATAAAACATAAGGAAGTTAAAGTTGCAAGTTAATATGCACAGGTTACAAGTTGTTCAAACATATATGACTTTTTTGGTACAACTTCTGATGCTTATGGTACATATAGTTTGCTTTATCTATGGAGGGTGTTTATGTCTTTTCGTTGGAAGCCAGATATACTCTCTTAAACGCAAGCTCTCATTCATACCTGCTCCCATCAGCCATCAGTCATCACCATACCTTTGCAGAGAGAGATCGGGAGAGGTTGGATAGCCGGTTATTTCCAACGACGGCCACCGCACTTCGATAGTTTCCAGAGACCTCCGACCAGCCATACGATTCGTCCCCCCTTTCATTCTCTTTCACCGATTCCAAAGGAGGCAGCGAGTTTTTGGCGACGATGATTTAAGGTAAATACTAGCCACCATAGTTTCGATTACCCGTACGCGTGTCTAATCCTTCCTCTTTAATCAACAGATCTGTAAGTTTTTGTGTTCTTCCTCTCCAGTGGCGGTGTTGGATGGCGGTTGACGACGACTGGTACAGTGATTGTGGTCGTTTTGCCCTAAAACTCGGTGGTTAAAGGTAAGGTCTTAAGATGCTGTGATAATTAGATGATGGTTGTTGTCTATTGCTCTGATTTGTGGACATGGGATTTTTGACGACGTTTGTTTTGATATTTTCTCCGTCAACAAAAGCCAAAAGGTCACCCTAGGTTAAACATCTAGATAATTGTAGTTTTTTTATGATTCTTTTAGGTATTAAATCAAACTAGGCTGATTTATTTGGAACAGTTTTTGTATTTGTTATAGGTACTCTTTTTAAAGGGGAACTAATTACCTCATTGCTACCAAGAACTATTATCCTGAAAAAAGTTGACTTCAGTGATGAGGAGCGTGGTTTATATCGTACTCTGGAGGCTGAATGTCGTGCTCAGTTTGAAGTATGCATTTATTTTAGCTATTTCTACCGCACATTGTGTTTATGCAAAACCTAATTTTGTGAGGCATTATCTTTACAATTGTTTTGATTCGTATAATCATATCTATTCTAAAATGTGTTATTTGATATGGGGTTAACCTACTCTTAAACATGTCATTGGAGTATATCATTATCTTATATGACAGCAGCAGGAAGATGTGTTGTCAAGGAGTTAGTAGTAGATTAATATTTATATGGCAGCTGTTTAATTTTGATGATATATGTTTGCAGGTTTCAAGTTATCTGGATTGTGCCATTTTTGTTCGTTTGGTCTTTGTGAGTGTCTTTCTTTCCTCTTCGACTATTACTAATTTCTTATGTGAATCTACATGGTTCGGGTACGATTTATGTGAATCTACATGGCTCCAATCATTGCCTCCAAATTGAACACCAATGGATCACAACTGAAATATAGGTGAGTATTTAACTAATTGCAGCTTTTTTATATTTTTTAAATTTTTTTGATGCATAATTTTGAATTCCTAATATAGATGTTCAATTGTTCATCATCTGACACTGGGCTGCTCATGATAATTAAAGTTTAATTCAGGTCATTTGTGCCATTCCGTGGCTAATTTCCTATGCAGACTAAGATTGATAATCACAAGGCTTCTTTTTAGAAATAGAGATAAGTGATAAGTCCTATGATTTATGCTTTGCCAAGTGGTTAAATCTGAATTTTTGTTGGAATTGGATAGAAAGGTTCATAGATGGGCATTATGGACTTTTATTTATTTATTTACTGTTATAAGTATTGGTTTGAGAATGGGTGTTAATTGGAAAATAGTTGTTTAAGGGTGCTAATTAACGATAATATGTAACAGCCCTTACAGCCCAGCGCCACCTACAGGCCAGTTTCAGTAACCTGCAGGCCCAGCAATCCGCCTCTGCATGCCCAATACGGTTGGAGTTATAATTTTTGGAGGCTATCTAAATCAAATCACTATGTAAGAATGTATCCAATTCTGATTCTAGAAGCCATAGTGTGCTTGAGAGTGTTTTAGAGTTTACAACTTTATAGGTTGTGTTTTTTTCGCTTAAACCTTGAGATCTTTGTTTTAAGGATTTTAAGCTGAAGTTAAAAAAAATAATACAGACTATCATCCCAAAATATAACAATTTCAAACATCCAGGAGAGAAATACAGATCATGGGACCCATACATGTTACATAGCGTTTAGTTTTTAAAAGAAAATTCCAAGATTTCATCAGTTTCCTAAACTATTCATGTGATTTCATCAGTTTCCTAAGCATAGTATTTGTACTCTCTTTTACCTCTTACATGTGTTTGATTTGGTTTTTGTTTTTTCTCAAAACAGAAGGAAAATTAGTCGCAGGGGCTAATTGACAGTTGCTAATGAGTACCAGGGGGTTTAAACCAACAGAGAACTCAGTGAGTCATATATATTTTTATGTTCATTAAGTAAAAGTTAATTTATTTAAGGTCTTGATTAATTTCATTGATTTTCTATGAATACATACGCCATAGTTGCTGCACGAATCCTAAAACCTACTCTTACTGGATAGGAAATCATTCTAAAAGGATGCCAGGTTAGTTATAGTTAACCATTTCACATACAATGTAAACGTTTGAATATATTTTACTATAAAACATAGGAGGACTGGTAGGCAAATGCATATCAAAAGGATGTACAGTAGAACATGCATATTAAATGAAGCTTTTTGACCTTCGAATTTGATGTATTTTGTTAGCGGAAGCTTACTATCCCGATTGCCCATGTTACAATAAATGATTCAATGGAAGCATGTTTTGGAAATGGTGTGCACAATTGATTGTACAAAGAAGCTCCATTTGTAGCTTCTTGGATGTATCATCCATATATACGCATTTGGTTACCCCCAGATCATCCGATGTCCTTAATTGTTTGTACAAGTGAGTTATTCCTCAGTTTGCTCGCCATCAATTCATTTTCCATTCAAATGTCTGTATTTGTTGATGGAACCACTTTTGAATTGCTTATATCATTCTGGTTGTTTGTGATTATGTTTTTTGGTGGTAAACAATTTTATACTTCGTGCTTCTGTTCTTAATTCTCTCTAATTTTCAGTTTTATTGGTCCCATTGGACAGATTTTATGAAAGTGCCCTGATGTCTTAATTTTTTTTAGTTGTAGTGGATTTTGGTACATCTGGAGCGAGGATTCAGAAGGAAAGAGGGATAGATTCGGTTATTCTTAAATTGTTTCTGCTACTCGCAATTTCTCAAAAGGTACTTGATTTCCTTAAATGTTTATTACTTTTCATGTACGAAATCTTTGACTTGATTTCAAGCTGCGAAATTCATGTGAATGTTTTGTTCTTCAAGGAAAAGAATAACCATAAATAACTTTATTATGTTGGGTTTTCAATTCCAACAAATCCCACTTTAATTTCGTATTTGAAAAGGGCTAATTGTTTGAAGTTTCACGGCCGTTTGCCAAATTTGTTAAAGTTTGAATTGGATTTGGAGTTTAAATGATTGTAACTCTAGAACTATTGAACCCAGAACAACGAAGCATCGTATCATACAGATGAAGAAGACGACAGCCAGAACCAGGTCGAATCAAGCTTCACCAAAAGATCCATCGACACATGCAAAGGCTTTCCTGCTGGTCACATGAAGGCAAAAGGCCATGCACCAAATTGAACAATTAGAAAAGCATGGTAGCTTCACTAGGTAAAACCTCTTATGGTATTTTGGTAATAATAGAAGCATAAACAGTTATGTTAGCTTCATATGTAAATATTAACTAGGCAAGCCTTTGATCCTGTGGGTTTAGAAAAGTTTTAGTAAGCATGTATTACTATACTAGAAACTTTTTGGTAAGCATATATATGCTTATGTATGGTAAAAAATATTATATTAAAGGAGCCGACTTCCTATTTTGCTTATTTAGCAAATTTTTGTGTCAAAATATGGCTGTCTTTGTATGTTTTTCCACATAATAAGAAGTGGTGTCTTATGTAAATACCCATGGTGAATATTTACTTATTTGTGTTTGTTTGATTATCATAAGGTGTAAAAGAGGATATGAGTAACTTAAGGTGTGAAAGGTACTTATATTGGAGTTGAGCATGGTGTTTCTTTATCACATGTTGTGAAAGAGAATATGATAGGCAATCATATATGCTTTGATCATATGTCTGGGAAATTCTGGTAACAAATACCCGTAGAATGATACACCCAGTATGTCATGTATCGACAAACCATCAACGTTAGTATCATACGCCAAACAACACATGAGCCCGGTTTAAAAGGCATATCGCGCGCAACGCGCGCTCATAGGAAACTTGTATTGAACAAACTTTACTACTATCTCATTAATATATCTATCGATTACTAGCTAATTTGGAAGGACTAAACTTAGCAAATAAGTTAAAGTTTGGTATTTGGTAAAAGATTTAATAGAATATGTCTATTGTTTTCAACCCAGATTTTTAAACATGAACAGACTTGTATCAAAAAAAAAAAGTCCAACCGGTTGATCAGAAGATCGAACCAAATTGACTATTCAAACATATAAATTTATAAAATACACTTTATAAACTTTTAAACATGATATAAAAAGACTTCAATAAAGGTCATAAAAATTTACAATTATTCAAACAAAAAACAAAAACTTCAATAATGTTTTAATCAAACTAAATTAATCCAAAACAAACTTTATTGAAGTGTCTAGGGGTGTTCAATGGTTTGGTTTATGGTTTATTCGCTTCGGTTTATTCGGTTTTAAGTTTTTTTTATTATAACCATAACCAAACCAGACCGTATTGAAAAGCTTACAAACCGAATCGAATAAACCATATTCAATACGATTCGGTTTCGGTTGAGAACCAAATAAATCGTATTTAAACCGTTTAAACCGTATTCACCACATAACATATATTGCGTACTTTTTGCTAACAAAAATAAATAAATAAACAAAGAACAAACATCTTTAACATATCCCTATAGTTTAAAACCAAAATACCTACAACTAAGGTAGGCTCTTGTTTTTGGTAGAGTGGAAGAGGAGAAGACAATGAGTCGATGACTACTTTTTACAACAAACTTGTTTACCCAAAAAAACCATGGATGATGGATGCGTATTTAGTTGGATTGTGGATAAGTCATAAGTGGGTTTATCTTAAATGGTTAAATTGTTTATAAATAAATGTAAATAAATACACACACACACACACACACACACATATATATATATATATATATATATAAATATCTTATTTGGTTTTAACCGAATAAATCGAATAAACCAAATAATAATAAAACTCAAAACCATAACCGAACCGTAAACCGAATTCACAATTCGGTTTGGTTTATTCGGATATGGATATGGTTCGGTTTGTCGGTTTATTCGGATTTCGGTTATTTCTACACACCCCTAGTGTTACATCCAGCAAGTTCTTGATCATCTAATAGATAGAATCAACTATCATCTCATCCACATCAACAAGAGAATAATCACTTTTGTTTTTTTAGCGCGACTTTTGAGTACCAGTTCAATTAGTGAGCCAGTTCCGGTTTAGGTTGGTTGAACCGTAAGAACCGTGGGGTCAAAAATCAAATCGGAAGTAAACTAAAGCGTGCACACCTGAACCGCTTTAGCCTCCGATCACCAGTTCAACCGATCGAACCAGTCAGGTCAATCGGGGTTTTAAAACGTTGAATATGTTTCTTATCTATTTTCTATTTTATGTTGTCTTGAAGAACAATTGGTACTTCCTATATTAACCGAGCTATGGTTATGGTTGTAATCAATTTTATAGAGTTATATTTTTTAATATAATAATATTTGGAGTTATCCTTGTTTAACCGACTCGGGCATTGACTATTTACTCTCAATTTTATACTTTAATGTCATGGTTTCACTCCTAGTTTTTCACTTTTTTTTAAACGGTGTGTTTGGACTCAACCCGTAATACTAATACATTCCAGTTTTGAGCATACCTTTGATTTGTAGGAAAATATTCGTAAATTTTAAATCAAATAACATTTTCTTTATTTTGGTACGATTACAACAAAAGAAATATCTAAGCTATTACAATACATTAAAAGAAATACTACTCCTAATCTTACAATCACAAGGAAATAACAAAACTTTACACAGAAATAGATTACCATACAAGGAAATAAATAAGATATTACAAAGAAATGAAATAATAAAGATATTACAATACAAATGAAATAAAGACATTAGCTAAACAAATACTTATAAAAGAAAATAGAATGATTTAAGTGAAAGAATTATGAGGACAGAATCTTATACAAAAATTTTTAAATGTCAGAATATTATTTAAAAAAACTGGACTAGTTGTTTGGGAAAATTTCTTTTATTAATAGTTAAGAAAAGAAGAAGATTTAAAGAAACATTGACGAAGGCTTTGGGTTAAAATCCAGGTCCCTTAAAACAAATTGCGGATCTATCAAAGAACTAGTTTGTGTTCCCAGGGTACTATCGGGATAACTCTAAGTTTGAAGTTCTTTGAAGAGCTTGAATATCTCGAAGAACACATGAGCCACTATTTATAGTGGATGATAGCTTAATTGAAACATCAAAATTAAAAAATGTGTAACAACCCATTTAACGAATTGTTACAGCATCTTCCGGCTTCCAGTCCAACATTTCGACTGAACCAGACAGGTACTGCTTGACCCCGTTTTCGCCCGAACTTCAACCAAAACATCTGTGTAAAGTGTGCTATCAAAGCGTCACATTGCGCCCATACACCCATGCCACACATGCAAGCATATGCAAGTGCGAGTTTCTCAAGCTCCAAGGGATGTCTCCTACTTAATGAAACAATTTTAGGTAATGTTCCCTTCTTATAAATCACTTTAAACTTTATCCCCCAACCAATGTGTGATAAATTCCACTTTATACTTAGCCAATTTCTCTCATTTTTCGCAGTTTTCACAGCCTTAAAACCTCAACTTTGAGCATCGATATCTCATTCATCCGAACTCGGTTTTAGACGTAGTTTTGTGCATTGGAAAGCTCTCACAACGTAGGACACAGACCTAGAAACTACAGCTGCAATAACCTCAGTTTTAAGCAGTTTATTTATATTCAAACTTGGTAAAAACTCATTTTTATATTAGTAAAAAAAACTCATTTTCCACTAATTTTCTCCTAAAATTCCTAACATGATTTTGGATTCACTCCCTTAATGCGGTCCACTTTGAGTTTGAAGAATAAATGAAAAAAAAGCGTAAAACATGTAAAGATGCTATATTTTTTTTTAATTACGCGTTTTATATACGAGAGAGTAACGAATATATATATATATATATATATTTATTTATTTATTTATTTTTGAATGTTTTACTACAGTAAGTTTTTATTAACTTTTGTATGTTCTTTTAAATTCTCGTGAGGAGGCCACGACCAAACAGCAAACACCACACACATTAGGACGACGCTATACGACGTGGTTTTATGTCCCACTTAGCCTATGGAGCCCATTCTTCCATTCCATGGACCACATCCCATGGTCCTAAAGGCCCGACCGACACACATTTTTTGGAGCATTTTAAATCTTGAAGATATTCAAATTTAATTCTTATTTTATTCAGGAAGAAAGACACAAGTTCAAAGAATATATAACATTAAAACAAGATACCATCCATACCATACATATAGAAAAGCTAAGAATACATCTTTCAAACCCAGAAAGACGTAAAAACAGGTCAGATGTTCTATTGTTAAACCGGCCAACCGTAAAAAATATATATAACCAACATAATAATAACTAGAATTAAACATGATCAATGAGACCGCCCACCCAGTCCCAGCCATTCCTTGCTGTCTTCCTGATGCTTCGAACCATCATCAGCTAATTTATACGGCGATCGAGCCGTTATCCTGTCAAAATTTCACAGACTTATCAGGACCTTGCGAATCAAACCGGGACCAAATCCCATAATTGATCAGATTTTTGTTAGTTTTTTACTTTAGACAACATTTTCTAGATTTTTAAGGATATAATTTAGACCCCATAACACCTTTTAGTCGTGGGGCATCATATTTATCATCACAATGTCCCCAAATGTCCCCAAACGACGGTTTTGGGTAGTTTTTTTTAAAGAGAACTATCCCTAAACTTTTTCTTAAAGAAAATCACCATACCCTGGGATTTGAACGCACATCATACTAATTTAACACCAGGATGATGGTTTTGTTAGTAATTTTTTTAATTTTATTTTGAACGATTTTCTTCCAGAGTCTTTTTATTTTTTATTTTCTAGTTCCGCCTTTTTCAAATAAACGATAAACGTGGTTGAAATCGTGATAAGGAGACTCAGAAAATAAGAACAGAGTTTATTGTTGTTTTCCGAGTCTCCCTGTCACAATTTCAACCGTCTCCAATTATTTGACTATTTGACGCCTCCCGTCTCAACTTGAAAATCCCCGAAAACCCCTAACAAACTGATAAAACCGCCCCTCAAAGGAGACCCTCAGATAGAAGTCCCATGGTACGGTTTTGTTAGTTAACAAATTAAGTGAGGAATCAATCAATTACCTGTCTTTCCTCTTCTCCAAGAATCTAGCGAGTGAAGCTTTTCTAGCAATAGGAAGATCTGCAGAACCCAATCTCATCAGATTTTAATTAACTTAAAATCAAAAAAACATGTATACCCAATTTGAAAACAGAGACGATGCTAATTACCAGAAGCAGTAACAGTAGTGTATTTGGAAGGTTCATCTGAATTTGGGGGTTTCTGCTCGGCTAGTTTCATGATTTCTTGAACCTTTTCGGGGGCTAAATCATTGAACACCATCACCTGACCGTTGTAGAATATCGTCAAGCTTCTCGATGGGTCTTGCTGCTTCTGCACGGCGGCCGTCGCTTGTTGCGGCACGGCGGCGCGTGGGGTTTCAGCCATGGGAAAAAGACTCATGCCTAAACACATCAAGATCATAAAAATTCAACCTTTAGCTATTTACCTCTATAAAAAGTAACCTAATGAATGAATTATTCAATAAAGAAATTAGAAACGTACCGAGAGTTAGATCTGGGAAAGTGGAGTTTTCTTTCAGGTACCGAGAGAAGAGAGTACAAGTCTGGGAGAAATTGGACTTCTCCGGAGCCTTGACCGGCATGTTTTGGCCGGAGTATCTACCGGAATCGACGATTTCCGATGAAGAAGACATAATTTTGGGTTTATGTTTATGGAAATGGAGATAAATGGAGATGGGGGAAGGGGGATAAATGGAGTAGTGGCATATATAGAAGGAGGAGTCGTGTTCTTGACAACTTCCAGGAACATGCTTTGTTCCCCCTTTCAATATTAAATTCTTTTTATTTTCATATTGTTTACCACGTGCTCTAATGTTCCACCTTTTCTATTTTTCATTCCGCATAAAAATAATAGCCATCCATTAAATATCTTATTTCCGTTGAAGAAATCAAGAAGAATTAAATATCTTATTTTCATCTTCATTTAATAATTTAGAATTATTTCTTTAAGAACAAATCATTCTTTTCTTAGCGTGGGCGGTATGGGTGACAAAAAAAATCGGCAACCATGTTTCGGCAAGGAGGATTTTTCGGCAATGGTTTGGCAACCATACCCCCATGTTCGGCAACCATTTTTCGGCAAAAAAAAAAGAAAAAACGGCATGTAGTTGCCGACCTTTGCCGAGGACCGTTGGGGTGATTTCGAACGTTGGCTACTAGCCAACGGCTAGTAGCATTCAATTTTTTTTTTTTTTTTTTACAACTTTTTCTCCTATATAAACCCCCCAAAACTTTAAAATTTTTACACCACATTTCATTCTCTTCTTCTACTTTTCTCTCCAACAATGGATCCTAGGAAAAAGAATGCCTCCACATCCGCCCCGAAGAAATTTCGACCCAAAGTCCGGTCGAATACCGGACAAAGTTCGACAAACCGAAACCAACAACCTTTCTACGTACCTTCTCCACCTATAATTTCTCAACCCCAACCCGTTTATTACCCACCACAACCACCACAACAACAATCTTTTAATGATCTACTACGATTCGGACATCCCGACTACTTCCAACAATACGCTTCATCGGCCCAACAATCATATCAAAATACTCAATTCCGAGAACCCCGTCGTCTTGTCGACGAAGCTAGTGATAGCGAAGAGATGGACGAGGAGATTGAAGTAGATGAAGAAGAAGTAGAAGAGGAACAACATGTTGAGATTGAAGAAGAAGTAGAAGAGGAAGAAGAAGAAGAAGAGATGGAGGAAGAACCACCGGCTCGTCGGACGCAAGCTAGAAAAAACAAGAAGAAGTCGACAACAAAGGCGGATCGAACTCCATGGACTACCGACGAAGAGAAGTATTTGGCACAAGCTTACATTCACGTCACCGAAGACAAAAAAGTAGGTGACCAACAAAGGTTTTCATCTTTTTGGCAAAGAGTTGTGGACCATTTTAACGGTTTAATTGGTCGCGAAACAAATCGAAACGTTCATCAAATTGCCACAAAATGGAAGAATTTGAACAAGAAGTTGATGAACTTTGGAGGTCTCATTGCTCAATTTGTAAGTTTTTATTTTTAATAGTTAATTTTTTTTTAAATTTATATTATTTTTAACTTGTTTCTTTTATATAATTTTTAGGAACATGCAAGGGCTAGTGGTGCGGGGGATCTTGATGTTTGGAAGTTGGCTAATACCGAGTACGAAAAGATCTATGAAAAGAAAGGTTTTACTCATGTTTCGGCTTGGGAAGTTGTAAAAGATCACCCAAAGTGGAAGGCTCCGAGGAGGAAGGTTGGTGGGGTTAGTGAGCCCAAGAGGACAAAGACCTCGGTCTCGGGTGAGTACACAACGTCAAACGAAGTCGACTCTACCCAATTGCCAAGTCGGTTGCCCGACTTAAACGAGGACTCAACGCCTCCACTTCCACAACGAAAATCTAGAACGAAGTCGGGTGAATCGTCGAAGGATGGGTCCTCAAATGCTTTGGAGGTGATGAATAGGTTTGAAAGCAAATGGGAGAAAGAAAAAGAGGCGAAGGCGGCGATTCGAGAAAAAACCGCCGAGAGAAAGGCGATGATGTACGCGGCGGTGAAAGAAACGATGGAAAACGAAAAACGAGCTCGCGATCTTGAAATATTTTTAAGACCGACCGAGAACGTCCCTACGAGCTTACTACCGACCCTTCTCGCCGAGAAACGTCGAATCGCCGCTTTGCATAATTGGGAATGTGATTTTTAGATTTGGTTTTAAAATTTGTGAAAGTGGTTTTTTTTTAATTTTATGTAAGTTTTTTATTTTTAATGAAAAATTTAGTTTTATGTTTTATGAAATATAATGTTTTTCTTTAAATATAATATATAAAAATTAAAATAAAAAAAATAAATAAAAAAAAACTATCCAACTTATCCCACCCAACTTATCCCACCCATACCATTCAAAAAACACAAAAGACATATACTTTTTTCTCTCTCCTGTGTCACTCTCCTATTGGCCAAAAAACTTATCCTATTTTACTCATCCTAAAAAATTTATCCCCCATACCGCCCACCCTTAGGGGTTGTTTCGTATTATGGAATTTGTGGGTTTTTATTGTAATTTGAATTTCATTTCATAAAATGTTTGATTCACGGAATTCAATATAATTAAAATTTGAATTTTATATTTAATGTGTTTAGTTAATAAAGGAATTGGAATTGGATTTTTGATTAAATTCTATCAAATGCTTTCATTCATTGGATTTCACATTACTTCATAATAATAACGAATTTCACATTCCTTCCACACCGATGACAACTACCCGACTAGACCCGACCCGTGGACCGAACCGACAGGAACCGACCCAAGGACCCAACCGACGGGACCCCCACTAGACCTACCAATCCCGAACCCGAACTGACCGGACCCGACCTCCGGACCGGCCGACCAGATCCCTGGACCTGAACCACGAACCGGACCCCTGGATCCGACCACCGAACCCGACCCGACCCGACCGGATCTGACCCTCGGGTTTGGTCGGTCCGAGGGTCGGGTTCGGTCGGTCCGGTTAGGGGGTCGGGTTCGGTTGGTCCGGAGGTCGGGTCCTGTCGGTAAGGTCCGACCGGTCTAGGGGTCGAGTCTGGTCCGGGGACCGGGTCGGGTCCGGTTAGTTCGGGGGTCCGGTCTGGACGGCCTGGGGGTCGGGTCCGGTCGGACCGGTCCGTGAGGCGGTTTCAGCCGTGGTTTTTATTGAATTTTAATTTGAAATTCAATTCTTATGGATTCCAATTCCTTCAAGTTTCAATTCCTTCAAATTTTAATTCCTTTAATATCCACAAAGTGATCTTGTAGGGCACAACCATCAATGTGCAGATTATGAATGGCCTTACCGATGGCCTTCCACAACCCCGAAGCTGCTGGACGCATAGGAATGAAGACAGAAGATCCAAGCCGATGGCGGATACAATCAATGACACGTTGCCATAACCTGTTAGGCTCCGTTTTGTACCTTCAAGCCCATTTGACAAGTAAACTGCTGTTGACTCTTTGAAAAGAGGACAACCACAAACCCCGTCCTCCTTGGGCATAAGGATATTATCATGAGAGATCCAATGTATTTTGCGATTGTTACCGGTGCCACCCCACAGCAACCTACAATGGATTCCCAACATAAATTAGTTCTTTTTCTTAAGTGTATGTTTGGACTCAGCAAGATTATCTGTTTATATATTCATCTTTAATTTCAGAGGAAATCTGTTTTTTTTTTAGAAAACTCTTGTTTTCAACCTGAGAAATATTTTCTTTGCTTACAATTGGTTTTTAACCCAAGACCTTAGGGTCTCAAGTCCCCAGCAAATACTATTGAGCTATGTGCTCGTTGGTCAGAATATAAATTACTTAACATCCCAACAAATAAAGACTTATCTTTATCTAATATTTTCGGTTTAAAACTGATTAGCCCATGCATACATGATTTGGTCAGAGATGTTCTTTGTGATGTGCCTAAACGGGCATGGATCTCAGCTAAAAAGAAAGCTCGTGTTAACTTTTGAACGGACCCACTTGAAGGTATGTCTACTCTACGACCAGCTGTAAGGTCCTCATTCTATTTTTAATTCTTTTACGAACATTACACGAAGCAAAGCGCTCTAAGTCGTACATTCTATTTAACCAGCTTTCATGTATAACAAATGTATAAACAAACGAATGTTATTAAGTTTGCATAATATTAACCGGATACACAAGTTTTAGTTTAAAACTATAGAAACTCTTTAAATAAAGTGGGTCAAAATATGTAAGCTTGGATTAAATATATAGTATAGATCAATGGGCAGACACATGCATGAAAAGAAGGCGGTTGGCAGTTGGGGAAGATTGGAAATTGGTGTTTATTTAGTACACCACCTACTATGCACTGCACATGCCCAAAAGTCCAAAACACGTTGCTAATTACATCCCAATAGGCAATAGATACTAAACCCCGTGACCACTCATGCTTTATCGCCGGTCCTGCCCTCTAGACTCATAATGCTTTTGGACTTCAGATTGCCGACTCCAATCGGAAACTTGTTGAAAATCTCAATCAAAGTTGTCCTTCCTTGATGATTGTATTAGTTTAGTTCTAGTATAGTTTTTAACTCGATTGTTTGATGCTAAATTGATGATTGTATTAACTAAAAAGTTATATATTTAAATCCTGTAAAATGTTAGATATATAAGTTTCTATTGTTTATGATACAAAGAAACTTTCATGGCAAACAAACTTTCTTTTGTCATGGGTGTCACTTGTGATTAGGCAGCGAGACCTCAATCATGAGTGCTACTTCTTAGATTCTATTATGGTGGTGCTGCCTCTTGGACCTCCAAGTTCGTCAGTGCCAAAAATTGTAATAATGTTGAAGGATTGTGCACTCCTTATCTTCTAGCTTATATTGATATTTTTGTTATTGGTTTGTAGTAAATCCAATTAATTTAAAATGATATGATAACACCAAATCACAACATGTAAAGATGGGAGAAGTTCAAGTAGAAGTTGTCTTGGTTTGTAGAAGGTAGAAATGAACCTAAAGGAGAAAGAGTAGGAGTGGGTTGTTTAGCCACAAAAATACTTGAACATCTTACTTTTAATAGATAAGAGGAAGGAAAAAAGAGGTGTGAAGAAGACGTTGGGGTGAAACTGAGATGTGGAGTGGTGCGGGGCTGCAAGAACACCTCTATAACCATGCGCCAAAGAAGGTACCGAGGCCACAACGTGCGGCTATACAAGTTCATTCGTTTAGATGAATGAAATCTATTATAGAAAAGGGAAAAAATAATGATATTTTATTTATTTCAAAGCATATTTCCGAAAAGTTATATATTTAAGTCTTCATTGCTGAACCCGTTGTCACATATAGAATGATTTATATAATGGAATTTAATAGTCTAGTTCATATAATACATGAACAAGTAGGCATTTGGCTTATTGATTGACTCACATCGTTGACTTACTCAAAATATGTGTTGGTAGTTGCAACTTACAAGTTCACAACTTTCATCCCCACTTGGTATGTTTGATGAGTAATGGTTTATGAAATATAAAACAAAATTTTAGTTACGGTTTGTTGCAGTAATATTTAGTTTTTATAGTTATATTGTATGGTTTGATTATGTTTTCTTTGTAACGAGGTGTCAACCGCGCGTTGCAGCGGTTCGCGGGTTGTATCAAAGTTACAATGGGTGTTACAAATATAGATGAAACATAATGTTACAAATATAGATGAAACACATGTAAAAGATATTCACATACATAGGTTTAAGTATATATAACATTATCATACACATTAACTGTCAATATTTTTATGCTCGATTTAAAAAAAAAAATAACCTCCACCACATTAGCTTGTATATAACCGTTACTGAGACTTCATATCTTAAAATTACATTAGAACGATTCATCACATGCATTTGATAAAATTCAAAATTAGCACTGTAAGTGACAACGTTTATATCAGTTTCCTTTATGAATCTATAACTCTCAAACCAATAAACTATAACAAAATAATTCAATGTGATAAAAGTAGCCTAGAAATAAAAAGGCGTGCAAGTAAAAATGTAAGAACATCGACCTGAGATCTATTAGGATTTCTAAGATCCTTTGTAGCCATCTTTATTCATTCGTGTCTCTAGCTAAAAATGTGATACAATTACCACTAATCACATAATCATCTTGTTAGAGGTGTTGAATAGTTTTCATGGTTGTATTTAGAGTTTCTACGAGTCGGAGTTGCGACTGGTTGTATTGATGGTTTAGTGATTGAGTTGAATAACGCGATGTCAAAACACATAAATGACATTCTTAACCCTAAACGCTAAATCATTAAAAAAAACACTCAACATTCTATTTTGATTACAATCCATTTTTTTACAATACATAACAAAGCACATATCAAGGTAGCCATGGCTAATAATTAAGTTTTTTTAATTAGAATGTTTTTTGTAGTGTTCTAACAATATTATACAACACCATTTATGTGTGTTTAGTTATTATTGGGTAAGAGGGCCGGTGGTTGTATATATTGATGTGTGGGCTTTTATTTATTCCAGCCACCTATTCATCTTTCTCTACATCACCGCTTTATTATCTCTCTCAATCCACGACTTCTCGCTGCAATTTTCTCTCTTCCTCTACACTAAATATATTCGGCGTCCGACCTATAGTAATAATTCCCCAAATGACTTGTATAGATAGAGGCATGGAGCGATCAGCATTGATTGAAATGATTTATTGTAATTTGTAAATATATTGGAATGGTCGCTCTTAAACTCATTTTCTAACCAAGCGAATTGATTGAAATGATTATTGTAATTTGTAAATATATTGGAATGGTCGCTCTTAAATTAATTTTTTTAACCAAGCGAATTGTATAAATGGAGCCATTGGAATCGTATGTATGAAAGCATCCGGGATATTTAAAAAAAAGAGGAATCCAAAGGTTCGAACTCGTGCCTTGTGCTAAGGGAGTTAGAGCACAAACCAATTATGCTACTTTGTATCATTGAGCATCTTTTGCACTAACAATATATATTATAAAGTTTATTTTCAGGCGGAATCCATCACAAGTTGTCCATTGTGTTATACAAGTTGGGCGACCCGCGCTTCGCGGCGGCGTCGGACCCTTTAAGAAACTCGGTTAGTCTATCAATCGATGCGACAAAATGATCGGGGAAAAGCCGTCTTGTGACTGCACATAAATTTAACAATCTTCAATGACCTGTTGTGTGAATGTAGCTATGTATGTTTGTTTCAATTGATATATGGCAGTTCTAACCAATAAAAAAAATGTCTCAGGTCAAAGTCCTCTTTTGAATCTACATAAATTTAAGAACCTTTACAAAAAATTATATAAAATTCACCTCACCTTAGCACGCCAAACAAAACCCTAACTTCTTTGCTCACCTCTTCCACTGTTGGAAAAGTCAATATAGCTGAACTTTAGAAGGATAAAAAACTGCAAGTCACACACCATGATTTAAAAGTGTTTAATAAGGCTATCTATGAGTTTTTTAGTGAACATGAATGGAAAACAAACCTATTTGAGGACATTCATCGATAATTTTTCACCACCTTCATCAATAATTTTTCACCACTGTACCAACAAAGTCACACACCTGTTCATATTCATTTTCAGCTCATGAGAAAGTGAGCAAATACTATCTTCATAGAAATGAATTTCCTTTTCGTAAGGAGCCTCTTGTAGGTCTTTGTCTCAACTCTCTTTTTAGGTGTTTTCAGTAATCTCTTCTGCAGCTATCTTATCTGTATTTATTTAGTAAAATATATAATTGGAAAACTAAAAAAACAACCATCCTTCCACAATGAACAGAAATCTCCTTCAGTTTTCTTTGACTAACTTAAAAGACCATTATGGCCATTATATATACATATATATAACTATTATATCACTATATCAATAATGACTTGTGAGTCCCATTCTCAGAGTGAACTAAACATAAAATTTGTTGCAAAAGAGAGTACACTTTCAACTTCATATTTTATTGCTGCAAATTACAAAGAAAAATTGTCCATTTCTTAAGAAGCAAATTTTACATAAGCATGATGTGGAGAATTAGAGCAAGCTACAATAGGTAAACATAATTAACATATGTGCACGGAGATAAAGCAACCATATTTACTATTGATAATAAATATATAACAACAAAAATAAGATTTTTTTATAAAATAGTCACTTTCAGTGAAACCAAAATCCTTTTTGTAAGGTGCATATAGACACCGTATAAAATAATCATAAGAATGCACAGATCAATAATAGAACTCAAAATTGGCAACAATTACATCAATCCCCTAGTTCTATTATTTATTTTCCCTAACGACAACATACTTAAGCTACATGAAGCAAAGAGAAGAAGATTATGCAAAGCAACAATAAATTAAATAGTAGTTATACCTTAAAAAATTGATCGGACAAAGAATAAACATGCTTGGATCTGCAATAATTTGTAATGACAATGGAGATAGGTAATCTTGTAATTATTAGGTATGAATTCTCAAGAAAAGTTGCTCAATTTGTGATTGCGTGGTATCGTTCGTAATCAATTCCAGTTGTTACCGGAGCAGGTGTTTGGAGGCGCTGTCAGAAACAGTTGTCGGTATTACACTAAAAAAAGTAACCCTAGATGAAACGCAATACATCAACCATTGAAGAAGAGAAAATTTATCAAACAACAAAATAAATTAACAATAATAAACGCCAAACCTGTGATGATAAACCTGTGATGATGAACATGCAAAGCTCCGACCTCTACCTAACCGGGTCAGAACAAATCGCGCAGTTATTCATGAACACTTCTATAAGAAACCGATTAATATACACAAATATTCAGACTATACGCAATACCTTACGGATGAAGGTATCCTAAGTCAGAAGTCCACCAGAACACCGTTTTTAGACATGTCTTTCTCGATCATCTCTGAAATAAAAAAGAACATTTATAAGACGGGCTGAATAAAACGATACAAAATCGGCTAGAACAACAAATGCCATCGAAATAAACCAAAGTTCCTGATCCTATAACAAAATTGAATTCAATAGTCACCTGCTGAAGAAGATAGAATGCAGATGGAATTGTTTGATGAAGATGTAAAGTCTTTTTGCTTTTGCTCCAAAATTCTTCAAACATGAGCAAAAATGCGATCCAAGGATTAGGCGAATAATAAAAGGATTCTTTACCTTCGATAATAATACAGAGAAGGAAGATTCACAACTCCAGATCTGAAAAACAAAGCCAAGCAAAGGGTATAATACACTTCTGGGCCAAACTATTCGGATTGCTGTAAGCCTCTAATACAGAGAAGGAAGATTCACAACTCCAGATCTGAAAAACAAAGCCAAGCAAAGGGTATATCCAAGCAAACGAAAAGCATCGCACGATTCATCAAAACCTTAAAACGAAACCGATACAGAGAGAAGATGACGTGTAGAGAGAGCAAGGTCATCGTCTTCATTTATCGCTACCATCAACGGCCATGATTCCTATAACAAAACCCCTAATTTCTTTAAGATGGGTTTCCGTCACCGTTACCACGCATAGAGCTGAGAGAAAAGAGGTTTGGGAAGAAGAACAAATGAGGGACAGAAGATAAGATTTACTGGGCAACGACACTTGTACACAAAAAGTTAGTGGGTTGTATCATAAGCTATGAAAGTTGTACAACATGTTTTAAAAATTGTACTATAAGGTTGTATTTTGTATATATAGTAGAATAAGAATAATCTTCATTATGATGGGCAATTTCGATGTGGGCCCGGGCTACCAAGGATACTGCCTAATTGGGCTGAAGGGAAGCTCATACGAATTAGAAGAAGAGAGCTACTGTTCTATTTTAATTAAAAAGGGTAAAGTGCAAGTCAGCCACTTATGCTTCTGTACGTGAGTTCGAGATTTCTAAAATATCTTGAATTGATTTATTTATTTTCTTTTTCTTTGTATAGTTATCTAAAGAAATATAAATATTATTTCATAATCCGGGTAAAGTGGATTGTGTTTCACATTATACATGTATAAACTAGAGATCGACCGCGCGTTGCTGCGGTATTTGAGACATAATTTTAATTTTATGAGTTTTGTATATTAAAATATAACAGAGATCAATCGTGCATTGCTACGGTCGTAAAGATTCTCTGTATAAATTGGTAATAAAAATGAGTAAGCCGAAGTATATAAGTTATCGACATTCTATTTTTAGAATCAATGTATATTAACAAAGTATGGAGTATAATAGCTACTCCTAAATATCATTCGTTTCAGAACAATTTTCCAATAAGCAGCCATCCTCATTTTCAAATCAAACGCTTGATCACTTACGCCTGCAGGTTCGCTAAACAAATGACTAACCTTCACATACCCATAGTCTTTCATGTTTACCACTTGTGTTCGGTTCGTAATTGCCTGCGATAACCGATCATAATGGCTAGTCTTCAACTGGTTCCATGAAACAACAAAATTAGGGTCACATGTGTAATATGTTATCTTCTCCATTTCTATCATTTCACTAGCTCTTTTCAAAAACTTGTCCTTCATTTTCGACATCACACTCTGAGCTGCTTTCCTCATGGAAGAAAGTAACTGACGATGATTCCCACAATGCTCTATCAAGACTTTAACACAAATGCCCTCAAGATAGCCCCACACTTTGTTTACAAAGTTAATTGGCATATCAGAAACACTGCCTACTCTTCGTTGCAGCAGGTATAAAAACACATAGTGAGGAAGGAAATTCGGCAACTGGATTCCGTTAGCTTCTTTCAAAACACGCATCTCTTCGACCAGAAAATTTTCATCAAATTTGTCACTTCTGTGTAGCTGTTTCGAGAACTCGTCTACCATCTCAACCAACCCCTGCAAGAACAGAGGCAATCGACATTCAGCAAAAGATCACAACAAAAACAGTAGAAAGCAAAAAATAATCCAAATCATGAAAAAACCTAGAATAAGTTTGTGTTCAGTTAAGATGGAATAACCAAACATTCTTACTTCTACCAGAGTTCCAAAGTAATGGACCTGTACACAATAGACAAAAGCATCATGATACTTTATTCAATTGCACTTTTGTTAATTTACATATCTCAAACTTATTATTTCTTGTGAATTAACTGACTTGTTAATTAATAACATTCAACTCATTATACAATTAACAGCCTTATGTGACAAAATAATGTTCACCTTCAAATTCCAGTCTCCGACATCAGACGCACCTCGAATAACATGATAATTTGTGACAACATGACCTTTTTTGTCCCAAACAAAGCCCGATCCAGATCCTTATAACTTACATAAGTTTGTGAAGTTATAGAATTGATTAAAAATGTAAAAGTGTATGCAGAAACCATGGGAAAGTTGGATAGATGATGGAGTAGATAGATCTAGTTGGGCCTGGACAAAGGCTATAATGTTGCTGGTGCTTGGAATAGCCACGTTAGCACTTTTGGCTGAACCGCTGATATACAGTGTTCAAAATTTCTCTAGTGCTGCAAATATACCCTCGTTTTTCGTATCGTTTATCTTGGTACCATTGGCTACTAATGCTAGAGCAGCAATTTCAGCCATTAAAACTGCAAGTAAAGGGAACGGACGAACCACTTCTTTGACCTTCTCCGAGGTTTGTTCCTTGCCTTATATTCTTGGATTTCAAAATGATGATCATGATCATCAAAAGAGATGGCAAAATGAAAGGGTCAAGACAGGCCGTGTCGGGTTGGGCCAACTTACATTAAACTTTTTTGATAAAAAGAACTAAGGATATTTCAGAATTTTTGGATCTGAATACATTTTGACCATGGTCATTGTTGGTTAAAATCTTTTACCTTGGCCTGTTAAAGGAAAAACATAACCCAAGTACCCAAAATGGCCCATTTTAAGTAAATGGTTCATCCTGCTAAGATTATGATAATTGATAAACAATGTTTAGCTTAGTGGATCGGAAGGCCTTATATTTGCAATTTTGCATCATTTGCATTAGAAATCATTCCATATCTTTTTATGCAACGATCCATGGTCAAAATCAAAACTAAATCCTACACGCCACCAAAATAAACCATAAACATGACATGGAAGCTCCTGAGCGGTTATAGACCTCATAAAGCAAATAAATCACTCCCAAAATCAAAATGATGTCACAATAAGATGGAATCAGGTAAAAAAAAACCGAAGCACAAACCTGATTAAGCCTAAGGAAACGATCTGAAATCATACCAGACAACGACGATTTTCCGACGACAATGTTACCTCTTCATTTGACCATTTACAAACCTTCCCTTTATACTTGCAGACCTACAAAGATCCTGGTTACAAATATATACATGATTATTAGCTTATTGTCTTGATTTTGTGTTATTAGTAATTAATCTGGATCTGTTTGTTTGTACATATACTAAAAAGTAACTAAAAGGATTCAAATCTTGCATTTGTGCCTGCAACAACCTGTTAAAATAGAAGCACCACATTAACCTTTATATGAAAAGAAATACTCACATGTACATGATGAGTTCCACATGCGACTGAAAAATCAAAGTTGCTATTGTCAAACCTTGTGGCATTCTGTATAATCAAAATTGAAATAATAGATATATTAGAAAAAAAAACCAAGAGTGGAACAAAAATAAACTTATACCTGAACCCATTCTTCACGGAATATACTCGAACATTAAAATCTTTAAAACTGAAACCAAAACTCGACTACAATAAGCAAGGCATCTAGAAAATTAAACCAATAAAGAATTATATTACAAAAGAAACAAAATGGTAAATAATAAAATAAGCTTCCCACCCCTCCAAATTCTAATCAATAACCTAGTTAAGTTTAGACATCACATTCTCAAAATATACCACCATTTGTGAACTAAGTTTGACCTCTCATATCGAGAATCACCAAATATACCATCATATGTAACATTATAAGCAATTGAGAGTGATACTTGCAGTTTAATAACAAAATTCATGAGTAAAAGTGTAGAACCCAACCTCTAGTGAAGAATACTAAAATGAGATGAATTTACCTTGGGTTGATGCTGTCAACTCATCACATCTTCAACACTTCTAAGTGATTAACTAAAACATTCCAAGATCAATTTTGTAAAAAACCATATTCTTGAGTGAATTTTCACTTTACAGTAGGCTTCAAATACATTTGTTTGTATTATTCTATCAAGGGGTGTGGTCAGATAATCTGAAACAAAAGGAAGAATGTAGATGTAAAATACCTATATATAGGCTACAGGCAAAAAATGTTGTTATAAAAGCGACAACAATATTTAAGCTAAATATTGTAGGACATCAAATAGGGACCCTAGATTTGACCAAAGATGAGGGATGGCATAGATTATTATAAACATTTACTACATGAGAAGTGATAATTATAAAAGAAAAAAAAGCTGCAGCTTTGCAAAGCATCAGAAAATATGGTAATGAACTCCATATAAAATACATTGTTTAAAGTTTATAAGTTTAATGCTTCTTCTTCAAATATAGATAGCCTATAAACACACCTCATATAAAGTAAATGTGCTACACTATAAACTGTTGTAAGTGCATAAGGAAAGAAGAACCATTTATTTCAGGGTATGCTAACAATTGTGACCACATAAAAGGTCTAAATAGCCGAAAGTTATATTCTTTAAAAATCAAGTTGCTCTTGCAAAAGAGATACTGTCATATAAAAAATATTTATAGGGAGCAAATTGTTTTGCATACATGAAAGAAATAACAGAAAGAAACTATAGCAATTCATTCTATTGTTATTATGAAGTTAGGCGATGGCGTATAAATGTAAAGCAAAGTATAGACTATGAGAATAACCGCTGGCTAAATAGCGCCTTAAAATACCATATATATGACAAAGATAGCAGTTGTGAAAACTTTTAATAGGTAAGCACAAGTAAACTTAATACTCACCGATAAACAGCAAATTTAAGATCAGAAAAGGGTAATTAATTTAGAACAAAGGCATTCACATAAATAATTAAGGTTCAATCTCAGAGGCACAAAAAGAAGATTCGTGATTATTAGACCTGGCATACTCTTTCTCTTAATGTAATTATGTCATAACTGGTATGGTAACAACAATGAAGCCATCCATTAGAAAGGCATAAAGCATGCTCTATAAGTAAGGCAATCAGTGAGCTTTGTCAGGAGTTATCGCTATACAAAATACACAAAGAAAAAGAAGAGTAAACCCAACCCTAAACTCGATGGAAATAGAAGAGACGAATACCTGCAAACAGCAACCTAAATAATTTTCACAATTCTAAAAAAACTAAATGCAACAAAAATCCAAATATTGTACAGGCGAAAGAACATTCACACAAGAAATCACTAACCTCTTAAAAAGCACAGGAAGAACTCTGAGCAACAAAACTGCAGAAGATACCACAAGAAATAGATCATCAACAATCTCAATTACAATATCGATTTACAACAGAGCCTTAATCTATGAAACTCAATAATCAAGTTCAAATTAAAAAAAAAAACCCCCAATAAAACAAATAAAGATAAGCCCTAATAGATGAAATTAAACAATCACAAACGTAGACACCTAATATGAACAATCGAATAAAATGGAGACTTACCTACAAAGATCGCACACACATGTACAACCGCAAAAGCAAAGATAAATCGAAAACACATCCAAACGCTGATAAGAAAACCCAGAGACAATCACAAAACGAAATTAACATAAGAGCTCGCAAAGAATATAAATGAACAATAATTAGGTCAAAAACTTACGCTATGGAAAAGGAAAGGGTGACCAACAATCAATTAAAGTCTACATACCTCGAATGGCTGATTCAATTTCAGAACTTCAATGTGGCTGCGATATCAAATCCATTAATCAGTTCATCAAGAAAAACAAAATTCTTCAAGATTTCAAACACATCAGAAGAGGCAATCGATGACAAAAATGAAGAAACTGATCTATTTACCTTAATCGAAGGAAAAGAGCGGCAACGGCGAAGATGGAGAGACCTTCGCCGGAAAAACGACGGGTCGCTGTCGCATGTTGGCCGAAGGAGAGCTGGGTTCGCCGGGAGTGATAGGGGGAGGGCGGACGGAGGTTGGCGGTCGATGGAGAATGAATGGATAACGCCGTGACTCTTTTTGATGGGTAGATCCGGATCCGGATCCGGATCCAAATGGCACAAAATCATATGTTGAGTTGTCTATTGTATATATATATAATAGCTCACAAATAGGATATACTTTCTTAAGGGCACACAAAAGAAATTAGAGAGTCATTTTCAAAGAAATTAAAATATTATTCCATTACCAAAAGAATAAATACAAGGGAATTTCTAAAGGTATTGCGAAAATGTCAATCAACAATTAAATATTGAGATTAACACATAAATTAACCTGTAAATTGATTTGATCAGTAAATTATATGTTTTACGTAGAAAACTAAAGAAGTTATAATTGCAAAATTTGGGGAAATTGTTAACCGGATATATCAGAGCCTTTTATTGAAGATTATATGTTTCTGTTTCCTACCAACATATTCTTTGTTTCGTTCGAGTGTGAAAGGTTAATTTCCTTCCACTCTGAATACAGAGAATATATTAGGTACTAGGTTAGTAATTTGTATACTATACAGGCTGAATTTAAATTCATAATATTAGATATAAAAAAACGGTTAAGAGATTTAAAAATTATAATTAACGTAAAATCCTTATAAAACATTAAATGATAATTTAATACATTAAAGATATTGATTATGTTTGATAAATTATAGATTAGTTTTTTTTTTCTTCTAACAACTCCTAAAACTACTTATCCTGCCTTTTGCAGTTTAGAACCTCAATGGAGTATCACATGGTACCAACTGGGACACATCCCACAGGTAATTGTTGATTAATTTTCTTAAAATTACTTTAATTATTGAGTAAATTTATCAAGTCTATATTAAATTTATCAACTTTTTTAAAATGAAGATCTAATTTGGACAAAATTGATAATTAGACTTAATTGGTAATTTAATAAATCATTGCATACCGTTTTCATTATTCCAATGATTGATCCGAGCTCGATCTGGGGCTTATTAAATGGTCCATTTTGTGCAATCTTAGCTCATTTCATTTCATGATTTGCATCCACTATGGCACTATCTGAGTTTTGTTTATCACTTCATGGCTCATGCTATTCGGTTGTAGTTGAATTTGACTAATTAAGAGATGTATTTTGGGTTCTTTATAGAGAATTATATCTACTTTAATTTAATATATCACGCTTATCGTTGTTTAACTTTTATAAACACTTATAACTATTGAAGTGATTAGATCTTAATACAATAATAAGGATCTAATCAGATTAAGAGTGAACAGTACTATTGTCGAAATGGAGTGATTATACTTAAATGTAACTAGTCATAAAGAAGGGGATGTGAAGATGAAACCAGAGAGAATGAGATGGGAATAGAATACACGCATAACCAATATCTTTGTTGAAATGTAAATGATTATAACTCAATGTAAGGCGGTCGATGGAGGTAGGGGGCGGGAAAAGGGAAGCCGGGAAGTCAAAGCACAAAGGTAACATGTGACATTGACATTCAAGGGACAATAATCGATGGTGATACATTGAATTCAAGAAAACGAAGTCACAATCAAGAACCCCGGAGTCCCCGATTAACGAGCTACCATTTTTAAGAACTTATATGTGTTTTGTTCCAAACCTGAATTGGAAAAACAAGATACATAAAAAGGACCTAGTTTTGGTTTTTTCAAATAACATTCGTTTATATAAACTGTGTATTACAAGTAAAATCAAACTGCTATATCAACATTCCTAGAGAAAAAAAATAAGACAGAGGCCACGGATAATCGATATCATAAGACATCTCCAAGAAGCACTCGTGAAACCAAAGATACAGAGAAAAAAAAAACACGAACCTGTCATCAGATATCATAATCTATGTCTGAAGCATTTTCAGAAACAGATTTTTTCACAAGTTTTCCTTGTTCGTCATAAAGATCAAGATTCTCACATGGTTGCGGGAATATGCTCCCTATCACCTTTCCTGAAACATATGCACATTGGAATATATGTTTTTTCTTGTATGTGATCCCAACTGACATGTCCCTAAATGTCACATTCCTCACAGGAATATCTGCACTACCATGTATTCTGACAGGGACACGCACACCTTCACCATGAATGGAGATATAGCTTATATCCCTGATCACTGGAAACGCTTTCGGGTCAAAACCAGCATCAGGGTGCTCGTTGTAATCAGTTTTAATGATTATTCCTACCCTCACGTTTTCAAGTGTAATATTTTTATATGTGATGTCTCGGATGTAGGCCCCTCTGCCTGCAGCTGTCTTGATTCTGACTGCACGTCTTGAATTCCATATGAGAACGTTTTCCACTGTCACGTTTGATACCCCGCCTGACATTTCACTGCCGATTGATATTCCAGCACTGTTGAAGTATATCAAACAGAGATCCATGTTAGAGAATTCAGGATATGTATTAACCAGATATATTTTCGAAAGAACACACATGATTCGGTGAACATTCTAAGGACTATGACTAAGAATATTGACAACTTTCGACCATAAAAAATTAAACAGATTGCATAGAAATCTCACCTCACCATAGAACGAACCACAAGATTTCGAATAAGAATGTTTTTTGAAGGGCGACCATAAGCAACGCCATATTGATCCCAACCACTTTTTATTGCAATGGCATCATCACCCACACTTATGTAGCTGTCCTCTATTAACATATCTTCACATGAATCTATATAAACAATAGCAGCCACAATATAATAAGTGAAAAACTCTGAAAAAGGAAAGATGCTAATGTGATCGGAATGTTGCGAACATTAACGCTCCAATTCCTAACAAGGTTTCTTAATAAAATCAAATGTAATGAGAAGGGAAATACACACTTACCAGGATCTATGCCATCTGTATTCGGAGCCTCATAAAGGGGAGCCAAGATTGTCATATTTCTTATGGTTACATTCTTACAATCATAAGGATGAAGTGTCCAAAAAGGTGGATTTCTTAATGTAATATCAGATATCAGGATGTCACTTGAATACATGATCTGCACAAGTGGGCCCCGTGTATGGTTAAGAAGCTTTTGGCGGTATCTTTTCCACCATCTTTGACCCTGTCCATCAATGGTACCATTATTTCCTGTTGTCATGATTAACAAAGAATCAATTCAAGTATGTAACATTCCACACAAGGGTTCTGGTTACTCATAATTATTATATGCTCACATATGAAACTGATATATCAGCAAAAAGACATACTGCGTACATAACTAATAAGAGTACATAAAAAATGCTGACCTGTGATTACAACATCTCTGAGATTTTGACCATGAATTAAACTCCCATATCGGGGTCCAGGATGCTCTCTACCGTAACCATAAGAAGGCAAAGGAGGCATTAGAGGCCAGTACTTTTCATCCTGTTAAACAAAAGAAGATATGTGATCCACAAGCATAATAAACAATTTTTGACAACTTAACAGAAGATGTACTAAAAAGCTTCATAGATATGTAATGACTATCAGCAATGTACTATTACAAGCCGTTTCACACAAAATAAAACTGGAAACCTTTGTATCTACAACATTCATACATTTATCTTTTTGCATAATTGGCTGATAAAGGCTTAAATACAAAACACCAAACTAGTTAAGGAGAAACTAGAGAAACTAATCCCAGTGTCACCTTTACATTAATCCCTTCATAACAGTAATCATAAATCAAGGAACTGTCTGTCTTCTCTGAAAGAAACTTAAGATAGACTTGATAATTATAATCATTTCAAGAAATTCTGCACAAATAAAATATTTCCAACCATAATTTGAATCATCAAGATTCTTCAGTGAAGGGGAGCAACAAACAACAATGAAGGTTTATCAAAGCATAAGGACTGATATTTCAATAAATGCATGAACAGTTATCAGATCCATTCATAATCATCAAAAAGACAACAGATTTTGAATTCTTGTATGTGTGTATGATGTGATTAGCATATAATGTATTAATTAATGTTTTACTAATTAAGGTGTAGGTGCAAATTCTAGCCTTTTTTAGTTCTACTCCTCCTCAGCCTAGATTTTGAATGCTAATTTGCCATAAATGCTTATTCAATGAGAACTACAAGCAGTTAATATATGATTCAGATGATGTCTAAAACACTTACATCTATACCGAGTATAACAGCATCTTCAGCAAGAAATAGGGTCATATGACTCGTCAAATTAAACGGCGCCGTCAACCATTTCCCGGCGGGAACATTGAGCTGGCCACCACCATTCTTCCCTAGCTTAGAGATGGCAAAAACAGCCTTCTCGAAAGCCAAGGTATTGACGGTGACGCCATCGCCAACAGCTCCAAAATCAGTAAGATTAAACGCCACGGGGCGGAACCGAGGCAACGGACGCGCGGGAAAAGGCCGTCGGAAAATGGAAAGGCCATCGAGGGAATTACGTTGCCAGACGAAAAGTGAGGTGGAGAGGAGGAAGATCCAGAGGAGCGCGAATAGTGTCTTGTAGGAAGAGAAGAGGCGGCGGGGGTTGAAATTGAATCGCCAGAGGGAGGGCGATGAGGCTAGGGTTTCGACCATGATAGAGTGGGTGAATCTGTAAAAGTGGATCAGAGGTAGCAGACGATGGGTGAGGGATGGGTGGTTGGTGGTGCGGGCAAACATGAATGGGGCATTGAAGAAGAAAGGAGAAGAAGGTGGTTGTGATGTCAATTAGGTCAAATTCAGTAGCTGCAGTTGTTGGATTTGATTAGGAAATGGGGGAGAATGGAGTGCGTTGGAAGGGAAGATCTGCATCAAAAACGAATCAATCTCTCTCTCTCTCTCTCTCTCTAAGCTACCATAGTTTTTTTTTTAAACATTAGGCGTTTCATGTTGGAAACCAACATTTTTTGAACCCCTGCCAAAAAAAAAAAAAAAAAAACTAAGCTATATTCAACTCCATGATGCTAAAATGATCGATTGGTCGATAAATAATCAGAACTATCACTTTGGTCAAGTCGACAATCCTAATAACGTTATAATTATACATTTACTTTTATATTTCTTTATTTTGTTCAAAGTCATTACTATGAGTCGAAAGTCAAACTAATAGTTTGGAGTCATAGGTTGCCTCATTTTTAAGTAGTATTCAATTTTACATATTGTAAATGTAAAAACTTATAGGGTTTGGCTAACACCCTTTGTAAACTGATAACGTAAGAGGGGTTTTCGATGTGTTTACACATCCGATCAAGTGTCATTCAAATATTTCTTAGTCTATGTATGATTGTATATGTTGTGGCAGGAAGCATGTGAAGCTGGAGAGTAAATGGTAGATGCAAAGGGAGCATGTGTTTGGACACGCAAGCGATGACAATAGCATTATAAATAGTAAAGATTATAATAGAACCGGTAATTGGAACATTATAAGTAGTAGAAATTATAATAGAATAAGAATCTTTTTCTATCTTCGTAGCTTTGCTATTACATTTACAGTTTTACTTTCTCTCTCAATCAATAAAATTATTCCATTCTCTTTCTCTCTCGCTTTCTCTATTTCAGCCTTACTGTTGCTTTAGTCCCGGTCTATTTTTTTTTGCGTTTTCATAAAGTATAGGTATGTACTTATTGCTCTCCCTCTCCAAGTTTATTTCACTTGACAATGTATATTAATATTCAAATTAATAACCCATGTCAAAGTAAGTTAAGACGTTTAATTAAACCCCATTTACGTAAATGACCCGTATTGTGCACGCACAATAGGTGAATGGTTGTTCGTTTTAAATTACTCCGTGATGTTTGGCTTAAAATGAGAAATTAGAATACGGAACATCAATGATTAATATAATTAATGCTAATTATAATTCATTTGTTATATCCTTATATATTGATATTTGTAATACTCGTAAAGGAACCTTATATAGACGTACATGGGTGTGTGGTTAATAGTGATGGATTCAGAAATTTTTATGTGGGGAAATAGGTCGGTAAAAAAAAGAATATCACGCGTACAATTAAATGTAACCGGATTACCGCTTCTCATTTCTTATGTAGATAAATTTTAAATACTTACAAAAAAGAAACACGATTTTCCATCATGAATGTGTAATAATTTAAACTCAAGTGAGTCGTGCACTTTTTAAATATTGCAAGTAGTGTATATAAGCTTACTTGACATGAAAGTTGTGGTCATTACTACCCAATATTTAGTGTTTTGAAAATTTTAAATACTGCTTGTTGATAAGAATCTGAAATTAATTAAAATGACATGTTATGCATAAATCTTGAAGTTTATACTAGTATCTGAACCAAACATGAAATGAAATTTAGTTTGATTAAACCCATAAAGAGCTCGAGAACTAACACATAACACAAATCAGGTTGACCCAAACAAACTTTTCAGATCAGAAAATGTAAAACAACAAAGAAAGATATGCGGACATATAACATATTAGTTTCTGTTTGAAAATATAGAAGGTGATGGTATGATGAATTCAAAACAATGTTTTAAGTCAATAAGTCAACTAATCAAGAGTTTCAATTTTAGAATCTTTCAATTTCAATTTTGGATTGAAAAAATAAGGCTCCTAAATAATAACAGGCCTAAAAGGCATTCACACTCAACATTAGACACCTGTTTCCTTAAAAACAATGTTTGGAACCGCTTTCAAAATTATTTTTGGTACCGAGTGTGTAGTACTGAATATACTCGGTAAAAATCTATGATGAAAGAATTATCCCCAACATGAAAACTAGGGGTGTTCAAAACCGGATATCCGAAAATTCGGATATCCGAAATTTCGGATAGTTGATTTTCACTATCCGAATCCGTATCCGAAATTTCGGATATCCGAATTTCGGATATCCGAAATTTCGGATACGGATTCGGATAGTGAATCGGATATATTCGAATTTTTAAAACAAAAAAAAAACTAAAAAAATATACATTCAATCTCTAAAATTACTAGTGATAAACATCCAAATGAGCAAATAGTCAAACACAAGTACATTAAATAGTCAAACACCAACAAAAAAAATAAAAAATGTCTCGATTTTGAAGCTCGAATCCGTGTGCAACAAGCTCGATGGCAAACTACAAATCGGTGGTGTAAGGCAATGAGCCAGTGAGGGTCAAGATTTGGAGGACGACGGGATCCAAAGAGGCAAAGAGAGTGAACATTGGAGTTTAGAACTTTAGATTTAGGGTTTCTTAAGTTAAAGGATGTAAAACTAAATAATATATAAAATTTAATATTTTTAAAAATATATATTTCGGATATTTTTCGGATATCCGAATATCCGAAAATGTTCAAAATCAATATCCGAATCCGAATCCGAAACCGAAAATTCGGATATCCGAATTTCGGATATCCGAAAATTCGGATATCCGAAATTTCGGATATTTTGACTTCGGATATTTCGGATATTTCAAATTTGGATTCGGATTCGGATATTTTTGAACACCCCTAATGAAAACTACATGTAAATGTAGAATATTTGTCTTATAATGTTTTGATAAATGTGTCAGTCACATTAACTCATGGTCTTTTGATGACTTATGTTCTTATTGTGTACAAGGAAAGTTATGGTCTTAGATAGAAAGATAAAGAAATGATGTGTTTAAGAGAGTCATATCAGCTAACTATTTGATAAAGAAAGAGATCTCTCATACTTGTATCAAGTTCTATGTATGAAGCTTTGGTTAAGCTAGCATAACTTTAGGTATCAAGTATTAGATTCAAATCAAATCGAACTTACTTTTAAAGAAACGGTGTACTTAAAGTAGTCTGGGTGGTGTCATATCCCCGTCAGTGATCTAACTTTGCCGTTAAAAAAAATAGTCACTTAATTGTTAGGCTACACACAAATCAAACGAAATTATTCTAATTTTGGTATGGTGTGTTGTCAAACTTTATGAACAATTCAAGTGTCACATTCTCACATTGTTTTTAATCAATTTCTCAAATACGTGTCTGGGCTGTTTATGCATTCACTTAGGTGACACTATCTCAACCACTACCAATAATATCTTTATTTTTTAAATTGGTGAATTAAGTCAATCGGGTTTTCTGTTAGTGAAAGCCCAATTCAACAAACCGGCCCATGAAGGAAGGAGGGTCCCACATATCCACACACGTGTCACCATTGGTCATCTTCTTCTTTAATCTCTGCAATTCTATGTTCTATTCACTCATTCCCACTGCCAGCAGCCATTGTTGGTCATCCATGGCTTTCACCATTGCTTCCACCTCCCATTCATCCCTCCCAACCAGGTTATTCTCTCTCTCTCTCTCTCTCTCTCTCTCTCTGCATGTATATGTTACAAATCGGCAATTTGAGGTTTATTAACCTAAGATCATATTAAATTCGTTATCTAATTTAGATTAAACCTAAGTTTAGAAACAATATCATCGAGAATTTTATGTTTTCTAAAAAATCTAAGAAGCGAAAGAATCGTTCTCTTCTAAAAGCCCCAAAATCGAAAAAACTTTGCGTACCGGAACCAGAACCGAAATCGACTAACCCGGCACCACCGCCAGTCACCGGAAAGTGCAACCATTGCACCAGAATCGAACAGGACTCGCGAACCCCTTCTAATCATCAGCGAACAGAAACCAGAAAAGTTGCGATTTTGAAAACCCTAGATTGTGATTTGGGAAGACGACCCGTCCCTTTCTTTTTATCTATCGGAATACAGAACACCAAAATAAATCCTACACTTTCATAAATAACAAAAACATCCCTCAATCTTTACAAGTTTTCGAAGTTACAGAAACAACCCTATACTTCGCAAGTATATCTTTTTAAGGAATTAAAATAGGGAGAAAGAAACAGAATACTCCTCAAAAACCAAAGAACCCAAGAATATTGAGAATGTCTAAAAAGGACGAAGCAACGACAAAGGACGGAGTATTAACCTAAGATCAAATTAAATTTGTTATGTAATTTAGATTAAACCTAAGTTTAGAAACAATGTCATCGAAGGGGTGCCTTAACCGTTCACAACCCTTGGACACCTATAACTAGGCGATGTAATCATCCGTTTGAATGTTAATGAAAATTTTATGCTCATGAAATCTCTCTGCAATTCTAAAAAATCTGTGTTTAGAATTCATGTGTGATACACCCATCTATGTATATATGTATATATCAAACAACACTCATATATTCACACAATCTTTTGTTATGACAGGGGAAATTTTCCCACAAAATTAGCTTCTGGTGAAAGGGGTAGTACTCCAAGGAATTTATTGAGAAGCAGGTATGGACAGAAGCTGAATGCAGGTAAAGGAGTGTCAAGTATTTGTGAACCACTTCCTGCTGACAGACCAGTATGGTTCCCAGGAACCTCACCTCCTCAATGGCTTGATGGCAGGTCAATTAATTGAATTCTTTTCCTTGCTATTTCTAGCAGTTGTTCCTCTACTTCATACATGATCAAGATTTACTCACTATTTAATCTTCATTTTCTTGATTAATATATACTAGCCTCCCAGGAGATTTTGGCTTTGACCCACTCGGATTAGGTATGTAAATTTGAAGGAACTTTTTTTCATTTATTTCTAGTGAACCTTCAAAGTAATTTTAAGAAAGATTGCTCCTTTTTATTTAATTAGGATCTGATCCAGAATCACTCAAATGGTTTGCCCAAGCTGAGTTGATGCACAGCAGATGGGCCATGCTTGCAGTTGCTGGTATTCTGATCCCAGAATGGCTCCAAGGTTTGGGCTTTATCGACAACTTCTCATGGTTCGAAGCTGGCTCTAGAGAATACTTCACTGACTCCACCACTTTATTCGTGGTGCAGTTAGCCTTGATGGGTTGGGTGGAGGGTCGAAGATGGGCGGACATGATTAACCCAGGTTGTGTTGACATTGAACCTAAATTCCCCAATAAGAAGAAACCAGTGCCTGATGTTGGGTACCCGGGCGGACTGTGGTTCGACCCATTCATGTGGGGAAGAGGGTCTCCAGAACCGGTGATGGTTTTGAGGACCAAAGAAATAAAGAACGGGCGGCTAGCCATGCTCGCTTTTACAGGTTTTGTGTTCCAAGCCATTTACACCGGGCAAGGCCCCCTTGAGAACCTATCGGCTCACCTTGCAGATCCGGGTCATGTCAATATCTTCTCGGTAACTAACGAACTAACTAACTAACTGTCTTCGGTTTTGTTTTCTTACTCTAGCCAATAAGTGTGAGTTTTGTGTTTCTGCTTTCTAATTCTGTTTTTTGTATGGTTTACAGGCCTTCAGCACCCAAATTCAATGATGGATCGATTCTCTGGATTATGAGCACATAAATTATTCCAATGTACCATTGTATAATAGTAGTTCAAATCTCACTTTTAGGGGTGTAACATGTTATTTGATTACATAAACTATAATTGGCATATGTTTCTTCATGTTTGTTTTATAGAATATAACAATCAAAACCGTATTGTCAAATGTTAAAGTTAAACTTGTCTGAAATTGTAGTGGTAATCTTGAGATGCCAAGTGAAACTTAGCAAGGACCAAACACATATTTATATGTAAAAGAAACATTATGTTTTCAATTAAAATAGATAAAATGCTCTCTTTTATCTATAAGAAACATTCAAACACAATAATACAATACCCTTTAGTTTATTACAAAAATTTTTTTATAAAAAAGACCATTTGTGTAATTTTTTTTAACCTTAAAATTTGGATTACCGACCCATACGATCATCTCTATATACAATCATCTTTATTTCTCGACTGCAAGACTTGAAAATCACCCCCAAGAAAAATTTTCCATAGGTGAAAAAAAACCGCATAGTCTTGGAACCCTCTTACAACAATTATAATGTCTTTTATATCTACCGGCCACTTAAACAGTTAAACCTAATATAGTTATTCTAGAAATTTTAACTAAATTAAGAGATTGCAAACGCCGTGTTTGAAAAACTATGCCCACAATTGACATCTTGGGAGGGGTTGGTGATAGATAGATAAATCACAGCTAGCGTGCCCTGAGTCAGAGAGAGAGAGAGCGAGAGAGAGAGAGAGAGAGAGAAGAGAGAGAGAGAGAGAGAGGAAGATGGCAGCGACGACAGCATCTAAGGTGGCCGTGAAGTTGAATCTGAAACCACACCCAGAAGGTGGCTTCTTCTCCGAGACTTTTAGAGACACTTCCATCACCCTCTCCACTTCCCAACTTCCCCCTCAATGTAAGTATGTATCATCAATTTTCACCCTTCTGGATCTTGATGTCTCTTCAAAATTCATCAAATCAACTAACTGTTTGCTCTTCAGCTCCAATTTCTAAAACTAACAGAACCTCTCATTCTATATCATCAGATCGTACTAACATTTCTTGGAAAAAATTGTTGTTGTTTTTTTTTTAGCTATTATTGACTGAAATCAGTCAAACAAAAAGAGATTCAAGATTAATACAAGGATGTAATTAGGTATTTGATTATATAAAGATTAATAATTTATCTGTTTTGTTCAACAATTAATGGTTGCTTACTTGCTTGCTAACTTGCTTACTGATTCAAGATTAGTGTCTGACAGTTTTGTTCTCTGATCAATGCTTTGTTATCTTGATTAAAAATGTATTGTTACATTATAAAACATTTTTTTCTATTACAACTATTTTGGTCCATATGTAGATAACAGATGACTATTATGTGTTCCTGTTGTTTTAACTATGATACATAAACTGTTATTTATTTACCCACTCTTTTTCTAACTCCATTATGATACATTATGTGGTTTTTGAGGTTCTCTAGTTAAAATTGATTGATTTTGTGTTGAACAGATAAGGTTGATCGTCCTATCAGTACAGCCATATACTTCTTACTTCCATCCGGGAGTGTTTCGCATCTTCATCGAATTCCAAGTGCAGAAACATGGCACTTCTATTTGGGCGAACCTCTTACGGTAATTCATCTCTAATCTATGCAATCATCATTTTTTTAGTTGTGGTTTCAATCCAATATTGGCCAAACAGATACTGGAAATTGATGATAAAGATGGAAGTGTGAAGTTGACATGCATTGGACAAGATATTGGAGCAAACCAACTGCTGCAGTATACAGTGCCACCAAATGTATGGTTTGGAGCATTTCCTACCAAAGACTATGAAATATCTGCAGATAATGTGGCTGTGAAGAAGCCATCCAGGGATGCCGAGGAGCATTTTTCCTTGGTGGGATGCACGGTTGCACCCGCCTTCCAGTTTGAGGACTTTGTGTTGGCTAAGCGGTCTGAACTCGTTCGTCGTTTTCCTGCACATGAATCACTCATTTCTTTGATCACATTTGAAGATTAAACTTCAGTGACTGCTTCAATGTGCTTTTGACATGGCTCCCTGATGAACTGAACTGCTTGGTGTCTGTATTTGATCATGTTTATGCTTTTAAATAGCTAATAAATAAATATGCTCTTGTGTTATCTTGTATCATGAGTAATCTAAATAAATTTTATTTTCAACCACCCTCTCGGTAATAGCATCTAAAAACATACAATCAGAGTGAAATATAATATGAAAAATCTTGAACATTATGCAAAAATCTAATTGAGTAAACTAGACAATAACCTACCTGATCTAGAGCAATTGGCATCCATGTAGTTTTGTACCATCACACCCCTTCCAATGCTAATCCATTTGGTTGCATTTTTTTTATTGATTCTTGACTCAAAGTTGATTAATGTAAGTGATTCTGATTCTTGAATGCCATTATAGCAAAAGAATCTTCTTTAAGAGTGCTTCACTGAGTGCACTCTTCGAGTGTGATACATTATACGTAAGGCGGCATGAGTGAAATACATAAAGACAGTTATTTAACCACGTATCCTCTTGGTTTCTTGATATATTTATAATTGTGGTTGTTACAGTTCTCAATTTAATAATTTTCAATATAGTGATGATTTTAGATTTGAAATTAACATGCTCGTAGTTTGGCAAATTTCAAATATATGAATTTGTATGTGAAACTCACAATTTTACAAACCAATCTTTTTACTCTTATCATGTCCTTGAAATATATCCAAGTAAAACATCTCCCTTTGGTCAGTACACTTAGGTGGCGTTTGTTCACGGAATGTAATGTAATTGGAATTATAAAGTTTTTCTTTTAAAGTTGTGTTTAAGTTGAGTAAGGAAGGAGTTTGAAATACAATGAATTCCTTTAATCAATGGAATTTATAAATCCTTCACTTTAATGAAGGAAAGTTACATGACCTCAAATTTTATTGATTAAAGGAATTTATTGTATTTCAAACTTCTTCCTTACCCAACTTAAGCACAACTTTTAAAGGAAAACTTTACAATTTCAATTACATTACATTCCGTGAACCAAACACCACCTTAGTGTTAGGTGGAGACACCACCAAGTGAATTGGTTGTAGAAGTCTCGAGCCTCAAATATATTAATGACCTTATTAATGATATCTATGTGGCTAGACAAATATTACACAAATGCTAGTGATCTTGTTTAACAACAAGCAAATTTAGCAATAATAATTGTTTATAACTTCACCACCACCTCCTTCACACCAAGAACACCAACCCACCTCCACCACCGCCATCATCACACCATGTCATAGTCTCTGCAATCACCGCCTCTATCACTATCATCATCATACCAATATATGAGATGTGTCTTAGTTTTCGTTATCGCTCCTAATATTACGGGGTAAGGGGTGAAAATAACATATTGAGACTCCAATTGAACTCTAACAAAGTTTAATATTTAATGAGTTAATTAATTTAAAAACTATTACAATATTTAATTTGTCGAGAATAAGTCCCTAAATTTATCAGGGGTATTCCGTTACCCCTGATAAATTTAGGGAATTATTATCGACAAGTCTTCTCGACAAACGTTTAAAAAAAAATTAAAATAAAAAAACCATGGGCCATGGGGATCCAACACCGGAAAAGACTTGTCGAGATGTCATCGAGACGGTAACGACAAAGACTCTGAGTCTCAAAATTTATTATTTTAAGTCACTATTGTATTCGTTTAAGTACCTTTTATCGGATATGGTAAATGAACATTTTTAATGTTTATAAAAGTTAAATAATTTAAAACATTTATTAAAAAAAAAACTACAAACGACCTTTTAGATACAAACCTCGTATGTCTTTATCACGTCCCGTATATATTACCCGTATAAATTTATAAAATATAATATTTACCTGACGAAAACTTAAAATATAAATTAAGTCTTTAGGTTTAAATCTTTTTCAACTTCACCATCTATTCCCAATACGCCCTCCAATTTTCCGGCTCAAGCCAAACCTTTCCGTACCGGACCCCGACTCCTCCATATCCTCGGCGACGGACTCTCCGATTTCAGGTTTCTATCCTATCGTACCCTTTGCACACACATAAACACGCTAACTTCATAGCAATTTCCGATGATCATTGTGTCAAATGTGTGAAAGTTTATAATTTTCAAATTGAAATCACAGGCATGAGGAGTTGATATATTTTCTGTCCCTTATTTACCGTTCGAACTTTTTTGACCTAATTATAGTTCTCAAGTGCAATAGTTGTTGCGACAGTAGGTTGTAATGAAGAAGGCACTACTGCCTGTGAAAAATATCGGCAAGGAGAAGAAAGTTTCTGGGAAAGAAGCCCTAACGAAGCTATTGAGATGGCATTTTGGGCATTCGGAGTACAGAGGAAGGCAATTGGAAGCCATAGAAGCTGTATTATCAGGTTTCGTATTCAAATTAGTTCGTTTTGATTAGAGAAGCATCGTTTTGGTTTGTTGAAATCTGTTTAAGTAAAAATGTTTTTCAAGTTTCTAGGGAAGAAGCTAGTCAATGTATAATTGGGCCATGTCTTTGGATGCAGGAAGAGATTGTTTCTGTCTGATGCCAACTGGTGGTGGGAAATCAATTTGTTATCAAATCCCTGCACTGGCAAAACCTGGCATTGTGCTTGTTGTTTCTCCTTTGATAGGTGACAGAAATTTGGTCTTAATTTGGATGTTTATGGAAGCTTCTACTACACAATGTTTTCTTTTGTTTTAAATGCCAGGGTTTGATTTGATTGAATCTGTTGTTTCTCCATGATCACAGCCTTAATGGTGAGTTTGTTTGTTTTCTAAACGTTATTGATGGCCAAATTGCTCAAAGTTATCATGTTAATTTGCACCAGGAAAACCAAGTTATGGCATTGAAGGAAAAAGGGGTCGCTGCCGAATATCTCTCCTCAACTCAGACATCACAAGTTAGGAATAAGGTAATGTGACTAATGTCTAACTTTAGTATTTTAAGTTTTGAACCAAAAAGATTATATGTGGGCCACTTCTACCGATCTCTCTAAAATTCTTCTTGATGAATTTTAGATCCATGAAGAGCTAGAATCTGGAAATCCAGGATTAAGGTTGCTGTATGTGACACCAGAATTGATTGCAACAACCGGATTTATGTCAAAGTTGACAAAAATTCATTCAAGAGGGCTGTTGAATCTGATTGCAATAGATGAGGTTTGAACTTTAATTGTTCAATTGTTGACTATACATCTGATTGGTTCATCAGTGAGTTCTGGTTATTCTTGTTCTCTTTTCTGAACTTTGTAGGCACATTGTATCTCGACATGGGGCCATGATTTTAGGTGACTTTTTATGTTTTTGTATAGTTACCTCATACAAGCTCAGATGCTCAGTGTACACTGATCTTTGTTTTTATTGTCCTTGATTCAACTCTATAACTAATGCAGACCTAGCTACAGAAAATTAGCTTCTTTGAGGAAACGCCTGCCAGACATTCCAATATTGGCATTGACAGCTACTGCTGTTCCCAAGTGAGTCTTATTTCTCTTGCTATGTACAATTACTTTTACACCCAACCTGTTCAATGAGTTATTCTATTTGTTTCTCCAGAGTATGTCTTTTTTTTCAGAGAAACTGTATACTATATGCAGGGTTCAGGTGGATGTGATAGAGTCCTTGGACATGAAGAACCCTTTAGTCCTGAAATCATCATTTAATCGCCCAAATATATATTATGAAGGTTGGGTCACAGCTTATCTGTTCCCTAACCTAATGCATGCATGTTCTTTATATGTTTAAGGCACAATAAAGGAATGAAACATGTATATTTTCTGGCATCTTGTTAACAAATTGGAACCATGATTTAGTAACTACTATGTACTGGCGATTGTTCTCTCTAGCCTATTCTGCTATTTGTTACTCTGAAATAAGTAATTTGCTTTTCTTTTGGATTTTAATAATTTATGTCACTGACTAAATATTATTAATGATGTTGTACAGTTCGGTTTAAGGATCTTCTAACTGACCCATATGTTGATCTGACTGATCTAATTAAATCTTGTGGAGATGTATGTGGAATCGTGTACTGCCTTGAACGTACAACATGTGATGATCTGGCTTCTCATTTATCAAAAAATGGCATTTCTTGTGCTGGTACTTAGTGTTTTCTTTTCATCTTTCTTTGACTTAATCTTGAGGTGTTCCTCACAAACATGTTTATTTTCTTGGTTTGCTTTTAGCATATCATGCAGGGTTAAACAATAAATTACGGACCTCTGTTTTGGATGATTGGATTTCTGCCAAGACACAAGTTGTAGTGGCTACAGTGGCTTTTGGGTATGGTTAAATTATTTTACTATAATTAAATGATAGTATGATACAATAAGCAGGATTTTCAGTCTTATGTAATTCCTTTTCTTTCTTCACACTGGTTACTCACTCGGAGATTTCTAATCTGATGAGACATTTGTGTGCCTTCAGGATGGTATGCTACTCTTTCAATAATCCAACTTTCTTTTGTTGGGGATTTTCTTTAAGTGTATGTATCAACTAACGAACCATGCACAATAATATTTAGGGCATAGATAGGAAAGATGTTAGGATTGTTTGCCATTTCAACATTCCCAAATCAATGGTATCCTTTTATCAAGAATCAGGTAGAGCTGGTCGTGATCAACAACATTCTCGAAGTGTTTTATACTATGGAATAGATGACCGCAAGAAAATGGTTTGATTACTATCTTATGTCGTTTTTTTAATAATCTCTTTGACCATTTTATCATTAGTCTCAAACAAGTAAAGATACTTGCAGCAATTCATATTGAATAATGCAGACAACAAAAAGCTGCAGTCCTCAAGTTTGCAGGACAGGTCCCCAAAGAAGTCAATTGTTGACTTTAATTTGGTAAGCTTGTAAAACGTATCTACAAAATTACCTCATTAATTTGCTTATGAAAGTATAATTTGATTTATTTGGATTGTAAATGCAGATGGTTGAGTATTGTGAAACATCATGTTGTCGTAGGAAAAAGATTCTAGACAGTTTTGGGGAACAGGTAGCTAAATCCAAGATTTTGTCATTCTTATTAATCGTAAATTTAATATTACAAGCTTCTTACATGCCACTTACCCGAAGTAGGTGTCAACTTCACTGTGTAAGAAGACATGTGATTCATGCAAAAATCCGAACCTCGTGGAGAAATACTTGGAGGAGCTTAAAGCCATGTGTTCTCTTGGTAATAGAATTGGATCCTCAAAGATATTTATAAGCAGGTAATAGTTTTGCTTATAAATCTGTTCTGTATATTATGAATAAATGATATGTAATGTAATGATGCATAGTACTTTTATCTCAGCTCTTCACAACCTGTCGATGAAGTGGATTTCTCAGAGTATTGGTCTCGTGATGACGAAGCAATTGTGTCTGAAGATGATATATCAGATGATGATGGTTAAAATTGATCATTTTGTTTTTCACGTATGTTTTCAGTTTGTGTTTCTTAAGTTGAATAATTTGACTTCCAGATGCTATTGATGTTGTGGAAGGCCTTGCAAAGTCGTCCTTACCTTCAAAGTCAAAATTTAATGAGAAGATGGATTTTTTGCAACGAGCAGAAGAAAAATATTATCAGAAAAATCCTGATAATCAGGTAATTTGTAATGTTTAGAGGGGGATCATTGAACAAAATCGCATATAACTGTGTGTGTATATATATATATATATCTTCCATAGTAGGGTCTACTTTGACCTTTGACCTTCTCACAGAACAATAAACTTGACAAAAATGCTATAAATGAAACCGCACGGGAGTCTTGCAAACAAAGATTACTCAAATCACTAAAGCAAACACAGCAGCGGCTTAACAACTTGCCGTATGCATACTATCCACTCTTTTTACTATTTTCTGGCAAATTTATATTCCTTCTGGTGTTTAAAACCACTTTTTTATGCTTGATGTACAGGATAGACCCTGAAGCGTCTTCCGTATTCTTTGAAAATGAGTGCTTCAAAAAATACGGGAAAACTGGAAAATCATTCTATTTATCACAAGTGGCAAGTACCGTGAGGTGGCTTTCAACCGTTAACACTGCAGAGTTTACATCTAGGCTTGCCGCCACCAATCAGAATTCTACTTTAAAAGATGCAATGGAAGTGGAACCTTTAATTTCAGTATCACCCTCTGTTTCAGATCAGGCAACGAAGATGATGAATGAAAAAGATCATGAAAATGTTTCATTAAGTCCTTCACAGACTATTCACAATGATATAAAGTTGCCATCCATCCCATCTTTCTCTGAGTTTGTCAACAAAAAGAGCAGCAAAGATAGCAAAACATCAGCATATGGAATTGATAAGAAACGAGATAAAAGAAGCAGACTTCAGTAGTTTGAAACTGTTTCTAATCTTTATTGTTGCAACACGTATTATTGGATGTAGAGATCAATTTTTACAAGGATATACCATAGGTGAGTTCTTTTTTGCACAATATTCATCTTGCTAATCATAATGGTTCAAATCGGCAACATGCCTACGAAATTATTTTTTAAGCTTCCAAAGTAAAGATTTCCATCACATTCCAGGACTGAAGTGACAAATGACATCACTTCTCCATTAGGGTCATCTAACCTTTTGATAATCTTTCCATCCCTCCCCACATTTAGTGCCATTGCACTTTTGTCAACTGCATTAACCTGATCATACAGCTTTGGAAATGTTGCCAGAAGATGTTTAATTGCTTTGGAAGAATGCACAAATTTCATCCTGCTTGAGGTGAGCTGCATTGTGTTAACTCTTTTAATTAGCTTTAAATCATAACTTCTGTTGTTACATTAAAGATAGAAATTATCAGATCACCTGGAGTATAGCTATCCAAAATGACCCATCAGGAGCAAGATTAATATTGTCTGGTGAACCAGGAAGATTATCGATAAAAATGTCGACTTTTCCTCTAATTTGCTCCTTTAGCCAGTACTTTAGGCACCTAAATCTGATGCAGAAGCAAGTCCAAGATTTTTTTAGCTTTTAGACATCACACAAACAAACATCTATTTTGGGTTTATTTACAAATTTCACTTACTTCCATGTTTCACACACCACCAAAAACTCTTGGTCTGAAGAGATCGCCACCCCATTAGCGAACCAAAGTTCATCAAGCACCAACGACGTTTCCATTGTAATCGGGTCATATTTTAGAAGCTGGCCATGGGGTTTAGCTTCCAGCATATCAAGGTGCCAATTATGCAACCCAAATTTAGTGCTGGCTACACTAAAGTATAAGCTCCCATCACCTGCTTCAACAACATCATCTGCAAACTTTATATTTTCACCATTCATATGAGTTGCTAAAGTTGTCACCACACCATCTTCACTAACTTTAATCAAACCCTGCATAATCATATCAAGTTTCATTGTACTCTTGTTTTTCTTCTACCCAAAGTATAGTAAAGATTGAAAAGATTACCTCTTCGGTGTCACACACGATCACATCACTTGCTCTTGTGACTGTCAAACCAAGTAAAGTATCCCTGTTATGTATCATCTTCCAGCTTTCCCATGTCCCATTTGTATGCAATCTTTTGATCCACCCGTCTCTGGTAGCAGTATACAACATCCCTTTTTGGTCCACAGACAGACCTTCTGGTTTATTCAGTATCCCTTCCCCTAGCTTAATCACTCCCTGCAAAGATTATAGGATCCGTTGTTAAAAGTTAAAACACATATAGTAACATGAAGAAAACACACGCCAAGTTTTGATTAGGTGGTTCACCTGTAAGTGGTTGTTAGGGATGAAAAGGTGTGAAGAGGGTTCAGGTGGTAATTCAAGTGGGTCTGGAGAAATTGGGGAGAAGAAGAACACTTGAAGTACAACTGCAAGTGCAGAAACAAGTAAAAAGCTTGTTGTAATAGTGCCATACTTCATAACTGAATTTGGTGGTTATTTCTGAAAGGTGATAAGAGATTAATTATATTTTGAAGATATGAAGAACCATCTTAAAAACTTACATAAATATCTGAGCGGATGTCACTATGTCAATCCTAACAAGTGACATTATCTAAGGAGTTGGGAGTTTTTTCCAAGATTGGTGTTCTTACAAAAACAAAAAGTATTTACCAGTTTGGTGTTGGTGATAATTTATTTATCAAACTAGTGTAGGTTTACACAAAATGATATTTTTGCCATTGTTATTAAATAAACAATTATAAATGGTCGAAGTTTGCCATTTGCCAATCGTCGTTGCCGTAAATTCCGTCGAGTCTCTTCCTCTTTTCTCGATGTTAATCCGATGAGCAACTTGAATTCCGGTGATATTTTGAAAGAAACTCCAGGGGACCAATATTAAGAGTTGGGATTATAATAGAATACCTCAAGCAGGGACGCGAAGACAATAGTGAATTATCATTGATCCCATTTTTATATCACAAAAATCAGTAACCCTCAATTTCTTTCTTGATTTTAAATAAAAACTTATCCAAACGCCAAATGTTATTCAGTAAATTAATAATGAACAATATTGGGTGACCCTCCAACTCAAAACACAAATCAGTAGGAGTTATTATGGAATCTACGCACATAACAATTTCTAAGGAATGAATTTCAAATGGGGATGAAAATCTAATTCCAACATGGAGGTAAACTTCAATGTCTGTGCTAGGATTTGATCAAAATTAGAGAAAATTATCCATAGCTTAGGAAAGGGGGAAATGGCTTTTCTGTTAAACTAAAAGAAGATGGGTTTCTCTTCTGAACAGGGACGAAGGGTGGGGTTGGATTTGTTGTTTTCCTCGATAAATATTTTATAAAGAATACTATATTGGTATTAATTCGTAAAGTATAATATGTTTCTGTTTTTAAACTTTTTTATAAAGGCATCAGCCTTTTTTATACGGCATATTGATTACTTATGTTTTGCTGCAAAGGAACACATAAGAAAGTAAAATGGAAAAAAAATGATAAATTAGTTAATAATAAATTAAAAAAAAAACACTCATTTTGGATAATTTTTCAAATACATTAATTTGGTAAATAAATTTTAAAGCTACAACTTTTTAGAAATAAACTCAGGAGTTGGTGGTCTAGAGTTTTAATTACATAATTAAATGCAGTTACACATATTGTATATATATACAATTGCAAACATTACCTATGTTTTCGTGCCCATTCAGATTTCCTTCTGTATATATACATCCTTAACATACATATGAATCATCCGCCTATGCACCTCAGTTGGTTAATTCTCTTTTTCATTTCTAGATAATAAGCGTTCGATCCTTTCTAACAACCCGGTTCCCTTGAAAGCTTTTTACGCCCTATACACCGGCGGAACCAGGGGAGGGTCCGGGGGGTCAGTTGAGCCTCCGGCGACCCTCCGGCCAACTGAATTTTTCTTGAACGATGGCATAGAACTTAATCGTTGTTCATGGTTGACCCTCTATAGACAAAGTCGAGGTTATATAAAAAACCGACCATAAAAACCGGACCGGACCGTATACATATAATATATATATATATATATATATATATAATTATATAGATAAATTACTTTGACTTTTTTGTAATGAGATTATTAAAAATTATCAAAGAGGAATTCAAGTTTTAGCGTTTAAAAGCTTAAAAATCTATATATTAGACATGTTTTAGTCATTTTAAAAATCCAGAATGTGTTGGAGGATACATTTCATATTTAGAGATGAATTTTGTATAATAAATAAATTAGAGGTGGTAAGTATAGTACAACATCTAATACTCTCATAGCCCCATTTGATAAACTTGATTGATTTTTAGAATTTTTAATTTTATTATTCTAAACTTATATTAAAATTCTAAAGATCCCAAACCGTGAAACCAAACCGAAACCAAACCAGAAGTAGCGGTTCGGTTTAGTTCGGTTTTAATTTTGAACGATTCGGTTTAGGTTTTCGATTATGAAAAACCGTAACTACCGGTTTGGTTTACGGTTTGACACAAAAACCGTATAAACCGGACCGTGAACACCCATACCTAATTTACGAGACTGTGAAGCCCTGGTGGTTAAACCCTCATATTGGTTTGTACAGGTTTTTAAATTTCGTGAGCATCGCCAATAATCTTGAGGTAATTTAAAATTCTTTTTATACAAAAATTTTTGTACATTTATTGTTGTTTGAAATTTTTGCACATATGATTAGGTAGTCAATAAATTTCCTTGCGGTTGTCAGCTTCATCTCAGATGTAGCGTCGTCTGTAAATTAGGTTGACGTTTTTGTGTTTTTCGGTCTGGATTTTTTAATTTCATGACAAACTAAAGGAGAGCTTTGTTCCAACAAACCCTAATAAATTACAAGTCCTCAATTCGTCAACTTTGAAAGTTGAGCCGGTGGCATCTGCTGTTTCTCTTAAGAGGTTGCTCGATAAAGAGAAAGAAGTTCGTCAACAAACTCAAAGTATGGATGTAAATTTAGAAATTGGTGATGAAGAAGGTTTATTTGGGGAAAAAATATTGGAAATTGAAGGAAGAGCAAGGTATTTTATTTATTTATTATTTATTTTTTTCCTTTTTTCTATCAGAAAATTTATTCAGATTAATTAGAAAATTTCTATTTTTTTGTTTTTTTTCTTGGTGGTGATCTTTTATTCTTAAATAGAAATGAGTAATTACGGATTTCACCCATTCTTTCTGCTATGAAATTCTATATTAGAGGCAGGTGGTGTTTAAATTTATATGTCTTTATAACCATTTACCCTTCTAATTTGTCTGCTATATTTTGTCTTGTAATGGTCTGTGAAAATTACACTTCCGCTTACTTTAAGAACTTATGTGAATGATCTAACTTAACTTAAATTATTAGTTTTCATCTATCAAGGTTTGCTCTTCTCTTTTGGTTCTTTTCATTTGTTTCTTTTTGTATATCATAATCAGTTAAACATGCAATGCAAATTTTGTTTTTTCGTTAGGCAAATTTCATAAATACTTAAAATCTATATTTATATGTAGGTCAACTTTTTTTTCAAGGTATTTTCTCAGTGTTCATAAAGGTCTTATCTATTACTTTGAAATCGTTTTAGTTGTTTATGTTATCTCTTATTTGGGTATGGGCAATAAGAGATTTCTAAATTTAGGTATATATATAACTTTTTTGCAACTTATTTCACAGGCACTTATAAATTATAATCTTTGTTCAAATGTTGCAGCTATTGCACTTGGACCGTCTCTTATGTGACTTTTAGCCATCTAATATTTTGTTTAGGTTTTGTATAATTATTGTCTACTCAAATGTTTAGGTTTCGTATGATTAACGTGTATAATTGAAATCTCATAATGTTATTTCTCATACAGAACACACTTTTTCATTTGTGATGCCTAGGTTGCTGAATATACCAAAGACAAGCCATGATTCAAAACCAACTGCACCTTTCTAAATTGTAAATAACAGGTTTATACAAGCGATTCTTCCTGGGCTTGCCCAATTCATGGGAAAACTTCAGAGTGCAAATACATATATGTTTATTCTTTTTCACTCTTTTCAAATTTATATACTTTCTGCCCTGACTAATACTCTGATTTTCATAGGTTTACTCTTACCACCACCATTACTATTTCAATTATAAGTGTTAGCGATGTTATTTTCGATGAGTCTGTACAAAATTTTGTTGGTCAACTTGTGCCGGTTTACTTACAAAATATGGCTACACAAACTCAATGATTATACCTCCGTCCTTAGTATATCTCAACAGAAAGGTCTTCACTTTCCATCTTAAGGTTTAGCTTTATACAAAAACGGGTACAACCACTTAACAGAGTTGAGCAACTTGGTGCTGCATCTACTTCTTTGACACCTCAAACTCCTGTAACATCAACAGGACCTCACCATCTTTAGTCTTTATCGGGCACAAAAAGAATTCTCTATCCAACTCTAGGTAAATACACATTCAACTTTCTTTACATGTTCATGCGTGATACCTATATTCTCCACAGTTACCAATAATTTTATTTGTCCTAAATACTTTTGCTCCCTACAAATCGTTAACATTCCAATGCCAATTTTACAATTACTTAGGCTTTCATCCACTTTTTTACAGCCATTTTTAGTACCATTTCACGTCAATAAAAAGTCAGGGTCGGTTCAAGTATTTCGATGATTCAAGAGATGATTGTAAAAAGTCGAACTTAATGTCTTACTTTTAGTAAAGACCTAACATATGATATCGTGATTCCCTATGTATCGATCCACTTCGTTTGAAGTTTCGTTGTTTGCTTCATGTAAAATATGTTACCTAATATACTTTTATAAACTTATATCTTCTATTTTAGTGGTTCTTTTTCTGGTTTTCCGGATAATCGCAGCGACGCGCGGTCGACCTCTAGTTGTATATATATACAATAGAGAACTGGGCTTATGGAATCGTGCCCATGAGGAGAAAAAACATGTTGTATATATATTTGTTTGTAGGAAAAATAATCGGATGTCTATGTGGTTGAGCTGGTAACTGTTCTGTAATTTTTTGGGTGGTTCCGGTTTCGAATCACGGACAGAGCATTTTTTTCCCCTTTTTAATAACATTTCAATTTTGTCGCGCTTATAGTGTACAGGTGTTGCGTTTTGCCGTACCTAGCCCTTCTAGGTTTGAACACTCCTCATTTGTAGCTATGGCGAATTGGCGAGTCATCACTCTCTTCTCTTATCTTCGTCGACTGCATTTCTCCTTTTACATCTCGCATTTTTTCAGCCTCTCCAAACTTTGCATGTGTCTGCGATCTTTGCAGGTTAGTTTTTCCTTTTTTTGCTTCTTCGTTTAAGATTTTCAAGTTGAGGTTAGGGTTTATGTTTCCTTCTTTTAGGGTTAATTTTCTATCACAGATTGTTCTTGAAATGGTTTTTTTTTGGCCGTTTATGTTAGATTAGTTGAGATTATTGATGGTTCGACTGTTGTGTGATGTTAATACTTTGAAATTTTTTTGCAGTTCTGCTGTTTTGAGCTGTGGTTGTGCTTTCCAATAGGTTAGTGATATTCTATGTTTTACAATTGAAACTTTGTTAGCCTTTTAGTATTCTTTCACCTGGGAATTATAAAAACTATCTTGCTAATCATTGAGGTTTTAAAAATTTGTGCAATTTAGTTGAGGTATAGTAAGTAAGTAAGGGCTGTTTATGCGGTTACTGTGAAATTTTATTAGAGTTGTTTGTGTGTATCTACCAATGTTGCTGTGTAGTGCTTTGGTTATTCAATAATATTTGAAGAGGTTGTGGGGCTACTTATATTTCTTTTAATAGGTTAGTAGGTTATCGATTTCAAAGGCTTAGTTCTGTAAGTTTTGGAAGATAATAAGATTTTTGGATAGTTATTATAATAAGGAGCTTCTTTTTACTGGTGTTGCTGAGGTCTGTCAGATATTGGACATAACATATATGGACTTTTATTTTCCGATTTGGTGCTAGGTGGAAAGGTATATAGAGCGGGTTTTTGTTGACTTTATAGTTCTTTGGTTAGGGTTGTATGTGGCAAATATTATTATGAAATTAGTTAGAGAATAGTTAGTAGGCAACCGCGGAAGCTCTGTGTTTGAGTGTATAAAGCTTCTACTGTCTTTTTGGATCGGATCATTCGATAGTCTTTAAAGCAATTTCATTGTTTTTTTAAAAACCTTTTAATGATATAGAAAATATTTAGATTTTTTTAATACATTAGAATCTGTTTTGTTTATAGTGTCCGTTAGTTACAATGGAATAAATTGAGTAACTATTAAGGAAAAAAGAAGTAGCAACAAAAATATACACAAATATTTTAAACAAAACTATCTTTATGCTTTTCCTGTTAAACTTCCTTTTCACTCTTTCTATGTTTATGCTGTGTTATAAAACATGATTATGTACACAATTATACAGCCTCATATGAAAACATTATTGATGATCATTTGAAACTGTTTTCTCCTAAAGTTTATCAAAAAGTAACTCTTTTGACATTAAGTTTAGTCAAATAACAAACATGAACACAAAAGTCAAAGAATATCTACGATAACTGGAGCATAGGAACAATTTGAGAGAAACGATTGAGGACTTAGGTACGGTGTCATTCGGGTCACCTGATCTCATTACTGCTGTGAAATGTTGCTAGGAAAATAGGTATAATGGTGTCAAAATATTGCTAGAAAATGAGTTTTAATGCTATAAATCGTTGCTGATAGAATATAATGATTCATGTACAGAAAAATATGAAATTACTCTGTGCCATGAAGTACACCAATCTAACACATAAACATAGTGAAAACATAACCCTAAGTCCTTAATCCATTACTAAGCCATTGAAGGACAATTGGAAAACAGGTTTGTGTGATGTGGGATTATTGAAAGTAATTTCTGTGCTTTTCATTGTCACTAAGACTTTCATTATTATAAAATTTTGATTATTTCTCTACCAAGCATTCCCTTTTTGTATTGTTGAAAATTGCACTAGAAATCAAATTTCAAGATTGTAGCCATCTCTAATTTTAATTTCAAAAACTAAAACAAACGCCTATACGATTGTAAACCCTACAATTTAGGCATTTAATGTTGTATAAGAAAAGAGAATTCAAAATCCTTACGCCCATGTTGTTATGGTCAACATACTAATGCTCTAGAAGTTAATGATAGTTTACCAACACCTAGGACATAACATATATAGTCTTCTATTTTCAGATGTAGTGCCTGGTGGAAAGGTTTATAGAGTGGGTTTTCGTTGACTTTATTGTTCTTTGATTAGGGTTGTCTTTGGTAAACATTATTATGAAATTAGTTAGAGAATACTTAGTAGTTAACCGCATAAGATCTGTGTTTAAGTGTCAATATTATTAGAGCTGTGTCGTGTTGTCATAATTCGATTTTTATTAAGAGGTCTGACAGTGGCTGATATTCTTATTATTATGCTTCTACTGTACTTGTGGATCGGATCATTAGAGGTTGACAGTTGTTGTCATATATGTTTTTATTAAAACAGTAGTTTATTTTACTAATTTTATTTTGTATTAAGCCACATTAATACACGAGTAATTCTATATTGATCTGGAAATTGCTACTTTTCTTTACCTGGTATGAAGTATTTCCTTTCGACATCTTCTTTCTTACACTTTGCTGTTATTATTTGCCAATCTTGGTGTAATTGCCAATCTACTTGAAAGTTTATTTCAATGTTGGTTTTTATAATGGTGTAGAAAATATTTAGATTTTTTTTTAAATACAATAGATTTTGTTTTATTTATAGTGTTCGTTTGTTACAATGGAATCTTAACATACTTCGTTAAAGCTAAGAAAAAAAATTTCAAAATCTTTAGGCCCACGTTGTTATACTCAACATACTAATGCTTTGGAAGTTAATGATAGTTTGCCAACACCTCCTGAAAGTCTAATCTGCCTAGCTCCTTTGAATCCTTTAGCATCAGACATCGTTTCATCTTCTGTACTTGCCGCTGCTCTTCCGTTGCGTCGTACAAGAAACAGGCGTTCTAGAGCGTCTGCATCTGTATTGACCTCTTTCATATCTACATCTTCTCCGGCCTTTCATAATAATCAAACTGTCGAGCCTGATTATTTAGGATCTTGTGATCAGATTTGTGAATACTGTGGGGCACTATTTTGGCTTGAGGAACGTCTTAAATCCAGTCCTTGTGGTGGACTACCTAGGTATAGTGTTTGCTGGGATCCAACATACTATTAGTAAGCCAAAGTAACAGCTCAACAGAAGAAGCAGAATCTGAATCAATTCAGGAGACACCAACGTTTGATGAAGTAGTTGTTGTTCGTGAAAATTTCGTAAGTAACTACACCTTTCATAAACAAAGATCCTTTCATACTTCGACAGATTAACATGAATTACTTTCAACGCCTACCCACCAAACTTGCTAAATTAGCTGATTTCTATGAGGGTAAGAAAATAAGAATCAACTACGAATACGGGCGGACCAAGACCTTCAAACTACGCTCTAAGTCAAATATGATCACCTACACAAGGTAACAAGATATATATTCACCCACTTATTACCAACACATAACAATTACCAATTCTGCAGTCTAACAAAATTTTATGTCTTCATATAGATTCACCATCAGGAACTGGAAAAACTTCGCAACTCGCTATGGCATTGAGGTTGGTCACAAAATTCGTCTCACGTATGATTTCGGAAGTGACATTCTCTTCGTGCGCCACGAGCTCTAATGCAGCCTCAACAAACTGTCTCCTTATCTTTTGTAATGTCGTTGTAAGCTAATCTAGGGTGCTGATCTTAACAAAAAACAGTAACTTCCTTTTGTAGCCTCATGAGGTTTACTTACTCATGTAAAAGCCATGACCAGACCTAGCAATATAAATATCTTACTATCCTATTATCGCTTATTTAGATATCTCTAACATTTACAGGCCCTCATACTACATTTACACTATTCTTGATTCTAAGAGCACAACAATTCTTTTTTTCTACGTGCTTATTTACATAAAACCTTAGGCACCGTAGCAACGCGCGGTCGATTTCTAGTTCATCACAGATTCACAGTAGACGAGTACGTATACTAGGGTTTGGTCTAGAGCTTTAATTTTCTTTTAAGTTTTTTATATACGTAGGAGTTGGTGGTATAACATATAACCTAACTTCTAGGTTATAAACTCAATATTTTATGCTTTTGTTTTGTTACGTACTTTTATTCTTCCGTCTTCTTTACATGAAATTATAGTAGTGCAACTATTTTGTATTTCCGTGTTATTCCATGACAATGTGATAGGTTATAAAATGTGTGTGATTTAAGGAGTCAACCGAGTTTATTAATGTAGACCATTTTAGCCACTTCAATGTTTATGGGCTCGGGATTGAGATTATATTATTATACAACATAAAAATGAAACTAAGGGTGAATTGCATATATTTTTTTTCAAAATTGCATATTTCTTTGTAACATAAGTTTTCAATATATAACGTATAAAGTATAATATTCTTTAAGTATGATTTGAGAAAATATGTAATTTTACAAGTTTAGAGGGTAAAGTATCTAATTGTCTATAAGGTAACGTATGTATGGCCAAATAAATGGATATAAATTCCTTTTCTTTTCTTTTTTTTCGAGATGTCATTTTTCTTGATTAATTATATAATTAAAGGTAGTTACACATATATATAAAATAAGAGAGGTTATCTTAAGAAGTTGGATTAGTATAAGAAATCATCTCAATCATTATATCTTCAATTAAATTAAGATCTACGACCTAAAGTTTTTCTGTGTAGAATTAGAGAGAAAAAAAAGATGGAAACATATTTTTGACTTGTCACATACTTGTCATTGTGTCAATTATACTCTTTAATTTTCTTTTAAGTTTTTTATTATACTCTTTCGATTTCCTAGTGCGTCATTATGTCACATACTTTTCATTGTGTCAATTATACGTCATTGTGTCAAATAGTCAGATCGTTGTGTAAAAGTTATGAATGTTTGAAAATAATGGGGGAATGCGTGTGAATAGTGCGACCTCTAGATTGAAGAATGTTGTTTTTATACGGCTAGGGTTTGCTATTCAAAAGGGGTTGGCGGCGCAGCTTGTTGCCCGCCTTTCCTGCGTATTAACTTATGTCGTGTATGTTTCTTTTGGTTCAATATAAAGTATTTTGATTTAAAAAAAAAATTGTTGAAAGATATCTTACTCTTACAACATTGGCTTAACAAAGAAAAAAAAAATGGGGGAAGTTGATAAAAAATGTCGATTTCCTAAATTGTTCTCTTTCCATTTTAATTAGATTATTGAAGATCTAACGACTAGTTAAGATGACTTCTTAGCTTTGTTATCCTAATGAAACTTTTTACTTCAACATTTTTCTCGGTGAAATAAAAAAAGGTTTTATAAACCGGTAGGGAACAAAGAAAGTGTGACTTGCAAAAGTAGTTCGAAAGGATGATCCTATGGTTCTTTTCTTCATATTCAAGTCCAAGAATCGATATAAACACGAACTGTTATGAAAGATTCGATATAAACGAGAAACATTATGAGGTAGCCTTCCTATACACGTACCACTTCTTCTTGAAGACCCCTCGTAAAACCCAACCCTTGAAGAATGCCATCTAGTTTCGTTTCATATTCCAAGCTCGATCTTGAAGCTTGTCTCAAACCATAAACAGCCTTGTAAAGCTTGTAAACTATGTTCTCGTTTCGGGGTTTCTTGAATCCCTTTGGTTGCTCAAAATAAACATCTTCCTTTTGATCCCCGTTTAGAAAAGTAGACTTTACATAGTGATGTAACTCTCAGTCTTCACTTGCAGCTAATGCAATGATAATTCTTACTGTGAACCCAATTTGATATATTCAATATTTAGTTTTCTTACTTCTTGTTAATTAAGGCTCTCTTTTTTATACATTTTAAGACCACAAACAACCAAATATAGTTATTGCAGGCATTTGCCTTATTTCAGACTGAAGTTCTTAGGGGAGGCGGTATGGTGTGGGTTACCGCATCGCGGTTCCAAGGGAGCCGGGCGGCTCATGCCGGCAACCATACCGTCCAACCCGGTTCTATCCTCACGGCTCGATTTTCCGGTGCCACACGGTTTAGTGAAACCGCCGAGAGCCGGGCTGTGTCTCTCTCTCTCTTTTTTTTTTTTTGGTTTGTTTCCTAACATGTAACCATTCATTCATACAATGGTCTTGCTAAAAAAATAATACACATATATAAAAAAAACGGGAATGAAACAAAAACTGCTCGACCCCGGTTTTTGGAGCTGCATTCGTGTCCGCAGGTCGTGCGTACGGGAAGGCAATTTTGCCAAATTTGCACCCCCCCCCCCTGCGCGCGGGTAGATACTCGAGTAAAACACAACATAAGAACTTAACATGTCATGTAGGTTTTCATATATAAGCTAGCAATGTTTTAGTTCTCACACCAATGTGGGACAAGCTAAATGAAAGAAAAAAAAATAGACTTTTTTTTCTTAAACCAATATGGGACAAGGTAATGAATGTTGTTTAAGTTTACTAGTGTTTAATTTTGTTTAAGTTGTAATTTTATTTTTATTTTAATGAATATTGTTTACTTTTACTATTGTTTATTTATTAAAAGTGTTTAATTTAAAAAAAAAAAAAGAGCATGGCTTCAAGAAGCCACACCACAACCATACCATGTGGTGTGGCTTCAAAGTGGTCCAAATCGTTGCATTTTGAGTTGGCATGCTATGATTGGTTGGGGAGCATGGCTCCTTGAAGCCACAAGGCAACCATACCCCCTCCCCTTATGGGCAACATGCCTATGAAATTATTTTTTAAGCTTCCAAAGTAAAGATTTCCATCACACTCCAGGACTGAAGTGACAAATGACATCACCTTTCCATCAGGATCATCTAACCTCTTGATAATCTTTCCATCACTCCCCACATTTATTGCCATTGCACTTCTTTCAACTGCTTTAACTTGATCAAACAGCTTTGGAAATGTTGCCAAAAGGTGTTTAATTGCTTTTGAAGAATGCACAAATTTCATCCTGCTTGAGGTGAACTGCATCATGTAAACTCTTTTAGTTAGCTTTAAATCATAATCCCCCTTGCATTAAACATACAAATTATCTAATTACCTGGAGTATAGCTATCCAAAATGACCCATCAGGAGCAAGATTAATATTGTCTGGTGAACCAGGAAGATTATCGATAAAAACATCAACTTTTCCTCTCATTTCCTCCTTTAACCAATACTTTAGGCACCTAAATCTGATACAGAAGCAAGTCCAAAATGCTTTTCATGTCTATAAATATTATATATGCATCTCTTTTAGGTTTATTAATTTGCAAACTTCACTTACTTCCATGATTCGCATACCACCAAAAACTCTTGGTCTGAAGAGATGGCTACCCCATTAGCAAACCCAAGCCCGTCAAGCACCAACGACGTTTCCATCGTAATCGGGTCATATTTTAAAAGCTGGCCATGTGGTTTAGCTTCCAGCATATCAAGGTGCCAATTATGCAACCCAAATTTAGTGCTGGCCACACTAAAGTACAAGCTTCCATCACCTGCTTCAACAACATCATCTGCAAACTTTATAGTTTCACCCTTCATATGTGTTGCTAAAGCTGTCACTCCACCATCTTTACTAACCTTAATCAAACCCTAAAACCATCACATAGAAGTTCCATTTAATTCAAGTTTTTTTCTTTTTTCTTTTGCTCCTTTTGTTAATAATTAAAGAACTGATCAAACTATAAAAGATTCACCTCTTTGGTGTCACAAACAATCAGATCTCCAGATCTAGTGACTGTCAAACCAAGTAAAGTATCCCTGTTATGTATCTTCTTCCAGTTTTCACATGTCCCATTTGTATGCAGTCTTTTGATCCACCCATCTCTGGTTGCAGTATATAGCATCCCCTTTTGGTCCACACAGAGACCTTCTGGTTTATTCAGTATCCCTTCCCCTAGCTTAATCACTCCCTGCAAAGATTAAAGAACCCACTGTTAAAAGTTAAAACACACACAGTAAGTTTTGATTTGGAAGTTCACCTGTAAGTGGTTGTTAGGGGTGAAAAGGTGTGAAGAGTGTTCAGGTGGTAATTCAAGTGGGTCTGGAGATATTGGGGAGAAGATGAACACTTGAAGTGCAACTGCAAGTGCAGAAACAAGTAAAAAGCTTGTTGTAATAACACCATACTTCATAATTGAATTTGGTGATTATTGCTGAAAGGTGATAAGAGAAAACTTGCAGGTCATTTATCTGTTCATTACATTTCAAAGAAATAGAAAAAATCATGTGTGGGAGCTTTCATGCCTGGACCATTCTTGAAAACTTCCAAAAATGTCCTGCATGCATGTCTGTGATGTCCACATGTCTTTTACTTAAATTTTGTTTTAACTTTTAGGCCAAGATAGAGAAGCAGCAAACTAAAAACAGTCAAAGGTCCCCCTTACTTCCACAGCTTAATATAGAGATCATGAAGCAGATTGTTTTAAGCCACTTGTTCCCATGAGCTTGAGTATCACACTCATCTTACCCTCACTTGCATGTATTGAGATGTATTGAGCTGTCTATTTCTTTTTTCTTCTTTATATATATCTCTTTACATGTGAGTTGAGATGGGATAATAACTGTTGATTTCTATATTTTCTTTTAAAGGCTAAAGTTACTATACATGCAGTTCGCGGGATTTGAACCCAAAACCTATAGGTTATCTTAATGTAAAAAGATAATAGCTTTTATACAGTGCATTAATAACCAAAAAAAAAAAAAAAACTGGAACGTCATATTTATTTTCACATTAAACTGTATAACTTTTAATGGTTTTATAATGTAAAACTAATAAACAACTGTAATAATCCAAAAAGAAATAGAGAGAGGAACTGATTTCATTCAACTGATAATTTACATCATGCATGATACATTATATTACTGGATAATATTGGTTCGATTCTTAAATACCGATATTAGCTAATACTACATGATTAGTTATGTTATCTTATTGAAATCTTACTAAGAAAACTTAGTGGGAAAAAAAATTAGTTAAGAAGAAAAGGGTACAACATGTATAATACCCCCCCCCCCCCCCTCAATTTAGCACGTATATCTTTGATGTAGCCAACTTCGATTTTAAAAGGCATGGTGTATTGTCTTCATATGGTTAGTTTGACTTCTTTTGATATACTTTGGCCCGCATTTATCTTTAATTATATTGAACTTTTGACATTGTCATGTGTGCTTTGTTGTTTTATTGATCTCCAAGTCTCGAGTCACACATATATACCAATTTAAACTTTAATACGCTTAATGATGATGCATTTTTAAAACTTTATAAAAACCATAGCAAATGGAAAATATTATGCAATTCATACCCCCCCCCCCCCCCCGAGATATACATTATCGTTCATTTATATAATTAACGACATACTTCAGGATGATGTTAAACCAGTACTCAGGGGACTGTAAGATAACTTGATACTACTGAATTAGTTATGTTGCCTCGTTAAAAACCTTACTAAGAAAACCGAACGGGGCGAAACTTAGTGAAGAGAAAAAAATACAATATATTTGATTAGAACAATATTCCGCTAACATATTTAATAAGAGTACAATATCATTTTCATAGATATAATAGAAAACCCTAAGGGTGGGGGGAGTGGGTCGGCAAAACCCACTCGGCAAACTCCATTCCTTCGGCAAAAAAATCGGCGACCACTCCCCTTGTTTCGGCATCCATATTTTTCGGCAAACTCCACTCTATTTCGGTAAATTTTTGCCGAGCTTTGCCGACTCCCTTGTGACCGTTGAACGGTCAATTTTTTGACCGTTACCCATTTTTTTTTTTTTTACTTCACCAACTATATATAAACCACCCACATCTCACTTTTTTTATACATTCTCTTCAAAAAAACTTCCAAATCTCCCATTCTATTTTTTTATACCATCCTCATGGCTCGTGCACGTCCAAAGTTAATTCTCCCACCCGACTTTATGACTTCGTCTAGTAGTTCGAGTGATTCAGACGAGGAGGCATTGTTGTACATGAGGAATTGTTATTACGCCTCCTTAGAAGAAGATACGGCTCGTTCGCGAAGGACTAGTATTTACCGAGATCGTGCGGCTAGTCATGCTCACTTGGTGGAGTTATATTTTGCCAACAACCCTCGCTTCAATGAAGGTATTTTTAAGGAACGATTTCGGATGTCTAAGACTTTGTTTACACGTATTATGAATGATGTTGAAAGTAATTTCGAATATTTTACTTTACGTTACGACGCGAGGGGGCGTCCAGGTTTCTCGGCATTACAAAAATGTACCAATGCTATTCGTCAACTGGCAACCGGTAACGTGCCAGACGAATACGATGAGTTTTTGCAAATGGCTGAAAGAACATCACGTGAATGTTTACACAATTTTTGTGATGCTATAGTTAAGCTTTATAAAGATGAATTTTTACGGGCACCGACTAGCCATGATCTTGCTCTTCTATACGAGGCTCATTTAGAAAGACATGGCCTCCCTGGTATGATTGGTAGCATCGATTGTATGCACTGGGAGTGGAGAAACTGTCCAACAAAATATAGAGGACAGTATCATCGCGGTGATCATCCAAAACCAACGATAATACTCGAGGCAGTTGCGTCACAAGAAATGTGGTTTTGGCATGCTTTCTTTGGTGTCGCCGGTTCGAATAACGACATAAATGTGCTTAATCAATCAACGCTGTGCACGAATGAGTTGAAAGGCATTGCTCCAAAAGCTCCTTTTTGGGTTAACGGTCGAGAGTACAAGCGTGGCTACTACCTTGCTGATGGTATATACCCCACTTGGTCTATTTTTCTAAAGGCGTATACACATCCATATGTAATCAAGGAGAAGAAGATGAAAAAGATACAAGAGGGTGCAAGGAAAGACGTCGAAAGAGCGTTTCGTAGGTTAAAAGCTAAGTGGGCGATAATTGATCGTAAAGCACGCCCAATGGATACAGATTTGATGGAGAATATCATGTACGCTTGCATGATACTTCATAACATGACGCTGAAAGACGAGGGCGTGGCTATATCACCGGTACACATTCCTGATCCTCCCGTGGAACCAGTCGTCGATGAGAATGTGTATCTGGAGATACGGGATAGCGAGGTACACACTATGCTACGATTTGATATTACGGAACACATCGCCGAAAACATGGATGTCATACTAACGGAAGAAGAGCTAAACGCAAATCCTACAACCTAGATTGGTGTTTGTTTATTTATTTTTTTTAGAAATTTGTACTCTTTTTTTTTATTGTATTGAATGTTTTATTTTTATGTTGTATTGATTTTTTTATTTTTATGTTAATGTTTTAGTTTTAGAAAAAAGTTAATTAAAAAAGATAAAAAAAAATATATATATAATAAAAGTTTGCCTAACCATTTCTACAACCACTCCCACCACCAAAATAAACTATTCTACAAACTTATTCTCTCTCCTCACTATTGGTTGGTTTTTTTGCCTAAACACCTCATTCTACAACCACTCCCCCCACCCTAAGACTCATAAGTACTGAGCCTAAATGGTCTGCATTTATAACACGAATTACATAACTAAATAAGATTTATTTGTTCTCTTTTTATAAAGTGAAAGTTAAACACTAATGATGTATATATCATTTTTAATTTTACATATCAATTATAAGTCGACCATAACTAAGCTTTAAATTCATTATAATTTAAGTTTATACGCATAGTTTTTATTATTTACATAAGGATAAAGGGATTCGCTTTGGTATTACGTAGGATGAGACAAAAAATGAATGGTATCAACATCAATTGGAAAAGCTCTTACGCGTGATTACCTTTTAAAGCTATCTTGAACAAATGTGTGTTACAATATATGTCACTAACAGACTTAAGAAATGGACGTAGTAACGAAGAACGATGTATTGAAAGAGTTAATTTAGAGAATGTTAGAAAATAGATTAAAAAGAGTTTAGAGGATGTCGGAGAGATACAAAAGATGTTCTATTTTTAGTTTAAGAGCTTTGAAAAAGTTTGATATCTTTGTCATGTTATTCAAAATTTATTTAAATGTATTCTAGAAAGGTAATATAATTATTACTAAAAGTTACATTTAAGACTTAATATATATTTGGTATATTAAACCCTGACTTAATCATTAAGATTGTTTATTTTCCAAAATTAGTTGGGATTCGACAGAATCATTTAGTATCTTAAAAACAGATATCATTAAGAAAGAAATCAATTTGCCGGTTTCACTCGTGCCACCATTATTTTGGGGGAAAACGACACCTCACTAACTCCCCTCCCAGATGATGCCTTCCCAGAAGACGTGAACAACCAACCACTTTAATCCATCCATTCACACTCAGTCGACATAAACCAAAACAGAAGCCATCCCCCCTACAATTACAATCTTCACAACCCTAATTTCATCCCTAATTTCTCTTCTTCAATCCCGATCCACTTTCTTTACCCAATTACGCTTCAAAAGCTGTCACCATCTTCCAATCAGATTGTAAATTTGCTTCATACCATGTTTCTTGATTGCACCTGATCATCGATTGAACTACAAGATCGTAAATTTAGGTTTCTGTTGCCGATGGATCGCCGATTGACCAAAATTCCCCATCTGACAGCCTCTAATTTCCGCGCTCTTTTCACCCTTGTACTCGCCGTTTTTTGCTTTCACCGGCTGACGGGTAGTTTCAACTCCTCGGGTACAACTCGGGTCGGGTTTCTAACCGGCCCAGGGATCTCGGCTATCGAGACCCCACCGGATTGCAATGGGCTAGTTCAGCATGAGGGTTTTGAAAGCCAGTGTGAGTTCTTGAAAGCTTACCCCCAATGTAACTCTGATGGGTTTTTCAATTACATGAATTTCTTCTACTGTTCTTGTCAAAATCATGCTTCTTTTGGTTACATTGTGCTTATTGTTTGGTTAGCCGCACTTTTTTATCTTTTGGGGAATACTGCTGCTGATTATTTCTGCTGTTCTCTTGAAAAGCTGTCGAATTTGTTGAGATTACCGCCTACTTTAGCTGGGGTAACCTTGCTTCCATTAGGGAATGGTGCTCCTGATGTGTTTGCTAGCATTGCGGCTTTTGCGGGTACTGATAATGGTGATGTTGGACTTAGTAGTATTCTTGGTGGTGCCATTTTCGTGACGTGTGTGGTTGTGGGGACGATTGCGATCTGTGTGGGTGATCAGAGTGCGAGTATCGATAAGAAATGTTTCGTTAGAGATGTTTGTGTGCTTCTGTTTGCTGTTGTGTCTCTTGCTGTCATCTTGCTGATCGGAAACGTTAGTATTCCTGGCGCGATCGCGTTTGTTTCGATCTATGTAGTTTACGCTACCTTAGTTGCTGCTAACGAGTTCTTTAGACAGAAAGTTGACGTCTTGAAACTCGAAACCTCTGTCCCATTGTTATCTGTTCCTCATATGGATGGTCTTGAAAATCTTGAACAAAGTAGAGATCTTGAATCAGAAAAAGTGTCGTCTGAGTCTGAAGAATCCGATGATGTTCCACATTTGATCGGATCCAAGGTTCCACATTGGATGTGGGGTGCGCATGTTGCAATCTATTCCGAGGTTCTTGGACAAGGTTCAGAGGATATCACAGACCCTCTATGGGGATGGAAAGACGACATGTCGAATCATGAACATAAAGATTCGTCCTTTTCGTGTTCCAAGTTGTTTTCATGGCTAGAGTTACCACTAACACTACCAAGAAGGTTAACTATCCCCATAATCGAGGAAGAAAGATGGTCAAAAGGTTATGCAGTCGCCAGTGTTACCTTTGCACCGTTGCTTCTAGCGTTTCTTTGGAACACCCAACACACCGGGAGTCAAAGTCAACTAGCCGTAGTTCTTATTTACATATCCGCTGCGGTTCTTGGGTGTGTGCTTGGTGGTGTTGCACTCATATGCACCAGACCGGACCATCCGCCTCAAAAGTGGCTACTTCCATGGGTTCTTGGTGGTTTCATTATGAGCATTGTTTGGTTCTACATGATTGCTAACGAGTTAGTTGCTTTACTAGTGACTTTTGGCCTAATATTCGGGATCAGTCCATCGATTCTTGGATTAACCGTACTAGCATGGGGTAACTCAATGGGCGACTTAATGTCAAATGTCGCACTGGCGATCCATGGAGGTGAAGGCGTGCAGATAGCCATGTCTGGATGCTATGCGGGCCCTATGTTCAACACGCTTGCTGGTTTGGGGATTTGTATGTTGATTGGATCGTGGTCAATGCGGCCCGAATCTTATACAATGTCCGGTGATATCGGGCTGTTCTGCAACATTGGGTTTTTGGTGGTCAGCCTGCTCTGGTCACTGATAATGTTGCCGAGAAATGGTATGCAGCTAACCAAGTCGTTCGGGATCGGACTGATGGCGATTTATGTGATGTTTCTTGTAACGAGAATAGGGATGTCTATAGGTTCTGGATCACCTGACAATGCCACTTGAGAATATTGTTGTAGACAAGTAACTTTGTAATGGTATGTTAAAGGCGTAGATATGATTTCTAGTGTATAGGTTTGTATACATAATATTTGCTCACATAGTTGTGAAACCTTAATTTGATTTGTAATGTGTAGCTAATTGGATGTTTTTACCTTATGATTGATTATAAGTGAAGATTTGGTTGTTGGTCATGGCTAGGGGTGTTTAGTGTTCGAAGTGAGTTTGGTTTTCTTTTTTCGTAACGGTTTGGTATGGTTGGTTTTGGTAAATCTTAAACATAGTAATATAACAATCATAGCTTTTAAAAGTTCTCTTTTACGTGTGGAATATTATGTTTTCTCCTTTATTAAAGTTACTTCATTTTTCCTTAATAAGCGGTATATATGTTATTTAATTACTTACACAATAACGTGATTGTAAATTATCAGGCAATGGTACATGTTATTTAATTACTTATACAGTAACGTGATTGTAAATTATCAGGCAACGTGACAGCACTCGATATTTTTTTTCTTTTCATAATGCAACACAATTAACACATGATTTAATTGTTTAGATTATTTTTAAAGCGTTTTTTTAGTTTAAATTTTAAACGTTGCTTTTAAGTGTTAATTTTTTTTTAGTTCACATGACAGTCTTTATTATTTTTTTATATCATTTTTTTATTTTTTTTATATCATTTAAAGTCGTTTTTACGTATCGATTTAGCAATTTCACTGTTTTGTGTTATCCACGTTACCGCACGGCAACGCGTAGTTTGTAAAATCTAGTTTGTAACAAAAACAATTGTAGTTTAAAGTTGTTCACACATAGTTGTAGGTTTTAAGGGTCAATAATCCCAAACTCTAAAACCAAATTTATAATATAACATTTGATAAATTTGGTTATCCTCACAAATAACTTTTTATAATCGTTGATAAATCATGCCCTGTAACATGTCATATTTTTTTTCTTTGTTTTTATATTATTTTTCGATTCATTTTTTTTTACGTATACTTTTTCTAAAACTAAAAACAAAACACAAACATGTTGGCTCCCATGATGATCGCATCGCTCCTCCCCTTTACACGATACTCGGGATCCAATGTTTTAAAACCCGTTTTGAACCGGCCGGTTCAACCGGTTGAACCGCTAACCGAATGCTAAGACGGTTTGGGTGTGTCCGCTGTGAGAATTGAATCAGAAAATTACATAGAACTTCGAAGAACAAGATCAAAAGAATTGAAACGAAATTGGACAGATTCACTATTATTGATTTGATTGAATGAAACAACTAACGATTACAAATCAAAGCTAATACAAGAAGGAAACTTGAAAGAGAATACGGGAATCAAGAATGCCTAAAATCAGGGATGATCAGCTGTTAATCTAGCTCACGAACTAATGAGCTGTTAGTTGAGTAATACCGAAACTTATTTCCAGAATGACACTTCTCGTCCCTTGACCTAGCTACACCACATAATGAATTTACAAGCACAAGCAACACTGACTCTAAATGAATTTGAATACTTAGTGTGCAAACTAAAAATGAGCATAACTAGGTGAATGATATTATGAAATATGTTGATGATCTTTCATACTAACTTCACCCAGCTTATTCTAATTCCGAGTTAATTTTTGACTCACGCGGTTTTACATTTCGACCGGCCGAAACTCAGAACCGGGCCGTTAATTGAACCGGTTTTTTAAACTTAAGTCACGCACTCACGCTAAATGATGAAGAACTTGATGCATACAACATTCCAATATAATTTGTTTTGTAAAAATATAGTTTGATTATAACTTATATTGATGTTCTTTTGGATTGAAATATGTTTAGGACTCTATTGAAGTTTTTTGTGATAATTGTCGTGTTTGAAACTTTATAAAATGTATATTATAAATTTATAGGTTTGAATAGTCAATCCGGTTCGACTTTTCGGGTCATACGGTTGAACCTTTTTTGACACAAGGGCGGTCCGATTTAAAAGTCCGGTTTTAAAACATTGTTGTGATCAATTACACTTCCCTCCCAACTTCCCACCCCTTCCCCTCCCAACACTCCTCTTTCGCTTCCCGCTCGACACAACGTTTCGTTTCTTCTTTGCATCCTCTTCCATGTGTGACCACCATCATACTTGGCCACTATTGTGCCCTCATTTTAGGGGATCAGTGAAGTTATCCCCGGGTACCACGAGCCACGTCATTTCCTCTCTCGTCACCCTTGCATACTGATCGGTGCATTTTGGATACAACACGTTATTGCATATTAATTATCTGCTAAATGCATCGATATTACTACTAAGGGAGAAGCCATCCTAAGAAGTTTGTTTAATTTAAGAAGGCTAAAATGATTTGAAGCCATTAGATTTGTTATTAAGATCTAATTAATGGTTGAGAATAAGTTTGTGGAGAAAAAAAATAGAGGGAGGAGTGAAAAGAAAGGAAATGAAAACATGTTTGTATTTCTAACTCTCATTTAAGGAAAAAAAATAAAAGAAGATAAAATATGTTATGTTCCCGAGTTTCACTAAAGAAAGGGAAAAAAAGGAAATAGAAGGAAAAGTAGCGTAAATACTTTTCCTAAATTATTTTGTTTTCTTTCCTTCCGTTTTGGAAGGAAATCGAAGGAAATACTCCATTTCTTTTGTTTTTCCCTTTCCTTTCTTTCATTTCTTTTATTTTATTTTCCCTCATTAAGTGAACTCAAGAACATAGAGTAAGTGAACTCGGGAACGTTAGTCATTTTTGTTGACTTTTTATTAAGTTACCCCATTTTTAAACGTTCATAACGTTTACATACAATTTTTTTTAGAAAAAATTACACCATAAAAAACGAACGTTTTTTTATCTTTGAAACAACTGCGGTATTACTATATATAAAATTTAAAAAAATAGTCTTTGGGTTTTTTTCGTGCGTCACTGTGTCTGTTTGCTAGTCATTGTGTTTTTCTGTTGGTTATTGTGTTTTTTCTGAAATTATTACTTCTAAATTAAACAACATAATTGTAAAATAACATCATTGTGTATTTCTAATATGTTAAATGCAATAAGATACAATGATGAATATATATTGCACAATGACCTAAAACATAAGACACAATGATCTGAATATAAGACGCAATATCTGAATATAACACACAGTGACTAAAATACCCCCACCCCTTCCTCTTTAAAAATAATAAAAATACACGTATTAGACCCAAAATCCTTCTTTAACTTCTTAGATTATAATATATTTTCTTAATTGAATCTAACTCTTACTACTAAATAGTATATACATTGAGTTGTTTTTATTTAGTAGGTTATAAAGAAAATAAGCTTAAATTGTTATTATTAAGTTGAAGGAGAATGCAACTCATATTCTAATTTCTTGTTATGTCGCGGCATCTATTTGGAACATGGTCTCCATTTGGTGCAAGATTCCGCCCATTTTCGCTTTTGAGATTAAAGACCTCTTTGAGATACACAAAACAGTGGGAGATAATCGTAAGGCAAAACTAATTCAAACCATTATTTTCACATCTTGTTGGGTTCTTTGGAAGGAGAAATATGAGGTGGTGTTTAACCATAAAAGGACCTCGATCGTTCACGTTATGAAGGAGATCAAAGCGTCAAGTTTTCTTTGGGCCAAGAATAGATTAAAGATGAGGAACTTAGAGTGGAATAACTGGCGTACTTTTTCTTTGTAATTTTGTCTTTCTTTGTTTTGTTGCCCCTTTTCTAGCTTCTTGTTAGGGGGCGGCCCCGTTTTTTAATGAAAGTTGCCGTTCAAAAAAAAAGTTGAACACAAGCTTCAATAGATTGCAAGTCGAACTTAACATTGTTGGTTGATTTTGGTTTTTTAAAACAGGACATGCATCTCAAATCTCAAGTTATGAGATGAAGACTTAATTTTACTAAATTCACATGGGTTGAATCTACGTTCTAGAAGAAAATAGGTTTGGGTTGCAAAGGTTCAAGATGGGCTTTTTCTTGGGCCTAAAAATAACCGCAGATCAAAGATATATAGCAACAAGTTTTAAAAGGTGAATAACGGCAATTTGGGGGAGGAATTCGACAGTTTCCAGGGCCAATCGAGAGCCGCAGTTCCCCTCCTGGGGACTGTCTCTGGAACCAAAAGAAAGAGGAGACGGTATGCAGTTTGATTTTATTCGGAGAATTCGTTGTTTTGATGGCTAGTAAAGTGCTTCTTTGTGACCAGTGACGAAACTTGAACGAAAATCTTACCTACCGGGGCCATAAGTCACGGGGCCCAAAATTATTTCCTATCGCTATGTATATGTTAATATTCCGGTCGGCAGTCTGGTTCAGGTCGGGTCAAACAATAGATATTTTTAAAACAAAGCATTGTTTCTTACACATAGAAAACACGACCTTTAAGATATTTGAATTCATCGATTATGGACTTCGAATCAAAGTTTTCATCGATTTCTTTTTCTATGTAAATCGCCAAGCTATCTGCGAGATACTCATCTAACATCTTATTGCGAAGGCGATTCTTGAATATCTTCATTGCTGAAAAATCAACAGGACAAAAACTTTTTATGAAAGAAAACCAACGGGGCCAAAAAAAATTAGAAATAAAAAACCAAGGGATCATACTCAGTACATATAAATTTTTAGGAAAAAATCGCGAAAATAGATACCTTTAGACGAAATTTTTTACAGGGGCCGTTGTCCACCCTGCGGGCCCCAACTATACTGCGCCCTTGTTTGTAACCACAATCGAATAAGTTTTTTTCAGGTTTGTAAGTTAGAATTTTGGTTTGTTGCATTGATGTTTTACACGAAATCAGTTAAACGTAAATGTTTATAATTTTCTGGTCATTATCATGTAGAATTCATGTGTAGAATTTTCATTTTGCAAAAAAAATTTTAAAAAAAAATCTCCGTTGGTGTCATTCAATCCTAGAGAGACTCCAGATGTAAATAGGTTGTTATCATTGTCTAAGAATTGTCATCGGTTATAGCGAAATGCTTGAGGATACAAAATAGTATTATTCCACCCAGAGAAACTATATTGTTGTGTACATGTGCTAAGAATGCAATCTTATACTATTAAACAATTGATGTTGATGTGATTTGGGTTGTCTTTGTAATCTATCAATGTAAACAACAAATTAGAAGTTTTGCAAGTTGTCGATTGACCTCTAAAATCAGAAGTAGTGGTGCGTTTCTCTTTATGTCATGTTTTTTTGGTGCGAAATGATTGAGGATACAAATTAGTATCACCCCACACGTTGCGGCGAGACCATTAGTAGCAACAAATATAAACTTGCAAATCACATAGTATATATTATCCATTTACACCAAGTAAAGTAAAGAAGTGTTGTTACATAAATAAGTAAAAAGAAGTAAAGAGATGACTTGTCACTCTTTAAGATAAAGTTAGCAGGTTTGTTCAAGATAATGCTACAAATATCATGGTGTAGATATATCCAAGCATAACGTAATTTTATATCATTGTGTAGATATATCCAAGCATACTACATCACTAAAAAATTATGATATAAAATAAAATAACTCCACATAAACATAACGTAATTTTCTATTTAGATCTATCAAATAGGCTTTTACACTCATCTCAAAACGCAACAAAGTCTCACCACTTGATGACTTGATGTCTTCTTCTCCTCTCTCTAAAAGTAAATTTCCTCACATCTGCAGAAGACGTTGAAAGACAAACGAACTCAGATATGGGAATAAGTACTACCTAGGCTAAGAATTCTACTTGTAACTCTCGGTTTCTCTCGGCTATGGAAAATTATGATAATATTGTGATCTTAAACAACGACACCTGTAGACTCCTGACGGATCCCAAATCATTCTCCTGGTGTTACAAAAAATGATACCTAAGGAACGTAATACCCCACCAGCTAAGTCGGATCACCTCCCAGATTTCTCCAACAATACTCTAGTACTCGAATAGATATATATCTCCTGGATTTCTCTACCTCAAAGCACCCTAAGATGCAAGGATCAACCTAAGAACTACACGTAATGACATGGAATAGTAGAAACACTAAGAACCCTAGAAAACCACTCCCGAGGCATTTACACCTGAAACCCTAATACAACCAATTAACCAACTAACCTATCACCTCTCGAATTTCTAGGTTAAGCAGAACACTAAGATCAAACATACATTTAATTCCTATTCCTATGGATTGTACCCGTAAAACACACCATAAACTAGTCATAACAATAGTCAATAACCTAATATGCTACCTAAACTGAAAGACATTCACATGCAACATATGGAATAACAATCAACCATAAATCTGATCAAAGCATGCACACGGATCAGAACCGTAGTAATTAGATTCTTTACTAGAATATTAAACCATATATTATAATCCATAAACCGAAATAATAACGAAAATCAACAAATATTCATCTATGCGTAGGTAGCAACAAAAAAAAATGGCCAAGCATTGTACAAACACGAACACGAACAAAATCAGAGATACCGTTCATCGTAAAAGAAAAGAAAATAATCCAACTACCAGCCTGCTTGCTAACTTAAATTAATTTTAACAATCTGCATGCGGAGTAGGATCAAATACAAACATTTTTTTATCATACTAACTGTAAGAACCAATAAAAATTTATCATGTGGATTGTTAACCTTTTTTTAACAAGTATTAATTCAATTAACTTTTTTAAACTAAAAAACTTTTATATATTTTATATATTTTAATAAAAGCTACAACATAAAATCAAGCCTTTTTATCATTAATATGTGTATAATATTGCAATATTTTCTTTTAAAATTATATATATTTTTTATTTAAAAAGATATGTTATAAAACAATGCTATTATAGTAAGAACACATTGCTATTTATCGCGTCTTTTTAATTATTATAAATACACAATGCTATTTTATAAAAATAAAATAGTTCTATTATGATGTTGTTGTCAATATTATAAGAATATGTAAATTTTATAATAGCTCTAGATAAGTTTTATAATAGCATTATGTAATTTGTGCTGCTTATAGCAACATTATAATAGCACTATGCTGTTACTAAAGTAACACTGTTATAGAGTATATTCTAATAAAATTTAAAAAAAAAATCATATCTATAATATATATATATATATATATATATATATATATATATATATATATATCTTCCTACTCTAATAAACAATTACAATTGTTGACACATGTCAACACTAGATTTATTATCACAAAATTTTCCCTCCCAAATCTATTCCCTAATAAATTATATTTGATTGGAAATTATTTTCTATTTTATAATCATGATATATTTTTATTTTTTTATACTTATAGAATTATGACAATCATATATTTAACTGACATCGTATTTTTATTTAAAATTATTTTTTAAACGATTATTATTTTCATTTCTATAAATATTTAAAAAACTTAACATTTATTTAGTATGTTTTCAAATACAATTGAGCAAATTATATTTAATATTTTAATTAATAAATACCTAATATTATTTTACAAATTCAATCAACATTGTGGATGATATTATTTATAGAGAAATTAATAAAAGACAAAAATCATGTTCATAATATCCAGTATTAAATAATTTTTCTACCATATCAAATGATTTATGTTAATCCAATATAGAAATTTTAAACATCATGACAAAAAAAATTATAAATTTTCTAATGTATACTGTCACACCCCAACCGACGGCGGAAGATGTCGGGGCGCGATGATTGTCCAGATGCACACAACACTATTTAAATGTTGCGATATTCTTAATCAACCCATTTCATTATACATAAATATTCATTACAATACATGATAAAAATAAACAACAATGAATCAAATAAATCTTATTAATTAGGTCACACTAAGTCCACATGCGATCCTATAGTGTCAACAACAAGAAGTCATCATCTAACAGCAAGTCCTGCAACATGTATAAAATAAAGGTCAACTACGAATAGTTGGTGAGTAAACATAGGTTTAACATACTACATAGATTAAACATTGCGATTCAATGAGTCAAGCGATAATATCCAATCATGATCAACGAGTCATATAAGTGATGTGCACCAACCCTAGACAATAAGGGAGCAATCACCCGGCGCCCAAGCCAAGGCAGGCCAGGTGGGTTGTCAGCCAATAGATCTATCATTGTTGCCACGGCTCGATGGTTAATGGTACACAAGCGATTAGCGATTAGTGATTAGTGACTAGCGAATATCCACACATAGAATCCAACAAGTATCACACAATAGAATATCACACATGGAACACATAGAATCGCCTAGATTTTGCATAATAAAGAGTTTAGGGTTTTTGAATACTGATACATGTTGCACCCCAAAACATTGAAATGAAAGAGGGGCTATGAATACTCACCTGATATGGAGACACAATTTGAGAGAAAAGACACCACGAAATGAGGAAGGATAGACTCGATGATAACCTTGACGACTAGCGAGATAAAAGAATAAATCAATAAATAATTTAAATAGTTAAATAGATTAACTTCACGACACGACCGACTCGACGACTCGTTGGTGATTAGGTAAGGTGATACGTACGTTATGGGTCCAATTCCTAAACTAAAGGTAAGGTTAAAGAACCCTATTTTGACTATTTATATGAAAGTCAAACATGGTCAAACATAAGTCAACATGGTAAACATAAGTCAACATGGTAAACATAAGTCAACATGGTAAACATAAGTCAACATGGTAAACATAATTTGAACATAGGTCCACATAGTCATACATAGTCAAACATAGGTCATCATAGTCAACAAATTCAATTTCCATGATAATAATCCAAGGTAATATACATGATTATCATATAGGATCAGATCTAACATAAGCTATTATAGATTTTATAGATCTATTTGAATCTAGCATGAACCTAGCCTAGTTTAGCATGAATCTAGCCAAAACTAGCCCATTGATCGGCTTTTGATTCATAAAACAAACCCTATTTGAGCATGCATGGTAGGTCTATCATTTAAACACATAAAGACTCATGATTGATAGCTTTATATACAGATCCTACAAGAAAACTATAGATCTAAACAAGTTATGAGGCAAAAATGACATTATGAAGCTTTATGACACACATTTCTACCCTAGATGACACATATGTTAAGATCTAGCCATTTTATCAAGGAAAAATCCAAACTTGATGATCATAATACATGGATCTAGTCCTAAACAACATTCATGAAGCAAATCAAGTCCATTTGAAACATAAAGGTTGAATCTTGATGAGTAAATCCCTAGATCTAGCCCTAGATGACATGCATTTCATAGATCTAGTCATGTTGGCACATAAAAATCCAATCTTGATCAAGGAAACCCTAGATCTATAACATATTAGTGATTTATCATGACTAAATCTCAGATCTAAACACAAGCTTACAACTTTCATGAAGATTCATACATCAAATTTCATGGAAAACCTAGATCTAAGGAGATTTCATCATGGAATCAAGTTAGATAGCAAAATCATGCAAAAAGGTGGAACCTTTAATCATACAAACCCTAGATCTATCATCTACAACATGGATACAAGCTAAATAACACATAAAGTTTGCATCTTGATGGGAGTAGAAGAGAAGATTCAAGATGCAAAGACAAGATTTGAAGATTACTAACCGAAAGGGATGATTTCTAGGTGATCCTAAGCAATAAAGCTTGAAACTTGGGCCTTGAATCTTCAAAGAACTTCACCTCTCATGTTTACAGCCGTTTTAGGGTTTTGGGAGTGATTTGGGGCTGAATGGGGAGAGCATGGAGGCTTAATGATGTTTATATAGGGGCTAATTAGGGTTTCTGCCAAAATCAGTCTGGGGCGGTACGCCCAGAATGTATAACTTCAGGGCGGTACGCCCTAAAATGGCAGTCCGGTTCCTGATTATCGTTTTCACGATTTTGGAGCTCGGTTCTTCGTTTTTCGATGTTTTCGAGTCCCGTTTTCTCCCAAATCACCCAAATAGTGGTCCCATCATTCTCACAACATTAAATCCACTCAAAATGATAACAAATATGTCACGTAACTCATTTGTATGCACAATTTAGGTTAAAACATGCAATTTTGGTCGGTTTTGGCGTACGTATCGATTTTGGGCAATTCACCAACAATTCGCGACTCGATCAAGTGTGTAATGACTCGTGACATTATAATTGATTATTAGACACATAAAAATGTTTAATTTGATATGCGGTGACCAATTATGAGATTCCCGGTAAACGACGGATCGTGTACCGAAATTGCGTAAAAACCCGAAATTGCTTTACTTTCAGTACGAGACATCCAATTTGATTCCAATTGATTGAAATTAAGTACTCGCTTTCGAAAATTGGCTATAAATCATTTAGATCCATTAATTGGGGTGTAAACACCCTAAATTCTTCCGGTTTTCAGTAATTTACAAATCGGTAAATCGCGTAAATTCAAAACGGGTCGGATTTCTCAATCGGATATTTTACAAATGTTACATATACCAAGATAACAATTTTTTTAATGGCAATAACATTTTAATATTATGATAATAATTGAGATTTTATACTAAACAATCAAAATGTGTTCATTATAACTTTAATAAAACTATAAACTCACATAATTTTCTATGAATTATTAATTATATATATATATATTTTTATTGGTTCAACCCGTATAATATACGGGTTCTATCCTAGTATATATATATATATATATATATATAATAACATGATAATAGCACTATGGTGTATTTTTTTTTCTTCAAAAAATTATACAGTATATAATAGTTATTTTAGTTTTAAGAAGTTGATGGAATTAGTATTTGTTAAAAAAAATCAAGTTGACTATGTTGCTCTTATGTCTAATCATCAAAATAGTCCAAATGGCAATTCAATATTAGTTCTTACAGTTTGTAGGATAATAGAACTTTGTACACAATCCATCACATCTGCCTGCTAGGTTGTTTAATTAATTTGTTCGACTAATTGACGTGCCTGGCTACTTGCTTGCTTGAATTCTTTTTTATTTCTCCCTCCATTTGAATGCTTCGTTCGGCAGTTTGAATTGCTTGCGTTCGTAGGGTTGTTATTTAATTCCAGCCGTCCTAATTAATTGGTTTCATATTATTTCTTGACAATGAATGTTCCCCCCCCCCTTTTGAAATCAGCCGTGAACTAAAAACGCTAGAAAACTCTAGACTAGACTAGAAAGACAAACACGTGTACCTATCGATAGTAGTACAACCTAATGGAAGTCCGAATGTCTAGTCCACAAAGACAAGAGAATAAACAAGACTCCAAAAATGACTAAACAAAACAAAAGGCAATTTTGGTTTTAAAAATTATTTAAGCTAGAAAAGGCTCAACTAAATAATTAAACACGACTAAGACAACTGTAACTGAGAATCAGAAAGACAAACAAACTCATATATGGGAAGAAGTACTATCTAGGCTAAGAATCTTACTTGCAACTTCTGGTTTCTCTCGGCTATGGGAAATTATGATAATACTAAGATCTTAAACAACGACACCTATTGACTCCTAGTGGATCCCAGACCTTTCTCCGGGTGTGATGATACCTAAGGAACGTAATACGCTCACCAGTTAAGTCGGATTACCTCCCAGATTTCTCCAACAATACGTTAATACTCGAACAAATGTATCACCTTTTGGATTTCTCTACCTCGATACACCCTAAGATGCAAGGATCAACCTAAGAAATACACGTAATGACATGGAATTGTAGAAACACTAAGAACCCTTGGGGAAACCCTTCCCAGGCATTTACACCTGAACCCTAATACAACCGATTACCCAACTAACCTATCACCTCTCTGATTCCTAGGTTAGGCAGAACACTAAGATCAAACAGACATTTAATTCCTATTTATATGGATTGTACCGGTAAAATAAACCATAAACTAGTCATGACCATAGTCAATAACCTAATATGCTACCTAAACTAAAAGACACAAACATGCAACATATGGAATAACAATCAACCATAAATCTGATCAAAGCATGCACACGCATCAGAACAATAGTAATTAGATTCTTTACTAGAATATTAAACCATCTATTATAATCCATAAACCGAAATAATACTGAAAATCAACAAATATTCATCTATGCGTAGGTAGTAACAAAAAAAAATAGCCAAGCATAGTACAAACATGAACACGAACAAAATCAAAGATACCATTCATCGTAAAAGAAAAAAAAACAATCCAGCTACCAACCTGCCCGCTAACTTAAATTAATTCAACAATATGCATGCGGAGTAGGTTTAAATACAAACCTTTTTTTTACCATACAAACCGTAAGAACCAATAAGAATCCGTCATGTGGACTATTAACCTTTTTCAATAAATATTAATTCTATTCACTTTTTTAAACTAAAATAGCTTTTATATACTTTATAGTTTTTAATATAAAAACAACACCATAAAATCAAACATTTTTTATCATTAATATGTGTATAATATTACTATATTTTTTTTAAATTATATATATTTTCTAAATGTTTACAAAGATATGTTATAAAACAATGCTATTATAATAAGAACACATTGCTATTTATTGTGTATATGTAAGTATTATGAATACACAATGCAGTTTTATAAAAATAAAATAGTGCTATTATCGTGTTACTATAAATATTATAAAATATGTAAATTGTATAATATCTCTATATAAGTTTTATAATAGCATTATGTAATTTGTAATGCTTATAGCAACATGATAATAACATCATGTTGTTATTAAAGTAGCATTGTTATAAAGTATATTCTTATAAACCTTTTAAAAAAAACTTGTTTTATCTAAATATATATATATATATATATATATATATATATATATATATTATATAGGGTTAGGTTCAAATGAGAACTTTTTATTTTGAGAACTTTTGAGAACTAAATCTCAACCACAAATTTCAGGGGGGGACCACTATAATTCATGGGAGGGGGGATACATGTAATAAACATGTGGCTCAAATTAGTTCTTTTTAGTTCTCAAATCAAATTGGTTCTCAAATGATCCTCTCCCTATATATATATATATATATATATATATATATATATATAGGAATATTATACAATATAAAAGTTAAAAAATGTGTATAATATTCCTATATATATATATATATATATATATATATATATATATAGGAATATTATACACATATAAAAGTTAAAAAATGTGTATAATATTCCTATATATATATATATATATATATATATATATATATATAGGAATATTATACACATATAAAAGTTAAAAAATGCTTGAAAATATGGTGTATTTTTTTTCTTCAAAAAAGTGTATAGTATATAATAGTTATATTAGTTTTAAAAAAGTTAATGGAATTAGTATTTAAAAAAACAAAAACTATGGTGCAGTTTGCACCCGATCCATCCCATCTCCCTGCTAGGTTGTTTAATTAATTTGTTTGACTAATTGACGTGCTTGGTGCTTGGCTACTTGCTTGCTTTAATTCTTTTCGATTTCTTCCTTCGTTTGAATGCTTTTTCCGAAGTCTGAATTGCCTGCGTGCGTAGGGTTGTTATTTAGTTCCAGGCGTCCTAATTAATTGGTGCTGGAATGTATTTCTTGACGATGAATGTTTCTCCCCCACTAAAATCAGCCATGAAACCCCCCCCCCCACCCCGCCCCCCAACTCCCCAACCTATTTTCTTTTGACTCCCAATAAACCCCAAAAAATAACAATATTGAATTTTAATAATCTCGGTTATTGTTTATTTGTCGATATTAATTCGTATTTTATTTTTTCCTACAATAAATCAATTTTTAATCATGTTGGAAATAAACACACCGTCCTTAAAATGAAACAAACTATTCTAAAAAAAATCAATTTTTGATGATTGAGCATTATAGTGGCGTTTTACGTGTCATGTTTTTTATGACAGGGCTCAAACACAAAAAGAACTTTAGAATTTTTGTATGTTTTGATGCTATGAAGAAATGTTTTTTTTTTTTGTAGAATTTTTGTAGTTTTTAATCATGATTGATTGTTTTTTTTGAAAACTTTTTTTCACATGCATAAAAAGCATGCCACATAAGACGCCACAATGATGAAAAATCATCAAAAAGTAATTTTTTTAACGGAGTTAGTTTCATTTTAATGACGGTCTGTTTATTTCTAACAGACAATAACTGGGATTATTGTATGGTGCACATATTAATATCGGTGATTAGACAATAACTACACTTTTTGTCAAGTTTCAGAATTAAAAAGATTAAAAGAATATTATACCAAAGGCCCTTTGGTGAAGGAATATAATAACTACACATTTGTCAAGTTTAGAGTTAGTAAGATCATTTTACCCTAACTAAGAGGAAAGCTTAACATTTGTTAGTGAAAAGAACAATATATATATATAGGTTAATTTAAAAACGAAAGAAGACAATGAGTATAATTTCCTAACTTAAAGGGGATTTTTTTATAATTACTTATAAATGTATATAAAATTATCGGTAATCTACACTAAAAGTTTCTAGATTCAAATCTAGCGTGATACATAGGCGTTCATTATTTGAATCGGGATTCAAAATTCGATTCGATTCAAATTGGAATAAGGATGTCGAATTCCTTATTCAATTCGACTAACCGAGTCGAATTCGAATTTAGTTTTCCAAGTTCGATTCATTTTGAATAGAAATTAAATATTTATATTTTTATATATATATTATATATATATATTGTATTTATAAGATATTTTAATATTGGGCTCCGTCTCCACCAAAGATTTAACACAACTCAAACAAATGGCCCACCATGATCTATGTAGCATATCCATCATAGGAGGCTTTCACACTCAAACAAATGGTTCACTGAAACATATGGTTGCAACTTTCATTAAACCATTTAATCGAATTTGACATTTTGACTCTCGCTTCATCAAGTTTTCATCGACAAAATTTAAAATCGTTATTAGGGTTATTTTAGATTCTATTGAAGTTAGTTTTGGACTATTTTAGGGTTGTTATAAAAGATCAATTGAATTATTGAAAAAGTTATATATATTAGTTTTATGAAGAAAAAAAGATTTCTCTTATTCGAATAGATTCGAATTCGATTCGAATTTGACTAAGATTATTCGATTCGAATACGGCTGATTTTATCTGAATTTTGTTTTATCATTTTGAAATTCGAATAATTCGAATTCGATTCGGTAAACACCTTAGATACATGTATGAATGTTTTCCAAAACTTTTAGATTTTCCTGTTAAATATATCTCTTTATCCTCCATTAATTAAATCTGATTTGCTACAAGTATAAAAATGATTAGAGATGTCATGTAATGCCACGTCGGATGTTCAGGTAATTAAAAATCAAACGACGCTTATTTCTTTTAACGATGAACTCTTGAGAGAAATTAGTTATAAGGTTGGGACATGTAACAAGAATATTCTGAGTTGGAATTAATATTGGCAGATAGGTCAAAGTTGGGAATATTCTTAGTTGCAATTAGTATTGGCCAATAGGCTATTCGATTCGTATTCGATAAAATCACTATTATAAAAAACACAACAAATAAAAACTAATTTTGATTGTTCTTCAAAAGCGTTCGAGCTTCTAGATGGTTGAAGTCGGTTTGGTTTGCTTGGGTGAACACGATCTCTTTGTTCGTTCCCGGCGACTTGTGTAGTGTCCGACCATTGTGATTGATGAAATGTGAAGATTGGTGTGAAATTGTGGTTGAGTTGAGATGATTAAATTGGTATGAAAATTGGTGTGAAATGTGAAGGTTTTAAATAGAGATTTTTTAGTATGGATGGCAATGAAACCGAACCCAATGGGAAAACTCGAAACCCGGTACACATGAGACGGATATGAGGTCGGGTAATCGGGTATGGGATTACTTTTGCATTTTTTCATGGGTATGGTACGGTATGGGATTTGATGATATACACGATTACCCGATAATATATACTCGTTTATCCGATTATATACCCGTCATGTTTTTCTTTGTTTTATTTATTTATTTTAAGTATATATAGGTATGACTGTATTTACCTATTTTTTATTTTTATCTATAATACTATGTTATTTGATAAAAACATTGATTTACATATTATTAAATTTATATATGCTTAGTTATTTGAGATGTTTTATTATAATTATGATAAATGTAGATTAATAAGTAGTCGATAGACACCCAATGGGTATACCCGAAACCCGTAAGTACGCTCGATACCCGATGGGTATATACCTGCTATTGGGTCGGGTATTTGACAAACTTTCATAATCGGGTATGGGGTTGAGTTTACTCAAACCCGGTCCAAACCCGACCCATTGACATCCCTATTTTTGAGTTACAAAAAATAGTAAATGCAGTTTCGAGTAACTTAACAGTCCAAATTTGGCTTTAACTTTCAAATTGTGTTGTGACACTGTCGTGCCACCATGCTCACGCGTCAAGTCACACCACATAGGGGTGGTGTTACACGCCGTGAGAGGCCTCACGACGGTTCTCACGGAGAACACACCCATGCCCCTAGAAAAATGACTATAAATATGTACCCACATTCGTGTCTTTATTCCAATTTGAAATTTCAAACCTACAAGGGAAAATAAAGAAGCCTTTAATGGAGTCTCTCTCTTGGGTTCTTTTAGCCACAACAATCTCCCTACTTTTGTTCAAGTTACTGAACAACCCCCATCGCACAAAAACACTTCCACCAGGCCCTCGACCATGGCCTCTCATCGGCAACCTTAACCTTATTGGCCATCTCCCTCACCAATCTCTCCATAAATTGTCACAAACCTATGGTGAACTCATGTCCCTAAAGTTCGGTTCGACCCCAGTTATAGTCGCATCATCTCCCAAGATGGCTAAGCAGTTCTTGCATACCCATGACCGTATATTTGCCTCCCGGCCATCAACTGCGGCCGGGAGGTATACCGCCTATCACTACCACACTATCACATGGGCTCCTTACGGACCCTACTGGGCCCAAGGTAGGAAAATCTTTCTTAACAAGATTTTTAGCTCAAATAGGCTTGATTTCTTCAAATACATTCGTGATGAAGAACTACAAAGTTTTGTCTATCGGTTACACGAGTTGTCGGGAAATCCCATCATGATAAAAGACCATGTTTCACGCCTGAATCTAAGTGTAATCAGCAGAATAGTTTTGGGTCGAAAGTACTTTAGTGAATCGGCGGATAAGAAGGAGATTTTGACGTTTGAGTTTCAAGAGATGTTGGATGAGTTGTTTTTGTTGAATGGGGTGTTGAATGTTGGCGATTGGATGCCTTGGCTAGGGTTTCTGGATCTGCAAGGGTACGTGAAGAGGATGAAGGCTTTGTGTAAGAGATTTGACAGGTTTCATGATCATGTGTTGGAGGAGCATCGAGCACGAATGAAGACCGAAGGGGAGAGTTTTGTAGCAAAAGATATGGTGGATTTGTTGTTAGAGATGGCTGATGATCCTAATCTTGAAGTTAAACTCGATACAAATAGTGTTAAAGGGCTTACACAGGTATATCTAGCTAGAAAACTCAATATATATTTGAGGTTAAACATTGGGATGATTGGGGGACATTATTCATAAGGTGACAACTTTTACTGCCGTTTGATTTCGGTTGTAAGTGAGTTGTAAAAATGAAAAAATAAAATTAAAAATAATATTTAATCACAAACCAGATGAAATTTTTATGACAATCTAAATATTTAGGTCACAAAATGAACGGGTGCAAACTTGTAGCCGTTTTATTTAGACACATGACATACTCCAATAACGAGTACAAAATGAGATAACCTATTAACCTATAGAGGTATCTTCCACTAGGGGTGAGCATGGTTCGGTTCGGTTTGGTTCGGTTTTTGGCTCGAACCGAACTGAAACCGAAGTTTTCGGTTCCTAAGAAAAAAAAACCATTCGGTTTCGGTTTTTTTCGGTTCGGTTTTTTCGGTTTTTTTTCCGGTTTCGGTTCGGTTTTGATTCGGTTTCGGTTTTTTTAATATATATTTTATGATGTTAATATAATTTAATTTTAAATGTCCACTCATAAAAGATAAATAAACAATAATAAAATATAAAGTACCGTCATAACTATTGAATTAAAAAAGAAAGCAAAAATAGTCACGTGAAGTGTGTGACCATAGAAAATACGAAGTAACTTTAAATTTAAAAGTTTTTAACACTTAAGAACTTGACGTAAACTATTAAATATTAACCTAAAATATAAATTAAGGGAATAATCGTCACTAAATTTTTAACTTAAGTGTTAAGTGTTAACTTAATATATAAATTAAGGTTTAAAGATTTATAATGTGCCCTCATAAAATGTTAAATCACACATTTTCCCCTCGGTTCGGTTCGGTTTTTATAACGGTTCGGTTTTTCGGTTCGGTTCGGTTCTTAATAGACTTGAAACCGAAACCGAACCATTATTTTCGGTTCGGTTTTTTTCGGTTTCTTCTCCGGTTCGGTTTTTTTCGGTTCGATTTCATCGGTTTTTTCGGTTTCAGTTCGGTTTTTTCGGTTTTTTTCACCCCTATCTTCCACTATAATGTGAATTGGTTGCGAACTGGTTTGGTTGGGAACTGATTGCAAAAGGTTATTTGTGATTAAAATTACATTAATACTTAAGCTTATGATACAAAACTAATAAATATAACAAATATAGAAACACTGGTAGATATTCAATCTAATACAAAATAAATATAATTTAAGAAAATCAAATTAGTCCGTAAAAAGAGAAAAAAAATATAAGTATGAAAATAAATTTTATTTTAACCTCAACCTTTTGCACCTAGAATGTCCCTTAAGGACAAGTACATAGATAAACATCCACTTGTCAGTAAATTGTGAAAAAAAATTAGTAGAAAACTACCTATTTTCTAGATGTCCCAGGTTCGAATCCCATAAAATGTACTTTTTTTCTTCTGTATTCTTCCGGAACTCAATTTAACTAAAGAGATAAAGAGGCGACATTGTATATAAACTTCGAATCCTAGGGATCCATTTTTTGTATTTTTTTTATTATGTTTAAAGTATTTTTTTTATTATGTTTAAAGAATTATGGCAAATACAATTTTACGTAAAAAAAATAAGTTAAATGTCAATTCAGAGCAATAGTACACAATTTCAGTGATAAAGCCCCTTGATGATTTGGATGACACGAGTCGGATAATTCAATTTCAGTGATAAAGACCCTTGATGATGTGGAAGACACGAGTCGGATAACCCCTCTCCGGAGACACGAGGGGAGGGGGGGGGGGGGGGGGAAGGTTATGACTACTACACATAGCCTTATTGAAAATGACTTATTAACTTATTAATTTTTGAAAATGCAATAAGTCAACAAAGAGTTTTTGTAAGCAATCCCATCTTTAAACGAATTAAAGATAAATGTTATATCCTCCACAACCGCCCCTAGGAGATATCCAAACAACCTTTGATGTTGCTTTAGTTTTATGACTCCCTCCAAACATCAACTCGAACCCATATGCATACTCTTACAAACAGTGACGGACCTAAGGCATAGCATAGCCTTGGGGTTCGGTCGATACCAATGAATTTTTTTTAACGGTGTAATATATATCCGACTTTTTTTTAAACCGAACCACATGAAATTTGGTCCGACCCTCCGAACAATATAGTAAACATAGAGAGACGATGACTGTCAAAGAAAAAGAAGAAAAACTAGCTTCATTGCCTTTTCATTTTTCCTGCGACGATCAACTAAAGAATATTGAAGATGACAATTATTTTAACGTTTTATACTTGAGGGTTAATAGGGTGAATAGATAGGGGTTGTGCACCTGACTTTTAGTCGGGTCATAACTATTTAATCTATTTTTATTGAAAATATAATTGAGTAAATTACAGCTTTGGTCCATGTGGTTTGTATGTTTTTCATCTTTAGTTCTCAAACTTTGTTTATTACGGCTTTCGTCCCGGAGGTTTTTCGGCTCGTTACGGCTTTGGTCCCTGACGCTAACGAACGTTAAAAAACTCAGTTAACTGTTTGTGAAAAGACCAAGATACCCTTTCCTTTAAAAAATTAATAAATATAAATATAAAACAAATCATTATAAAAAAAACATAAACCCGACACCCCCATTATACCCAATCTCGCCGTCACCCCTTCTCCGGCGACAAAGCAACCCCCTCTACGGCGATAAAGTCGCCACCCCCACTACCAGCACCATCATCTCCGGCAACCGAAGAGGCTCATACCCTATCATCTTCTCCTCTGGCCCTCTCTCTCTCCGATTCATCTTTTCATCTTCGTCGTCCCTCTCATGAAATCGCTCAAACTCTTCGAATCTAGGGTTTCTTCCCCGATCTTGAAGAACCTGAGATCCCTACCATCGTCATCAATTTTTTTTATGATTACTTCTTCTACACTCACTCCTAGAACAATCACCAATCGTTCCTCTACCGCCACCTGCACCGACGCCATGGCGGGTTCAATAGACGATCTCGGAGGAGTTGGACCAGCTCCGCCAGATTCATGGGAGGTCGCCGACTTAAACGCCACTATGAGCAGGCTGATGCTCTCTTCCAAGCGAGACAACAACAACTCCGATTCAATAACTAATAGTATTACTGCTGCTGCTCATCCTCCGTCGGAATTTGGTACTGATCAGCTTCTTTTTACCAGTCATCTTTGTATTTGGTGTTGTACCGTCGCCGGAGAAGTTATGGTTTCGCTGGCGCCGTTCAATCAAAATCAAATCAAACTGAAGATTCAATCGCCAACGTTGTTTTATCTTTTTTTTATATGACCCAACCCGACTAGACTTATATCGGTAAATTTTTTTTAAAATTTATCGATAATAATGTATCTTTAAAAAAATCCGACCCCCATGAAAAAAATTTATGGGTTCGCCACTGCTTACAAAAACCGATTAACTTTTGCCCTGATAGACTTTTCGTAAACAAAAGTTGACTTTGAGAGTTGAAAAATGGTAATGAACTTTTATATATCATATATGTTACAGGAATTGTTAGCTGGCGGAACTGATACAGCCTCAACAACTGTGGAATGGGCAATGTCAGAGCTAATCAAACAACCGCACTTGATAAAGAAGGCTACGGATGAGCTCGATAGGGTCGTCGGTAGAGAAAGATGGGTTGAAGAGGTCGATTTTCCAAATCTCTCATTCATAGATTCAATTCTAAAAGAAACAATGAGGCTGCACCCGGTGGCTGTGTTACTAGCGCCACATTTAGCCCTTGAAGATTGCACAGTGGCAGGTTATGATATTGCAAAAGGCACAACGGTTTTCATAAACACATGGAGCATAGGGCGAGACTCGGATATTTGGGATGACCCGCATAGTTTTCGACCCGAGAGATTTTTGGAAATGGACGTGGATGTGAAAGGGCAACATTTTGAGTTGTTACCCTTTGGGTCAGGCCGAAGGATGTGCTCGGGTTATAACCTTGGATTGAAGATGATGAGGTCCGCACTCGGGAACTTATTGCATGGGTTTCATTGGAATTTTGCGGAAGATATGAGGATCGAAGATATAGATATGGAGGAGGTGTATGGATTATCCACGCAAAGGAAGTTCCCGTTAGTTGTTGTACCGGAGCCTCGGCTAGCCACTCATTTGTATAACTAAATACTAAACGCGAGGTTTCTAGCCTAGTAATAGCTTTATATTTAATAAAGTGTTCCACTCTTAAATGTTAAAGATGTTAAATTGTTGTTTAAAAAATTTATAATTAAATAGTATGTTACTGGTGAATTTCTATTAATTAAGTGATGTTTAAACTCCTTTATAGATATTTAGGTGGATAATAGATATCGTAGAATTAAAAAATGTGTATCATCCTTTAAAAAACACCTATAAGAATAAACAAAAATAATCATTAATTTGAGGTCTCTTTTTTTTTTTACGGTTCTATTAAAATACATGACCCTACTTGTTTCTATGATACAATAGTCGGTATGTGAATAATAAAATTATCACCGGATATAACTTGAATAACTCCAAAAATAATGCAATTCAAAGATCGAATGAAGAACGAGGGAAGCAGGGCCGGTCTAATGGGTCAAGCAGCCAAGTAAGGGCTTGAGGCCCTCAAAATTTTAGGGCCCCAATTTACAAATCTGATCCAAAATATTATGTATTAATACTGTGTGCTGGATATATTGGCTAAGTTGTTGGGTAGTTTGCTTGGTAAGGCCTTTTTCTCATCGTAGTTGTTGCTCGGGTTTGAAACTCTCACTTCCCGTTTTATTTAATGCTTTTTTCATTAATTCTATCTCTAACAAGATATTCTATATTTTTATATAGGGTGGAGTTATTGTGAGAAGTTTAGTTTGGATAAGAAGGATAAGAAGGAATCATAGCCATTAGATCTTCAATTAAATAAAGATCTATGACTTAAAATTTTTCTAGGTAAATTAGAGTGAAAAACTAAAGAAAATAAAAGATGGAAGGATATTTTTGACTTTTTATCAAATTCCCCCCATTTTTTAAACATTCATAACTTTTAGATACGACATTATTTTTTTAAAAAAATTATACCATAAAAACGAGCGTTTTTTTATCTTTAAAACGCGTATAATGTTGTTATATAAAAAATTATTTTTTTTTTACTTTTTCGATTGTATCTAAATGTTCAGATCATTGTGTCATTGTGTCGTTATGTCATTGTGTCAAAATGTTCAGATCATTGTATCATATTGTGTCAAAATATTCAGATCATTTGTGTCATATGATGTTAAAAACCGAAAAAGTAATTTTTTTTTAATTTTATATATAGCAGCACGATATATATACTTTTGACACGACGACACAATGACACAATGATCTGAACATTTTGACACAATGACACAATGATGTGTCAAAATGTTCAGATCATTGTTTCATATGGTGCCAAAAACCGAATGAGTAGTTAATTTTATATATAGCAACACTATAGATACTTTTGACACGACGACACAATGATCTGAACATTTTGACACAATGACACAATGATGTGTCAAAATGTTCAGATCATTGTTTCATATGGTGCCAAAAACCGAAAGAGTAATTAATTTTATATATAGCAACACTATAGATACTTTTGACACGACGACATAATGACACAATGATCTGAACATTTTGACACAATGACACAATGATGTGTCAAAATGTTCAGATCATTGTTTCATATGGTGCCAAAAACCGAAAGAGTAATTAATTTTATATATAGCAACACTATAGATACTTTTGACACGACGACATAATGACACAATGATCTGAACATTTTGACACAATGACACAATGATGTGTCAAAATGTTCAGATCATTGTTTCATATGGTGCCAAAAACCGAAAGAGTAATTAATTTTATATATAGCAACACTATAGATACTTTTGACACGACGACACAATGACACAATGATCTGAACATTTTGACACAATGACACAATGATGTGTTAAAATGTTCAGATCATTGTTTCATATTGTGCCAAAAACCGAAAGAGTATTTAATTTTATATATAGCAACACTATATATACTTTTGACACGACGACACAATGACACAATGATCTGAACATTTTTTACACAATGACACAATGACATGTGTCAAAAATCGAAAGAGTAATTTTTTTTCATTTTTTACATAGCAACACTATATGCGTTTTAAAGATAAAAAAAATACTCGTTTTTATGGTGTAATTTTTTTTTAAAAAATAATGTCGTATGTGAAAGTTATGAATGTTTAAAGAAAATAGGGGAAGTAGATAATGCTTTTTTCTCATCATTCTTACCCAAAACAAACTTCTCATTTGAACCTCCCTCTTTTTATATAATGCTTTTTTCTTTGTTTGATTTTTTATATTAAAAATTGTAATAACAAGTTAATTTTACGTATCCTTCACCTTTTTTGCTCTTTTCTTAATTTTTTCTAATAACACCTTTCTTAAACTATTTTTACAAATCTTTTGGTTTTTCGTCGTTTAAAACTTGGTTATAATTTTAGGGTATAATTTCAAATCTTTATGTTGTAGCTGATGGTATTATGACACAAAAAGACAATTAAGTGCATATTATGTTCATTTGAGTTGACTTGATAGGTGCCTTGACTATATTTTACAAATCAAAACATGATATTTTAGTTCTTATGGTTAATGTATATGCAAAAATGATGTATACATGAACCATAAGCACTAAAATATTTAAACGACGAAAAACCAAAAGATTTATAAAAGTAGTTTAAGAAAAGTGTTATTAGAAAATATTAAGAAAAGAGAAAAAAAAAGGTGAAGGATACGTAAAATTAATTTGTTCTTACAATTTTTAATATAGAAAATGAAACAAAGAAAAAAGCATTAAATAAAATATAGAATATCTTGTTAGAGATAGAATTAATGAAAAAAAGCATTAAATAAAACGGGAAGTGAGAGTTTCGAACCCGAGCAACAACTACGATGACAATTTTTTTAATAAATGTATTCATAGTTTTAGATATAAATAATGATGAAAATTTGGATTTTAATAATTTCAACTACTGTTTATTGGCCTATAATAATCAATACTTCGTTTTTTTCCTACAGTGAACCACTTTTTAATCATATTGGAAATAAACAGACTGGCCTTAAAATGACACTAACTCTCTTAAAAAAAATTATTTTTTGATGATTGATCAACACAGTGGCATCTTATGTGGCAACTAATATAAAAGCTTAACATTTGTTAGTGAAATAACAATCTATATATGTATATATATATATATATATATATATATATAGGGTGAGGTTCATTGTAGACACTTTCGCATGTGAAATAGCTATTGTTCACATGTGAAAGTTTCTAATTAATGAGAAAAAAGAAAAAAAGAAAAAAGAAAATTAATCACAACCATTAGATCAAGAGATCTAATGGTGAAAAAGGGTGTCTACCTGTCTACACTTATAGGGGTGTCTACAATGAACTTTTCACTATATATATATATATATATATATATATATATATATATATTTATATCTATATAGGTCAATTTAAAAACGAAAGGAAGACAGTAAGTGTAATTTCCTATTACAAGGAAGAAGATCATTGGAAAACCCTATAAATATTGAAAAACCTGAAAAACCATTTTCAATCAGTCACATTATTTAAAGGGTAATATGACAAGTTGACATGATCTATTTTTGTAACCTATTTTTTTTTTTTAATTTCCTTTAACTCATTTCCCTATTTTCATGGATCTAAATCAAATGTCCTTACTGAAGATGAAGATAACGTAACTTTCTTCTCCAAACCCTAATTTCATTCATATTCACGTCCCTGTTATGAAGAAGATCACAGAAATGAATACGAGCGACAATGAAGATATATTTGATCAAGGAATTCGCCGAATAACAATGAAGATATATCTGATCATCGTTCACATGTAATCCACAAAGACAAGCGAGGAAACAAACATTAGCGAAGAACACGGTGATGATGTACACAAACCTTATTCTACATCTCAATTTTAAAAGTCGAATGGTTATACGGGTTTATGATATATGTTACACATTTGTAACCCGAGTCGTGAAGATGTAATTGCAGGCTTATAATATATGTTACATTGATGTAACACCTTGTTTTTGTTATTTGTAATTTGTATTCGTGGTTCTATTGTTTCTTGATCTGATTACACATATGTAACACTTTTATTTCACATGTTTTTAATTGATGTTACACGAATATAACACCATGTATTTTCTTTCTAGAAAGTTATGATATTGTTTCACGTGATTCCGCATATGATAGTTATTACATAAATGTAAGTAGTAATCTCCTATCAACTTCTTTCTTTCTAGGTAACTTTTTTGAATGGTTACACATATGTAACCATCGTTTATTTTCTTGAAAAAGTACCTAAAATTATTGTTACAAGTAACAATCGTTACGCTGGTGATGAACTGATGATCAATGATTTTTTTTTCTTTTGTAAATTAGGTTTGTTTTTTTTTTCCTTCTAAATTTTGGCCTGGAAAATTGAAATTAAAGGAATGAGAGAGAGCGATTTTAGAAAAGATGAGATGGGAGAAAGAAAAATTGGTTAAAACATTTATTAATAAAAGTATGGTGTGTCTATTATGCCCTTGATGAAATAGATTTCAAGTTATTTGCAAAAATGACACATTCGTTTTCAACCATAGATTAACTAATAAATGATGTAAGATAGTTTTCCAAGTTTTCCAAGTTTTCCAAAAAGGTGAGGTTTTTCATTGAACCTTACCATTTTTTACAATTACTTATAAACGTAAATGACAATATCGGCAATTTACTCTAAAAGATTCTAGATTTGAATCTAGCATGGTACAAGGGGGTGTCACTCATTATACGAATCGGGTTCGAATAATTTAAAATTCGATTCGATTCGAATTCGAATAAGTAATTCGAATTCCTTATTTGGTTTATTCGAATCAAATCCTTATTCAGTTCAACTAACTAATTCGAATTCAAATTTAGTTCACCATGATCCATGTAGCATATCCATCATAGCAGGCCCTCACACTCAACCGATGTATTCCCGAGTTTAGTTAAGGAAGAAAAAGAAAAGAAAGTAAGTGAATGAGAGCAAAGAAAGGAAAACAAAGGGAAGTAGGTAATGGGATTTCATGTTTCCGAGTTCGAAGGAAATGAAAGGAAAGTAATTTTTTTTTGTGTTCTCGAGTTGAAAGGAAGGGAAAGTAAAAGAATCAATTTACTATTATACTCTTATTTAATATGTTGAACAAATCAAATTGAGGGCAATTTGGTAATTGTAATACAACTTACATTCTCTTCAAATCCTTCCGATTTGAAAGAAAGAAATTGACACCAATTTCCCGTCTCCTCCCCTTCCATTCTTTCCACTTCCTTCCACTAAAAAAACTAGAGAACACAAATTTTTTTATATTTCCTTCCAGTTCCTTCCACTTCCTTCGTTAAATGAGACTCGGGAACACAACGAAATAGATTGTCCACTCAAACAAATGGTTGCACATTTCATTAATTCATTTAATCAAAATTTGACATTTTGACTCTTGATTCATCAGTTTTCCATCGACAAACATTTGATATCGATATTAGGGTTGTTTTAGGTAGTATTAAAGTTAGTTTTGGACTACTTTAGGGATGTTATAAAAGATCCATTGAACTATTAAAAAAGTTATATTTATTAATTTTATGAAAAAAAAAAAGATTTCCTTTATTCGCAGTCGATTCAAATTTGACTTAAATTATTCGATTTGAATTCAACTGGTTTTATTCGAATTCGAATTTGGTTTTAAAAATTTGGAATTTGAATAATCTGAATAATTCGAGTTCGATTAAATAAACACTATGAATTTTATCTTTAAAACTTTAGCTTTTCCTGTTAATAATATCTCTTTATCCTCCATTAATTATAGTCAAAATATGACGTCTACTTAATTAGTACATGAAAACTCTATTTGTAACAGTTTGAAAAAGATATTTAAAACATGAATAAATCCATAATCAATGCTTTTGGAACACATCCATTCAGGGCCTTCACTTAGATGAAACTATAGGGGCTACTACTCTCTATGGCCACTAAATTATTGGGGCCTCACATTTTGGAAAAGTTAATGGTAACAAGTTTACCTAATCACTAGATTATGAATTTGATTATTCTAGGGTACTGGTAATTTTCTTATTTTGTAAACTTGGAGACTCGCTCTCGAATTTTTTTTTTCTTGGAATGGCTATTTCATTAGCACAAAGGCAACAACCACGCCTTTCCTAGCAGGAAGCTAGGAAGGAAAACAAAACAACCAAAACAAGAAAAGGGAGAGGGACTTACATATCGAACTTATCCCACATCTCCCAAGTTAGACTTGACCACTTGTCTCTATGTTTAACCGAAACAAAACTAAGGCATTTAATCTCTTTAAAAATAGCAGAAATGATCGTTTTCTTACCTTCAAACGTAGCATCGTTCCTTGCCATCCAAATCACCCAACACGACATGAGGTTAATAACATAGAAGACCGACTTAGCTTTCCTGTCAAACGTGAGACTTCAACTAAATTGAGAAGGTCCTCGAGCTGAAATGCAAAAATCGAGGGCACCTTGCACCATCTAGACACGAACGCCCAAATACCCGCCGCGACATTGCACCCCATCATCACATGGTACACAGACTCAACATCACCCTTGCAAAGGCCACAATCAGGATTAGTTAACGGCATTTGACGTCTCGCCAAAGCCTCCTTTATAGCGATCCTATCCTTGAGCGCTCTCCAAAAAAAGATATTGATCTTGCTGGGAACGAGAGAATTCCAAGGCATGATAATCCCACTAGACCTAGTCATGTACAAATCGGTTAACCGTCGGTTAACCGGTTAGGAAATTAATCGATCTACTAGTAGAAAATAATCGAAATTAATTGATTACCGGTTAATCGAATCGGGTTGTAATCGATTCCTAGGCAAAAAAAACTCTAACTTGTCTGATTGATTTCGGTTAAAACCGAATCGATTATTAAATCTTAACCGATTATAATCGGTCAATGCCAAGAACTTGTTACAACCGTGACAACAAACCATTTCTTTCCCATTTTACATATCACACAAATCAAAGAGGCTAAATACTTCTTTCAATCGGTTGATTGGTTTCACTCTCAAAACAGTGAGTGGGGCTACACTTGCGGGTGAACCGGTAGGGGTACTAGGCTGAGAACATTGGGTTGACATTGTTGAAGTCGACTGAGAGTCTGAGAGCAGAGGAGAAGGAGATGAAGTAGACTTACGAAGTGAGTGAGAGCATAGCAGAATCGATTGGGGCCTTGGGGGTTAGGGTAGTGAGCGCAAAGCAGAATCGTAAGTTACAGTCTTTCGAAGATGAAGACGATTGGGGGTTAGGTTGACTCAAAATCGATTTGGGTTTTTTTTGGGCCTGAAACAATTAGGATAAATATGCAATTGGGCTTGGAACAATTAGGATTTATTAAATTGGTTGCTCTTTTATTACTAACCGATTAATCAATTAATGATCGATTCTTATAATCGGTTTTAAATAATCGATCCCAAATCGATTTCCAGGACAAAAATCTACGATCGATCTCTAACCTGCGGTTATTCTCTAACCGTAATCGGTTAGAGAATAATCGGTTAATTATCGGTTTCGATTTCGATTAATAATCAGTATCGGTTCGGTTAATCGATTATTTTGTACATGGGGGTGAACCGGTAGGGGTACTAGGCTGAGAACATTGGGTTGACATTGTTGAAGTCGACTAAGAGTCTGAGAGCAGAGGAGAAGGAGATGAAGTAGACTTACGAAGTGAGTGAGAGCATAGCAGAATCGATTGGGGCCTTGGGGGTTAGGGTAGTGAGCGCAAAGCAGAATCGTAAGTTACAGTCTTACGAAGATGAAGACGATTGGGGGTTAGGTTGACTCAAAATCGATTTGGGTTTTTTTTGGGCCTGAAACAATTAGGATAAATATGCAATTGGGCTTGGAACAATTAGGATTTATTAAATTGGTTGCTCTTTTATTACTAACTGATTAATCAATTAATGATCGATTCTTATAATCGGTTTTAAATAATCGATCCCAAATCGATTTCCAGGACAAAAATCTATGATCGATCTCTAACCTGCGGTTATTCTCTAACCGCAATCGGTTAGAGAATAATCGGTTAATTATCGGTTTCGATTTCGATTAATAATCAATATCGGTTTGGTTAATCGATTATTTTGTACATAGCTAACTAGACCTACTGAACCAATTGTATAATTATTTTTGTCATTTTTTTATTCAAATATCTATACACCTTTTATCTTCCAACAAAGTTCTTTATGTAAATTATGTTTATATGTTTTTATCCTTAAACACGTTATAATTATTTTTCAAGTTTCTTTAATTCGGTTAAATACTCTTATCTATGTTTTTTGTCTTATGTTTTTTTTCTTCTTTTGGAGATTTTGACTTTTTATGCCAAACCATCTTAACCACTTTTGGTTTGATATTCGTTTTAGTTATTTTAATTAATAAGAAAAACCTTCTAATTTATAAATTGAATGGGTGTTATTTAAGTTTCTTATTAGTTACTTTCATGTTAATAGAAATCGGAGGTGGAAAGTCTTAACTTTTTTCCAAAAGGAGGCCACGGATTTTTTCATTCGTTTTGGGCCCCGAAAATTAATGAGTTGCCCCTGCATCTATTCCGTGACGTGGCGGATACTTGAACCGCATATCATTGGCGGACCTACCTTGAAAAGAGGGGGTCAAGCGACCCCCATCGGTTTTGTACCATTAGTGAAACGTTATTAAACGAAAATTCTAATGACCCCCATAAATAAATATAAGTGACCCCCAATGTAATAACAAAATCCAATATGTCTCAATGGTAGGCGCATTGAGTTTCAATTTCGATCTCCCAGGTTCGAACCCCGGGTAAGGCTTGCTTTTTTTTTCTTAAAACTCGGAAACGAGAAATGGATTGAAATATTAAACCTTAGTTGCTGTTTTATGTTAAAATATATGTTGTTGGAGAAGATTTCCAAAGTTTTAGTTAGCTCAGTTGGTTAAGAACAATTCTCCTTTCATGATCACCCAGGTTCGAATCTTGTTAACCTTTTTTTTACTTACCATATTTTTACTTTAATTGTTTAAATTATCTCAAGCTATACTATCTATATATAAAAGCATTTTTCTCTGGATGATAGTACAAAATTAATTTAAAGTGCAACATTATTTTTAGTTCTCTTTCACGAATCAAGAGTTCTGAGTTCGAAACCCATATCTGACATTGACATATTTTTTTTATTGAAAATTAATTTTGATTGTTTTCTTTTGTCCGAGTTCTTGTACCTTTCGTATTCGTTTCTTATATTTAATTTAGTTTATATAAGTATGTTTGTTTTACACATGAAATTTAGATGGTGATAGGTGTTTGATATTTTGATCGGAATTTTAGTCATAAAAACCCGACCCAACCCGACCGACCGACCCGAACCGAATAGTTTAATGACAAGATGATGAAAAACTAGGCACCTAAAAAACACGAACCCCATGGAAAATATTCCTGGGTCCGCCACTACGCATATTGGAATGGAGAAGAGCATTATGCTAAAATCTGAATGACATGCATTTATTTACAGGATTCAGATTTGTGGTTTAAGTTTTAGGGACGTGACCGCGTATTACTTTCCCGTATATAGTTTTTACAAATCCTTGTATTATACATGGGATAGTTTTTATAAATCCGAGTATTATACATGGGATATGTTGGCGTGGCACGGTACCAAAACCACTCGTTACCTTGTGTCTTCCTCAGGTACCCCTCTAACCATAGGGGTAACAAGTGTTATTACATTTCAAGTCATAAAGTCATCATATCTCGTCGCGTCGTATTTGACGAACACGTCTTTCCATTCGCTAACCCCAAACTCCCTCCACCCTTATATGACTTTCTCACATCTCTTTCTTCTGATCCCTCCCCTTTAATCTAGTCTGCCCACTCCCAACAATGCACTAACCCCTTCTAGCCTGACGCCCTCGAGCCCAACTCACACGGCCCACTCATCACCCCCTTCGACCTCGTCTCACCTACCTCCTCGGCCCAACACCCTGCTCCGGCCCGTCCATCCTCATCAGCTCACACCACCAAACCGGTCCACCCGGTCTCAGGGTCGTCTTTGTTTGCATCTTCATCCACTCCTCCCCTCATCCACCACCAGCTTTGATACCATGATACAATATTTTCGTCTATAACCCTAATAAACAAGATATTTACAAGTAAATGATAACCTAGTCTAATAGGATGCTATAGAAAAATAATATACTTATAAGTTTGTAAATATATATTTGGATAGAGTGGGGTTATCCTATGAAATATGCCAAATCTAAGAAGGTTATGAATGATTATCTAATTAATGATTGAGATTAAATTGATGGAGAAAAAAATGATGTAGGTGCATTTTAGTCTTAACCATTATTTTTTGACTTTTTATCTAGTTCCTCTATTTTTTAGAACACTCATAACTCTTATATATGATATTATTATTATTAAAATATAATTGACATATGAATTGTGTGTACGTTCTCATAAATTAGGTATGAATATATATAATTACATAGAACTATATATTTTCCATTAATATTCTTATACAATGGATATTTATAATATTGCCTAGCTACAAACCTAGTCTAATATACCCCACAGTCTAAGTATGAGGATTTTGGATCGAAAATCATCAAAGAGAATCTGTGGCAACCCCTTCGTAAATATGTCAGCCAACTGCTATCGTAAATATGTAATTATATATATTCATGTCTTATTAATGAGAAGGGACACACAATCATATGTCAATTTATTATAATAATTATTCTTTTAAAAAAAATTACACCATAAGACGAACGTTTTATATCTCTAAAACGCGTTCAGTGTTGCTATATATAAAATTAAAAAAAAATACTCTTCAGATTGCCTAGTACGTCATTGTATCTTTATGCTATTACATGATAAATTTATTTAATACATAAAAAACAATAACAAAATAACATGCAACGAGTTAAAACATAAAACACAATTATAAATACATATTACACAATGACATAAAACATAAGACACAATGATCTAACATTATACACAATGATAAATACATATTATACAATGACCTGAAACATAAACATAATGATTTGAACATAAAACACAATGATCCGAAGGTAAGATACAACCGATAGAAAGACACAAATAACAAGTAAAAAGACACAAATACGAGTATTAGACACAATGACGTATTATAAAATCAAAAGAGTAATTTTCTTATTTTATATATAGCAACACTGTACATGTTTTAAAGATAAAGAACACTCGTTTTTATATTATAATTTTTTTAAATGTCTTATGTAAAAGTTATGAATGTTTAAAAATGAAAAACTTGATAAAAAGTCAGCAAAAACGGGTAAGACTAAAATAACCCTCTATTAATAATAATCAAAAGACACGTATCGTTGCAGGAGTCATTCTTAGCCTTCTTAAAAAAAATTAAACTTTTTATATGAATATTTTTCTATTTGGATAAACATAAGTTAAAAACTAAATATATATAAACACTAAATTGCACAAAAGTCCATTAAGGATTGAAAAATAGAAAAGACATAAAGTTATATTTTCAAAACTCTTCATAAAATGAAATAAACTTAGGGTTTTTACTTATAATATTATATTATAACATACCTTAAAAGATTAGCCCTCAGTTTAACCCCGTTTGTTTAATTTTGGCAAAACAACGTTACAAAAACCCTAATTTTGACCCATTTCTCAAATAATTACCAAACATCTCTCTAACATGAAATTAACTTAGGTCTTCTTAAACACATTATTTTAGGATTACCTATAAAAATTCAGACCATAATTCCTTCCTGATTACCCAATTTTTGTAAAACAAGCATAAGAACCCTAATTTTTATACATTTTTAGAACTCTAATCTAACAAGCATATTAATAAAAATTAATAGAGGGCTTTTGTTAAGCATACCAAATAATGAGTAACTGCAGAAAATCAGCCTCTAGTTCCTCACGAGCAGCTCCAATTTCGTTGATGAACTTTCGGGTAGAAAAGAGAGTTTTTTTGGACTTAATTTCGTGAATTGGTGCATGTTTATGGACGAATCAAGGCTGTATTTATACTCGACAAGGTCGCCCAAGGGTTCCTACACGAGTAACAGTGACTAGTCGGCAATAATCGACGTGTAGCAAGGCCAAACGTGAGCTCCAAGTTCGTAACTAAGGAGTTTAAAGTCGCTTTCAGAAAAATTGGGCAGAGCATCACGACGTCTCCCTTTCAATCCTTCGCAACGCGCGATAGGGTTCGACAGGTTGACAATTTTAGTCCCACAACTTTATTTAATGCCTTTTAACCCCTAAACTCCTATCCATTTATTATTTGTTGCTCTAAAATATTTTAGGATATATTTCCTATCATTTTTAAGCATCAGGATTCGTACGATGATAATTATAAACATGTATAATACCCGAATAACATTACGTTTTATTAATTTAACAACCCGTTGACATTCAAACACGTTTTAATCAAGTTTCACACGTTTAGCTATTTAAACACTTACTCACATGTATTTATTCATCAAATGATTATTTCACATGTATTCATGCTATTATTTATATATATATATATATAAACAGAGGAAGGATAAAATGAAAACCTCTCCGAGTTTGGAAAACCATGAAAACCAAGCTAAAAAATTCGATTTTTGTTCCGATTTTTTTTATGGTGATTCTCTAAGTTAAAAAAAACCCTTTTATGCAAAAAAAATAAAAAAAACGCTTAGTCAATTTTTTAAAAAAAAATATTTTATAACTGATGTTACATATGTAACATTACCCTGTTACATATGTAACCTCGGTTATAAAATATTTTTTAAAAAATTTTTTACTAGGCGTTTATTTAATTTTTTTGCATAAAGGGGGTCTTTTTAACTTAGAGAATCACCATAAAAAAAATCGGAACAAAAATCGAATTTTTTAGCTTGGTTTTCACGGTTTTCCAAACTCGGAGAGGTTTTTATCATATCCCTCCCCTATATAAACACGTAATATAATCGTATAAAAGGCATATTCCTCTGTATATCATACGTACTTCTCAATGTACTATCATGCTAACTTTTAAACATGTATTTCATGCGAATATCATATGTATCTATCACATTAGTTATCAAACACGTATATTATATATATATATATAGAGTCGAGTTACGCTACATCAAGCAAAAACGCTACATCAATGCGGATTGATCTGGGGCGTCCATCAAGATCATCCAACAGCCAAGATCTATGGTGTTTTCGCCTATGGCGTTTTCGGGGGGAAAAAAAACACCATAGGCGGAAAACACCATAGATCCTCGCTGCTGGATGATCTTGATGGACGCCTCAGATCAATCCGCATTGATGTAGCGTTTTTGCTTGATGTATTTTACCCCAAATCTATATATATATATAGATAAGAGTTAAATACGATTTTCATCCCTGAGGTTTGCTAGTTTTAACTGTTTGAGTTCATTTTTCATATTACTAACAAATCTCTCCTCAGGTTTGTATTTTGTTACCAACTAAGTCCCTGAGACTAACGAGGTTAAAATTTCCTGTTAACTCTAAGGGTATACTAGTCATTTTACCTATAAAGGACTATTTATGCAAATTCATAAGGTTATTTATTAGCACGGACTATTTTTGTAATTTGTTTAAACCTAATAAACCCCAATTGTCCACCTCCAACATCACTACCACCATTTCCAATCATCCACATTCAACTCGCCTCCTTTTACCACTACCATCTCAGTCATTGTCTCCGATAACCACCATGGAATACCGAACGAGATTATATCACCCCTCCCAAATTCCTTCTCGAACCGCAATACCTCATCCCAACTATAATGGAACAAATATCTGGTGGCAGTGTGAACAAAGATTCGGTGGCGGTGTGGTGATTTCCATGCACTGCCATATTCCATTAACAATTATCTTAGAAGCCGCATCCGATTTCTAGCAATGTTAGCGTTAACTACCCTATGAAAGAAACCAATGTTTTCATCTCTGAAGCTAACCCAATTGATTTTCGCCTTCTGCTTGAACTGGTTGATCTTTCGCTCATTAATTTCCATGAGTTTCCCTTTAATGGATATGTGTATCTATATATGTATATATATGTATGTATAATTATTTTTATATGAATATGTGTACCTATATGATGCGTAGCATCATGTACATAAATAAATAAATAAAAATCCCGCATTTAAATAAGCTTTTAAATTAAAATTATCAAAATTGGTGCTTAATTGTTTAATATTTGAATTATTGATTTTTGATTTGGTTTTTTATTAATATTTGAGAAATACATAATTTTCACATTTAAATTGTGTTTTTAATTGAGACTATTAGAATGTGATATAAATTAGTGTGTGTACGTATACTAACATGTATCTGAGTTTAAATATGTTTATATACATCCAGTGGTGGATCAAGGAGAAGAAGTCAGGGGTAGCGTTAAAAAAAATAATTTGTCGGGACAAACGGGGGTTCGGAGGCAGCGGCCCCGATTTTTTTTAGGTAATTAACGGACTTCTAATCATATTTTCAAGGGGGTTTTTGATCATATTTTTAGGTAAAAACCATAAAATTTCTTCCAGGGGTCGTGAAAAATTCGTTTCAGGGGTCGCGAAAAACCGAAAACTTAAAAAAAAAAAATTGCACGTCGGGGTAAAAGTTCAGGGGCAGCGGACGCTACCCCTGGGGCCTTCTTAGGTCCGCCCCTGTATACATCTAAATAATATAAAATGTTGAAAATGTAAAAATCTTAATGTAGGATTAAGGCCTTAATGACTGTCAACATTAGTGGACAATTAAGAGCATAAATCACCATTATGTTCCTCAGTAATGCCACATTTGGCTTTTTAGTGGGGCGTTTAAAAACTTAATGGGCTATTAAGGCCGTAATGGGTAATTAAGCTAACCCCATTATCGGGAGTTATGGGCCATTAGTGGGGAGTTAAGGCCCTTTAGTGGAGAGTTAAGACCTTAAGGTGGAATTACGTTTAATAATAATAATAACGAGATGTTTACCACCCCGCGCGTTGCTGCGGGGTTGAATTTGTATACTGACCGAAAGTCAAAAAATTAAGTGGTATAAAACGTAAAAGTTTAAAAGTCTCGTGGTGAAAGTATAAAACTATAGAAGTATACCAAAAGAGAAAAGTAGAAAAGTGTAAGTTTCGTGGCAAAAGTAGAACACAAAAAAACTTAAAAAGAAAATAAGAACTTTAAAAGTTAAAGGGTTAAAAAGTTAAGGAGTATAAAATGTAAAAATCTAAAAGTCTCGTTGTGAAATTATAAAACTATAAAAATATACTTATAAAACGTAAAAGTCTAAAAGTCGCGTGGTGAAAGTATAAAACTATAAAAGTATACTAAAAACAAAAGTATAAAAGTTAAAAGTTTCGTGGCCAAAGTAGAAGACAACAAAATTTAAAACAAAAAAACTTTAAAAGTTATAGGGTTAAAAAGTTAAGGGTATAAAACATAAAAGTCTAAAAGTCTTGTAGTAAAAATATAAAACTATAAAAATATACTAAAATTGAAAGTGGAAAAGTTAAAAGTTTCGTGGCCAAAGTAGAAGGCAACAATACTTAAAACAAAAAAAAACTTTAAAAGTTAAAGGGTACAAAACGCAAGAATATGAAACATATGTGACTAAATTATAAAAACCAAAAGTTTACTATTTCGTTAAAAAAATGTTTAAAAGTTTAAGGGGTAGAAATTGTCAAAACCTCAAAATTTTGTGGCCAAATTATAAGAAACAAAAAGACTACTATTCACCAACCAAATTTCATTGTATATATAATAATAATAATAATAATAATAATAATAATAATAATAATAATAAAAATATGTTTTATAATAATAATAAAAGTAAGTATAATAATAATAAATAATAATAAGTTTAATAATAATAGTAATAAGAAATAATAATGAGTTTAATAATAATAATTATAAGTTTTATAACTATAATAATATATAATAAGAATAATAATAATAATAATAATAATAATAATAATAAGATTAATAATAACAATAATAAATTTTATAATAATAATAAATAATAATTATTGTAAGTTCCAAATTCAGTGTATTAAGCGAGATACGCAGAACTAGTTGCATTTGCATGGAGTGAATATGTGTATCTATATATGTATATATATATAGGGAGAGGATCATTTGAGAACAAATTGGATTTGAGAACTTTTGAGAACCATTCTAAGCCACTAGTTTATATATATGGAAAACCCTCATGAATTATAGTGGTCCCCACATGAAATTAGTGGTTGAAATTTAGTTCTCAAAAGTTCTCAAAATAAAAAGTTCTCATTTGAACCTAACCCTATATATATATATATATATATATATATATATATATATATATATATATATGTACGTATAATTTTTTATATGAATATATGTACCTATATATATATGTGTGTACGTATACTAACATGTATCTGAGTTTATATATGTTTATATACGTTTAAATACTATAAAATGTTGAAAATGTAATAGTCTTAATGGAGGATTAAGGCCTTAATGAAGCATTACCGTCAACCATAGTGACCAATTAAGAGCATAAACAACATTATGCTCCTCAGTAATGTCACGTTTGGCTTTTTAGTGGTGAATTTAGAAACTTAATGAGCTATTAAGGCCTTAATGGGCAATTCAGCTAACCCCATTACTAGGGAGTTATGGCCCACTAGTGGGGAGTTAAGGCTCCTTAGTGGAGAGTTAAGATCTTAATGGGGAATTAAGCTTAATAATAATAATAATAATAATAATAATAATAATATGTTTTATAATCTTAAAAGTATGTTTTACAATAATAATAATAACAATAATAATAATAAGATTAATAATAATAATAATAAGTTTTATAATAATAATAAGGAAAATTGGATTTTAATAATACGAATTATAACTCATTGGCCAATAATAATATGAATTATCATGTTGGCATACAATAATACCAATTGACCAATCTTGTCTCTAGAATGATACACCGTCTGTTTCTGTTTAACGGTGTTAATCACTTGCACACGTGGAACCCTCCAAATCAAGCCACGTTAGCAAACTACTAGGCCACGTCATGTTACACGTGTGCAAGTGATTAACGTCGTTAAGCAGAAACAAACGGTGTATCATTCTAGAGACATGATTGGTTAATTGGTATTATTGTATGCCAACATGATAATTCGTATTATTATCGGCCAATGTGTGATAATTCGTATTATTAAAATCCAATTTTCCTAATAATAAATAATAATTACTATAAGTGCCAAATTCAGTGTATTAAGGGAGATACGCAGAACTAATTGCATTTGCATGGAGTGAATATGTGTATCTATATATGTACGTATAATATTTTCTACTTTCATTTTTTAAGTATAAATTTTTATAGTTTTATACTTCGACGACACAACTTATAGACTTTAACGTTTTATTATTATAAAAAAATTATTATTATTATTATTATTATTTATCATAATTAATTTTTAATGAACTTTTAGTTACGAATATAAAAAATTAACGTTTTAATATTTGTAAGTTATTAAAAAGAAAAGTTGAACAAGTTATTAAAAATAATTAGAAAAAAAACTTATAATATACGACCATACGATCGTTTATATTCGTGTTAACGAAAAAGATTTATTAACTTTTAGTCCCAGAGATAACTTTATAAACTTTTAGTAACGAATAAAACAAACTAATATTTCAATATTTGTAAGTTACTAAAAAGTTAAACAAATTTTATAAACCTTTATAAAAAAATTACTTTTAATTAAAAAAAATAGAAGTTTGAAGCAAAAGAGGGTTAAATGTAAGTTAGAAAATTTATGGGATCCTTAATGCCCATTTAGGGCTTAACTGGGCATTTAGGTCATATATCTCTCTAATCATTGGCGCCGATCTCTATGAAACGGTGTTAAATGAGGTGTTAGGACTTAACTGGGCATTAAGGGCATAATGGAGCATTTAGATTTGTACAAATGGGGCATTATGGCCTTAATGGGCCATTAAGGGTGGTGTCCCTAGCAATTTTTTTTTTGTCCCTAACAACACCCAACCTTTAACTTCCAATTTAAATTTAAAAATTGAGATTTATCCAAAATATAAAATAAATTTATAATCAATTTGAAAATTAAAGAAAAATTAGAATTTAAATAACTTTGATCTATTGACCAATATTAATTCCAACTTAATTTTTTTTACTATCAATCTCAAATATCTAACTAATTTCTCTTAACAGTCTCCTGTTAATAGAAATAAACGTCGTAAATTTTAATGATCAGGACACTGATGAGTAGTGTATATCTATAATTTATTTATATTGATTTTCCCTTAAACGCACCAATGTGAATATAAAATTTATTGATTTAATCCGTGGTCGTTGTAACTAAATGTCTTGAGAACAAATGAGCTTAAATGACGTGATTAAGTTAAATGCGAGTAATCTAAAAAATCGAGGGTCATAATTATTCTTATAAATTATTTTGTATTATTTGTTTTTTTTTAAATTAATGAATATGCTAAAAATCCAAATGCATCTGAAATTTGAATACGGGTCGTGAATTGTGGATGGCATATAGGTGGGCCCGCATGAAATTAATTTGGAAACAAATTAGGCAAGTGTGAACGCAGCAAATGAAAAGGGAAATCTTAGAGACACCCCCTTTTTTTTTAAATACACCTGACCTAGAGGTCACTCTGAGGTCTTTATGTCACCTATATGAGGGGTGTCCCTAAGGAAACCTCACCTTAAACCCAATCGCTCACGCATAAAAGGGGTGCCCACAAAAACTCCTGCGCTATGGGTCACGCGGAGACCAATGGGTGACCTAAAGGTTTGCCTGACAGTGTCAGCCCGCCGACAAACGCAGGAACCTAGGTGACAGACAGGAATCTAGGGTTACAACGCAGAAATCTAGGGTTTGCTGTTTGGATGGTAAGATGTGAGCCCTTTAGGTGACTCCCAGACCTTGGGGTCACCTATAATTTCTCTTAATAGGTGACCTCTCAGCTGAAGATGTGAGCTGGAGAACTATACCTCACCTCCAGGCCTTTAGGTCACCCTGAAGATTTTTTCATATTTTATTTATATTATTATTTATATGTAATAATAATAATAACAATAATAATAATAATATTTAGTATTATTATAATAAAAATAATTAGTATTATTATAATAATATTTATTATTAATAATATAACAATAATAATAATTGTATATGTGTACTTGCGGTATGCATGTTTATATATGTGTACAAATGTAATGTATACATATATGAACGCATATTAAGCTTATTTATATTGATATTGTATGTACATATGTGTGCGCATGTAAGTGTGTTGATATGTGTATGTACATATGCATGTAGTACATACAACATACCAACGGAGTTTTTTATACGAGGTTGTATCCACGTGACCATACGTATGTATATATAAACTTATATTAAGTCAAAATCTATCATGTATGTATGAATATATGTGTGTGGTTTGATAACGTATTAGTATGTGTGTGTGTGTATGCACGTAACGGTGTCAAAACATGTAGGAGATGCGATAGTATAGGTCACACGGAGACCTTAGAGGCAGCTTGGATGGTAATATGTGAGCCCTTTAGGTGACTCCCAGACCTTGGGGTGTAACATCCCGTTTTTCTTTTGTTGGAAATATTCATTTAAATATCACGCTAATATTTAAGATGGAATATTAAAACCCCTAACTTGGTTAAAAATGTCATATGTGTGTAAATGTTAGGGTTTAATGTGTAAAAATTGTTGTTTTATAGTATTAATTATAAAAGACCAAACTTGGGGGACTAATGTTGCAATTAGACAAAAGTCTAATTAATAAAAGAGCTGGGAAAAGGGGGGAGGTCGCCATTTTCTCCCTGGTGATCGACCCATCCCTTCTTCCATACCCTAAACTCCAAATTCTGCAGTCAAGGCTTGAGCTGCGATTTTTCTTGCATCAAATCAGAAATTGGAGGTGTTTTTCATCATCTAAAGCCCTTCTTAAATCAAGTAAGTAAAACTCTAACTTGTTGCATGTGGGTGAATCTAAGATTCATCACAAATCTGGAACCTACAAGTGATTGATGAACCTCCCAATGTTATATGAGGATGATAGAAGGTGTAAAAATCATATTTGTATGAGTAATTGTGTTTAATTCACAAGTTTTAGGTGGGGGTTCCATGGGTGACGAAAATCAAGTAGTGGTTAAGTCAATTTGTGATGCTAGCCTAAAAAACTTGTATGCATGATGATTATTGTTGGATTTTGATGAATGTAGATAGGTGTGAAATGATTTCACCTAAATTGTGTAAATGGGTAGGTGGGAGTATATAAATTGAATGAATTACATGAATGTGGATATTATGCTCACCAAGTGCTCGATGAAATGCCTAAGTGAAATTGATTGCACATAAATGCGTTAATTGCTTAGTTATAAACTTGTATAGCACTTAGGATGTGGATTTGGTATGTCTTAACACGAAATAAATGCCTATAAGATAATTGTATTATGTGCAAAATGGTAAACTCATATTGTTGGATGACATATTGTCAATGCGTTGTCAAGAGGTCCTAACTTTATTAGTGAACCCGCAGACAAGCAAGAGGAAGGAAACAAACATCCAACTAACACCGGTGGAAGCGGAGGCTCTAGCTCGCGAGGTAACGTATTCCTACATGTTATAACCTTGAAAATCTTATTGATTTTTATGAACTTATGATTCGATAGTAAACTTGGCAATGAAATGCATACTTGTGCCTTCTAAATGACTCATAAGAGCCATAGTGGGCCAAAGGCTTGCATAAGGTTGCAAAACGTGTCTTGGGCATTGATCTTGAATGAGGTTGTGGGAACCACGTTGAGTTGTTAAGTGGTGTCGTTCCTAAATGATACAAAGGTTACATTCGTGAACGGTAAGACGCCATTGACCACTACTTGGAGATTTCCACAACCCATACAATGCTCATAGTTAGTAGTAGGAATGTGTATGCAAAAGTGTGTGATAGCCCAGGTTGAATGCATTGGGATAACGATGGGCAAGTAAAACTATTGGGTAAAGCCAACGGGTCAAACGGGTCGAAAATACAAAACTAACCCGGTAAGTAACTTGCTCGTTAGAGCCACATAAATCTAGGTATGGTGAATTTGCTTAAAGATAGGTATACAAGTTGTTTGGGAAGTTGGGATCATGAAAAGAAAAGACCCCAAATGAAATTTGGGAAATCTAGTAGCAAAAAGAGAGGATTATGCTGAAGCCACCGTAGCTTACTCTGGCCACCGTAGCTTACTCTGGCTTCAGCATAAAATTCCCACCGTAGGCCAGATTTTGGCCAGCGTAAGACACCAGGAGCCACCGTAAGCTACGGTGGCCACCGTAGCTTACGCTGGCCTCAGGCCAAAAAGTGATATTTTGGCCTTTCTCTTGTATTCTAACGCATAATTATCGATCCTAACGTATATTAGACTAACGGGTTAATGGAAAAATGCAGGTAAAAGCAAGATATAGCTGGATTCCCCGGAGTTGAACAAGAACCGAATGCTTGACCTTGTTTTGTTAATGATCTTGTTTTAGAAGTCGTAACACGAACTTCAAATGCACGTCGTCGTTTTGAACATAGTAGGGTGTTAAGATCATGTAGTGTTTTCAAATACTTTAAGGTTGTGGTGAGAAATTTGGAATGATATCTTTTGTATGTGTTAATGATAAAAATCACCACTAAATTCATAAAAATTTTCTGGGACCAAATTCCGTTAGCCTTATCTTTAACGATATTATCGGAAATTGTAACTCGGGTGTTTCAAGTTGGTATCAGAGCCGTGGTTTGAGAGAATTAAGCACTCGTGTGGTGCTTGAACTCAAACCCCGTGCTCGAGGTACGAGTCAAGTGTTCGGTTCAAGTTGATCGGGAATCCGGGTAAGTAATTTGTTGTACTTTATAGTGATCAATCGATAACGCATAAGCAAGTGTGCACTGAAAGCCACTATGAAATCTAGAAGTTTTCATATGGTTGTCTAAAAATGTGGAAAGCACGGAAGAGTGTTAAACACTAGAACCGTAAATCGCGTTAGATGTTATGGACGGATAGAAACGGGTTAATGCTAAGGCAAAGGACCTCGTATAAATCTGTCAGGTTGATTGGAAATTGTCCAATTAATCACATAAACCTTGCTATAGGCAAAGGGAACTTGAAAATGCAGAGCTAACATGTTGTTATCTCTATATGTGTAGATAAATGGCTGATCCAAACGCTGAAGCTCTCGCGGAAGAGCAAAGAAGGGCTGAACTGAGGGCCCAAATTGCCGAGGAAGTGGGGACTGCGATCAATGCGGCCCTCCCCGACTATGTCCACACTATGCAAGTGGACTTGCTCAAAACTATGGATGAAAAATTTGATGAATTAAAGGCTGCTCTCCTCAATCAGGGGGAAAGGTCCAAGAAGAGATGCTCGTTTAAGGACTTTGTCTCCTGCCACCCTCCTCAATATGGTGGGGAAGTCGATCCGATAGCGTGCCACCGATGGATCATGAATATTGAAGCTGTGTTCCGAAGAGTTCATTGTGAACCTGAGGATCAAGTGATATATGCCACAGGTCTACTTACGGACCGAGCTAAGGATTGGTGGGACGCTAAGTGCCAAGAAAAGGGAGAGGCCGTGGCAAATGCCATAGGTTGGGAGGAGTTCAAGAAGCTATTTGTTGAGCATCACTGCCCACCGGCAAAGATTAATGAGATAAAGCATGAGTTCCTCAAGCTTGAGCAGGGGGAGACTCAGACTGTTGATGACATAACGGGGGCCTATCTTGATCGGGTCAAGTTTTGTAGTGACGTGTTGCCCACAGAAGATGCAAGAATGTTCTTTTATCGTAGCATGCTGAAGCCGAAGATCAAGGAATTCATACCCCTTGCCCAGTTTACGACAGTAGAACAAATGATAAATGCTGCCCGTGCGCGAGAACTTGATCTGAGCCGCCAAGAAGCTCGTGAAAGAATGAGTACAAGTGGGGGAAATCCTAACCCTCCGAAGAAACCGAAAATGGGTGAGTCACCTAAGAAAAAGGAGGCTAAAGGGGGTAGCTTCAAGTGTAAGATTTGTAACAAGGGCCATTCGGGAGAATGCTTGTTTAAAGATCGTCCATGCCTCAATTGCGGCAAGAAGGGCCATGGTGTCTCCAATTGCCCATCTGAAATCATAAGGTGTTTCAATTGCTATCAAACGGGGCATCGGAGACCCGACTGCCCAAAACTTCGTAGTGAAGGGTCGAAAGCTGGAGGAAGGTTTGAGGCGCCGAAAGCCACGGGTAGGGCCTTCCAAATGACGGCCGAAGAGGCGAAAACTGACCCGAATGTGGTGGCAGGTACATTTTGCGTTAACTCAATACCTGCACATATATTGTTTGACACCGGTGCTAATAGATCGTTTGTTGCTTATGATTTTGTTAAATCCCCTTCTTTTAAGATTGAAAAATTACGTGTACCCTTAGAGGTAGAGATTGCTAATGAAAAATCTTTCTTTGTTTATGATGTATGTCGGGAGTGCAAACTCTCCATTGCCAATGAGGACTATCCGATCGACCTCATACCCATAGCAATGAGGGAGTTCAAGGTGGTGGTAGGCATGGATTGGTTATCTCGTAACCATGCAAAGGTGATATGCGACCGCAAGGCGATAGAGATCATCTCACCAAGTGGAAGCCAAATCACCATTTATGGGGAAAACCAAAGTTCCCCGATTCTATGCTCGCTACTTAAGGCGAGAAAATATATGCTGCAGGGGTGCAAGGCATACTTTGCAATGATCACTGATGCTAGAAAGCAAGAACCGTTGATAGAAGAGATACCGGTGGTGCGGGAATTCAAAGACGTGTTCCCGGATGACCTACCGGGGATCCCACCCGACCGAGAGGTGGAATTCCGAATCGACTTGGTACCGGGTGCTAAGCCGGTGGCCAAGGCACCATACCGTTTAGCACCGTCCGAACTACAAGAATTGATGACGCAACTTCAAGAGTTATTGGATAAGGGGTTTATTCGCCCAAGTATTTCACCTTGGGGAGCCCCGGTCTTATTTGTTAAAAAGAAAGACGGGAGCATGCGGATGTGCATAGATTACCGAGAGTTGAATAAACTCACGGTGAAAAACCGTTACCCTTTGCCCAGGATTGACGACTTGTTTGACCAATTGCAAGGGGCGAGGTGGTTCTCGAAAATAGATTTGAGGTCGGGATATCATCAATTGAAGGTCAAAGAAGAAGACGTCCCCAAAACTGCTTTTAGAACAAGATATGGGCATTACGAGTTCCTTGTGATGCCTTTTGGATTGACGAATGCGCCCGCGGCCTTCATGGATCTCATGAACCGTGTATGTCGGCCCATGCTGGATAGGTCGGTAATTGTATTCATCGACGATATACTAGTCTATTCCCGTAGCGAGGAAGAACATGCCGAACATTTACGGGAGGTACTAGAGAAATTGAGAGCGGAAAGATTGTTTGCAAAATTCTCTAAATGTGCATTTTGGTTGAAAGAGGTACAATTCTTGGGCCATGTGATAGGTGCCGAGGGTATTATGGTGGACCCATCAAAAATCGAGGCGGTGACGAAGTGGGAGCGTCCAAGGAACCCGACCGAAGTCCGGAGTTTCCTTGGGCTAGCGGGGTATTATCGGAAGTTCATTCAGGACTTCTCAAAGATAGCGTTACCAATGACTAAGTTAACTCGAAAGGACACCAAATTTGTGTGGGGTGTCGAGCAAGAGGAGGCGTTCCAAAGCCTTAAGCAAAAGTTAACCCAAGCGCCGGTCTTAACCCTCCCGGAGGGCACGGATGATTTGGTGGTCTACTCGGATGCGTCGCTAAGAGGTCTCGGGTGTGTCTTAATGCAACGAGGCAAGGTGATCGCATACGCTTCTAGGCTGCTAAAGAAACATGAAATGAACTACCCGACGCATGATTTGGAACTAGCTGCGGTGGTATTCGCCTTGAAAGAATGGCGGCATATTCTGTACGGCGTGAAGTGCACCATTTATACGGATCATAAAAGCCTCAAATACTTCTTTGATCAAAAGGAGTTGAACATGAGGCAACGGAGGTGGCTAGAAACGTTAACGGACTACGACTGTGAAATCCACTATCATCCGGGGAGGGCGAATGTTGTAGCCGATGCCCTTAGTCGAAAAGGAGACTATGCTCCGATACGGGTGCAATCGTTGAAATTAATCGTGACCTCGGAACTGCTCTCTAGAATCAAGGAAGCCCAAGTTGAAGCTATAAAAGAGGAGAACTTGAAAAAAGAGAGAATTGTGGGTCAAGTGAAATACTTGGTAGAAGAAGATAGTGGACTTAGAACCCGATTCGGTCGGGTTTGGGTTCCAAACACTTGTGAAGTGAAAAAGCTCTTGTTGGACGAGGCCCACAAGACAAGATATTCCGTTCATCCGGGAACGACCAAAATGTATCACGATTTGAAGCAAAATTATTGGTGGCCAGGTATGAAACGGGACATAGTCAAATATGTGAGTAAATGCTTGACATGTTTACAAGTTAAGGCCGAACACCAAAAGCCGTATGGGAAATTGCAACCTTTGGAAATTCCGGTATGGAAATGGGAGCATATCACGATGGATCTATTGACCAAGTTGCCAAAAACGGCCAAGGGTTTTGATGCTATTTGGGTGGTAGTGGATAGGTTAACCAAAAGCGCCCATTTTATACCTATCCGTGAGAAATACTCCTCCAAGAGAATGGCTACCGTGTACATTAACGAGATCGTGTCGCGTCATGGAGTACCAGTATCCATTGTGTCGGACCGGGACACTCGGTTTACCTCCAAGTTTTGGCGGGAATTCCAAGCCGAAATGGGAACGAAATTATTGTTAAGCACGGCCTACCATCCTCAAACGGATGGACAAAGCGAGAGAACGATCCAAACTCTCGAGGACATGCTTAGAGCATGTGCGATTGACTTTGGGGGGAGTTGGGATAGTCATCTTCCCCTAGTTGAATTCTCGTATAATAACAGTTACCATGCTAGCATAGGGATGCCCCCGTACGAAATGCTTTATGGGAGAAAATGTAGAACACCCGTGTGTTGGGGGGGAGTGGGCCAACGCGAACTTGCTAGTAAGGATGTAGTCGAGTTGACTTCGGGAAAGATCGATATGATAAGAGCCCGACTAAAGGCGGCCCAAGATAGACAAAAATCATATGCCGACAAAAGAAGACGACATATTGAATTCCAAGTGGGTGATCTTGTGATGCTAAAGGTTTCCCCGTGGAAGGGTATCATTCGATTCCGAAAACGCGGTAAATTGAGTCCTAGGTTCATTGGACCGTTTAGGATAATTGCTCGGGTGGGCAAAGCGGCATATCAACTCCAACTGCCAGACGAGTTGAGTGCAATCCACAACACCTTCCACGTATCCCACTTACGAAAGTGTTTGGCCGATGAGAGCGCTTACGTGCCCCTAGATGATTTAGTGGTGGATGATAAGTTAAATTATGTTGAGATGCCGATCGCGATTCGAGATCGCAAGGTAAAAAAGTTGAGGAACAAAGAGGTGAGCCAAGTAATGGTTCAATGGGAGCACAGGAAAGGCTCGGACTTGACATGGGAGTCCGAGGAAGAAATGCGTCAATACTATCCTCATCTTTTCGGTACGTAACTTGTTTCGGGGACGAAACCCCTTTAAGGGGGGTGGAGTTGTAACATCCCGTTTTTCTTTTGTTGGAAATATTCATTTAAATATCACGCTAATATTTAAGATGGAATATTAAAACCCCTAACTTGGTTAAAAATGTCATATGTGTGTAAATGTTAGGGTTTAATGTGTAAAAATTGTTGTTTTATAGTATTAATTATAAAAGACCAAACTTGGGGGACTAATGTTGCAATTAGACAAAAGTCTAATTAATAAAAGAGCTGGGAAAAGGGGGGAGGTCGCCATTTTCTCCCTGGTGATCGACCCATCCCTTCTTCCATACCCTAAACTCCAAATTCTGCAGTCAAGGCTTGAGCTGCGATTTTTCTTGCATCAAATCAGAAATTGGAGGTGTTTTTCATCATCTAAAGCCCTTCTTAAATCAAGTAAGTAAAACTCTAACTTGTTGCATGTGGGTGAATCTAAGATTCATCACAAATCTGGAACCTACAAGTGATTGATGAACCTCCCAATGTTATATGAGGATGATAGAAGGTGTAAAAATCATATTTGTATGAGTAATTGTGTTTAATTCACAAGTTTTAGGTGGGGGTTCCATGGGTGACGAAAATCAAGTAGTGGTTAAGTCAATTTGTGATGCTAGCCTAAAAAACTTGTATGCATGATGATTATTGTTGGATTTTGATGAATGTAGATAGGTGTGAAATGATTTCACCTAAATTGTGTAAATGGGTAGGTGGGAGTATATAAATTGAATGAATTACATGAATGTGGATATTATGCTCACCAAGTGCTCGATGAAATGCCTAAGTGAAATTGATTGCACATAAATGCGTTAATTGCTTAGTTATAAACTTGTATAGCACTTAGGATGTGGATTTGGTATGTCTTAACACGAAATAAATGCCTATAAGATAATTGTATTATGTGCAAAATGGTAAACTCATATTGTTGGATGACATATTGTCAATGCGTTGTCAAGAGGTCCTAACTTTATTAGTGAACCCGCAGACAAGCAAGAGGAAGGAAACAAACATCCAACTAACACCGGTGGAAGCGGAGGCTCTAGCTCGCGAGGTAACGTATTCCTACATGTTATAACCTTGAAAATCTTATTGATTTTTATGAACTTATGATTCGATAGTAAACTTGGCAATGAAATGCATACTTGTGCCTTCTAAATGACTCATAAGAGCCATAGTGGGCCAAAGGCTTGCATAAGGTTGCAAAACGTGTCTTGGGCATTGATCTTGAATGAGGTTGTGGGAACCACGTTGAGTTGTTAAGTGGTGTCGTTCCTAAATGATACAAAGGTTACATTCGTGAACGGTAAGACGCCATTGACCACTACTTGGAGATTTCCACAACCCATACAATGCTCATAGTTAGTAGTAGGAATGTGTATGCAAAAGTGTGTGATAGCCCAGGTTGAATGCATTGGGATAACGATGGGCAAGTAAAACTATTGGGTAAAGCCAACGGGTCAAACGGGTCGAAAATACAAAACTAACCCGGTAAGTAACTTGCTCGTTAGAGCCACATAAATCTAGGTATGGTGAATTTGCTTAAAGATAGGTATACAAGTTGTTTGGGAAGTTGGGATCATGAAAAGAAAAGACCCCAAATGAAATTTGGGAAATCTAGTAGCAAAAAGAGAGGATTATGCTGAAGCCACCGTAGCTTACTCTGGCCACCGTAGCTTACTCTGGCTTCAGCATAAAATTCCCACCGTAGGCCAGATTTTGGCCAGCGTAAGACACCAGGAGCCACCGTAAGCTACGGTGGCCACCGTAGCTTACGCTGGCCTCAGGCCAAAAAGTGATATTTTGGCCTTTCTCTTGTATTCTAACGCATAATTATCGATCCTAACGTATATTAGACTAACGGGTTAATGGAAAAATGCAGGTAAAAGCAAGATATAGCTGGATTCCCCGGAGTTGAACAAGAACCGAATGCTTGACCTTGTTTTGTTAATGATCTTGTTTTAGAAGTCGTAACACGAACTTCAAATGCACGTCGTCGTTTTGAACATAGTAGGGTGTTAAGATCATGTAGTGTTTTCAAATACTTTAAGGTTGTGGTGAGAAATTTGGAATGATATCTTTTGTATGTGTTAATGATAAAAATCACCACTAAATTCATAAAAATTTTCTGGGACCAAATTCCGTTAGCCTTATCTTTAACGATATTATCGGAAATTGTAACTCGGGTGTTTCATGGGGTCACCTATAATTTCTCTTAATAAGTGACCTCTCAGCTGAAGATGTGAGCTGGAGAACTATACCCCACCTCCAGGCCTTTAGGTCACCCTGAAGATTTTTTCATATTTTATTTATATTATTATTTATATGTAATAATAATAATAACAATAATAATAATAATATTTAGTATTATTATAATAAAAATAATTAGTATTATTATAATAATATTTATTATTAATAATATAACAATAATAATAATTGTATATGTGTACTTGCAGTATGCATGTTTATATATGTGTACAAATGTAATGTATACATATATGAAGGCATATTAAGCTTATTTATATTGATATTGTATGTACATATGTGTGCGCATGTAAGTGTGTTGATATGTGTATGTACATATGCATGTAGTACATACAACATACCAACGGAGTTTTTTATACGAGGTTGTATCCACGTGACCATACGTATGTATATATAAACTTATATTAAGTCAAAATCTATCATGTATGTATGAATATATGTGTGTGGATTGATAACGTATTAGTATGTGTGTGTGTGTATGCACGTAACGGTGTCAAAATATGTAGGAGATGCGATAGTATAGGTCACACGGAGACCTTAGAGGCAGCTTGGATGGTAATATGTGAGCCCTTTAGGTGACTCCCAGACCTTGGGGTCACCTGTAATTTCTCTTAATAGGTGACCTCTCAGCTGAAGATGTGAGCTGGAGAACTATACCTCACCTCCAGGCCTTTAGGTCACCCTGAAGATTTTTTCATATTTTATTTATATTATTATTTATATGTAATAATAATAATAACAATAATAATAATAATAATATTTAGTATTATTATAATAAAAATAATTAGTATTATTATAATAATATTTATTATTAATAATATAACAATAATAATAATTGTATATGTGTACTTGCGGTATGCATGTTTATATATGTGTACAAATGTAATGTATACATATATGAACGCATATATGTGTACAAATGTAATGTATACATATATGAACGCTATATGTATAGTTATCAAAATAGGTTATAGCCTAATGGTATACCTTGTGTTTATTTTTTTTACAACTTTTGTTTGTTTTTTTTCTTTGTGTGAAGAAGATGAACAGCAACTTCTTTATTTAAAGCTGGCATTTGGCTCCTGTAGGTCACTCGGAGATCACGGTGTGACCTATAGGTACCCCGTGAACGACCACTGTGCCACCTATCAATCACATCCTCGTACTTCTCTGTGTTTTCCGCGTACTTGGGCGGGTTTTTCAGAGTTTTCTTAACCACACCTGCCCTAGGGGTGACTCTTAGGGCATTATGTGAGCTTTTTATCCCTGGAGGTGACTCTTAGGTCACAGAGTCACCTACATAAGGGGTGCCAACCAAAATTTAAGGGGGTGTCTCTAACAGACCCCATAAATGAAAATTTGAAAATCACAATTCAGTATTCAGGAATACACTACGGCACACGAAAGTTAATTCCTAAGGCTTTTTTTAGAGGGCGTTAAGCCTCCCCTGTAGCGCCTCATAGCGTTTTGTACATCATCTTTAGAAACGCTATGAGTTTTAAATAAGTCAAAGACATTATGCTGAATGCTGATGGCGCATTTCCCTTAACTTTGATTGGTCTATTGTTTTTCCTTTTTAAGTGGGTATAATATTTTGTATTATTTTTATATAATATAATTGTGTAATAATTAGAAAGGCGTTATGAGACTTTATGCCTACACCATTTTTAGCATTGAAACCCTTTGCTGAATCGGATGACACGTGTTATGATTTGCCCAATAGGTAAAATTGGCCAATAGGTAAAAGTTGAGAATATTCTTAGTTGCGATTAATAGTAGCTAATAGGCTATTCGATTTGTATTCGATAAAATAACTATTGTAAAAAACATAATAAATACAAACTAATTTTGATTGTTCTTCAAAAGCGCCCGAGCTTCTAGATGGTTGAAGTCTTTTTGACGTACGTGGAAGTACACGATAAGTGATTCCCATATCTTCTCATCTTCATCTACAAAGTCCGGTAGGTCAATGTTTTTTGTAGACAGTGTTGAACTGGTCACAATTCATCAAATCATGCAATTTTGACGTGATCATTTTGGTTGTGCGGTAATGAATTTCTTCTCCAACCAAGAAGTGGAATTCGGTTTTTATGCATCACTAAAAGTTTCGATATTGGTCGGGGCTCGCCTCTTTGGTTACGTCGAGCCAAGCTTGGGTCAACAAATTTCCTTGTTTGTTCCCAGCGACGTGTGTATTGTCCTGGCATTGTGGTTGATGAAATGTGAAGATTGGTGTGAAATTGTGGTTGAGTTGAGAGGATTAAATTAGCGTAAGAATTGGTATGAAATGCGAAGGTTTTAGATAGAGATATTTGAGTTAAAAAAAATAGTAAATACAACTTGGACTGTTACAGCGGTCAGAATATGACTTTGACGTTCAAATTGTGTTGTGACCACTGTCATGTCACCACGCTCACACGTAAAGTCACACCACATGAGGGTGGTGTTTCATGCCGTGAATGGCCTCGCGCCTGTTCTCACGGAGACCACACCCATGACCATTGACTCATGCCCTTAGAAAAATGACTATAAATATGTATCCTCGATCATCACCCACCTTTGTGTCTTTTTTCCAATTTGAAATTTAAAACCTACAAGGGAAAATAAAGAAGCCTTTAATGGAGTCTCTCTCTTGGATTCTTTTAGCCATTGCAATCTCTCTACTTTTATTCAAGTTACTAAACAACCCCCATGGCACAAAAATACTTCCACCAGGCCCTCGACCGTGGCCTCTCATCGGCAACCTTAACCTCATTGGCCATCTCCCTCACCGATCTCTCCACAAATTGTCACAAACCTATGGTGAACTCATGTACCTAAAGTTCGGTTCGATCCCAGTTTTAGTCGCATCATCTCCCAAGATGGCTAAGCTGTTCTTGCAAACCCATGACCGTATATTTGCCTCCCGTCCATTAACTGCGGCTGGGAGATATACTGCCTATCACTACCACAATATCTTATGGGCTCCGCTCGGGCCCTACTGGGCCCAAGGTAGGAAAATCTGTCTTAACATGATTTTTAGCTCAAATAGGCTTGATTCCTTCAAATACATTCGTGTTGAAGAACTGCGAATTTTTGTCTCTCGGTTACATGCTTTGAAGGGAAATCCCATCATGCTAAAAGACCATGTTTCACGCCTGAATCTAAGTGTAATCAGCAGAATAGTTTTGGGCCGAAAGTACTTTAGCGAATCGGCAGATGAGAAGGAGACTTTGACGTTTGAGTTTCAAGAGATGTTTGATGAGTTGTTCTTGTTGAATGGGGTGTTGAATGTTGGTGATTGGATGCCTTGGCTAGGGTTTCTAGATCTGCAAGGGTATGTGAAGAGGATGAAGACTTTGTGTAAAAGATTTGATAGGTTTCATGATCATGTGTTGGAGGAGCATCGAGCTCGAATGAAGGCCGAAGGGGAGGGTTTTGTAGCAAAAGATATGGTGGATTTGTTGTTAGAGATGGCTGATGATCCTAATCTTGAAGTTAAGCTCGATACAAATAGTGTTAAAGGGCTTACACAGGTATATCTAGCTAGAAAACTGAATATATATTTGAGGTTAAATATTGGGATGATTGGGGACATAGATCATAAGGTGACAAGTTTTACCACCGTTTGATTTCGGTTGCAAGTCAGTTTGTAAAAATGGAAAAACAAAATTTTAAGTAATATTTGATCATAAATCAGTTGAAAATTTTATGACACTGTAAATATTTAGGCCACAAAATGAACGGTTGCAAACTTGTAGCCGTTTAATTCAGACACATGACATACTCCAATAACGAGTATAAAATGGGATAACCTATTAACATATAGAGGTTTCTTCCACTGTAATATGAATTGGTTCCGAACTGGTTACAAAAAGATTATTTGTGATCAAAATTACATTAATACTTAATTTTATGATAAAAAAAATAAGTATAACAAATATAGAAACACATAATTTCGTATATATCCCTACAAATCTTATCATATATATCCAAAGCAAATTTAAAATATCATATATATCATTTTCTAATAATATTTCACTAAATACCAATTTTACCCTTTAAAATATACTATTTTTTATGTTTTTATTTGATTATGTCTCAAATAACTTAGATATTCAATGACGATTTTTTTTTAAGAATTTAATTATGTTCTTCATCAGCGTGTTTTTAGACAGTATTGTTTTTGTTTCATCCGCAACACATATTGAATCAATTAAATTATGCTTCATCTAGTTAATTATTTGTTTGTTTCATCTACTTTTTATTTAATATTGATTCAGTAAATTCTTCATGCGTCGATATTCAAGAAATTGTTATATGTGGCTTCTGTTTTCTTTTTCGAATGAACTTGTGGCGCTAGATTCGAACAAAATTATTTCATTTTCTTTTTCCATCAAATCATTGTTCCTTCAATTGATTTAACAAAACTATTAAAACCTGGAAAATTAGGAATTATTATGAAATTACAAAATGAAAAGAAAAAAAAAGAAGAGGAAAAAAAACAAAACGGGGGAAAAGATTAGTTAAAAGAATTGGTAAAGATGAAAATGTTTTGAAAATAAAGGGTAAAATGGTAATTATATAAACTTCTTTTTTATGAAATATATTAAAATAGATATATTTGATATTTTGATTATTTTAGAGGGATATATATGATATTTTAATTTTTCCTAGGATATATATTATATTTATTAAGTTTGTAGAGATATATATGAAATTAACATATTTAAACAAAATCAAACTAGACCGTAAAAATAGAAAAAAAAAAACAATACAATAACAGAAATAAATCTAATAGATATATAGATATAAAAAAATATATATAACTTATTAAGCTTACATCATGCATCACGACTTATGCAAGTAAATGCTAATTATATTCATGAAATCATGCCAACTAACTGTTAGTAACATCTTAATTAATTAATCAATCAATTAATTAAATAACTTGTATATATCATATATGGTGTGAAACCTCCAGGTTTCCTTCTGATTTTTTTTAACGATAAATTTGGATCATTCACAATCCAGTGGCTCCAATTGATAATATCTTTATTCTTAAAGTACAGGACCCGAAAACTACTCTCAGGATGAAATACATTATAGATGAGAAAACCTTATTGTTCAACATGAACCCCTATTTTTCCATCAAGCAAGACTTGAATTAAAACTTCTAAGTTTTAGTATCCTTTAAATATCTCACCTCAACCATTTGGACAGAGGATCATTGACGATTTCGTTCCGATGCTAGCGACTAATTAACACAAAGAATTAAACTACGAATTCTTAATTTATTTGAATAAATCGAAGTTTCTAAATACAATAAATGTTGGATATCAAGGGAACAAATATAAAACACACTTATATTTAATAAAGCATGACGACTTATAATGATTTTTTGGCCCTTTATTAGGAAACTAAACAAAATAAATCATACTCTAATTTAGGAAACTAAATAAAGTAAATCATTAACTAAAACTTAAATAATTTATAAAATTATACTAATTAATTAACCCTTAATATATTAACAAAGCCCTTCTACCAATTTTACCGTCATCCGCTAAACTTGACTGGATTCAAAGTCTCCTGCTCAACGAATCATCCTTGACCGTTTTTCAGCACTGTCTTTTTACAAACACTTCTGTCAAAAGAACTAAGCCACATGTTGTTCTTGTCCGCGAGGAAGAAACTTTGTCAAACTCCTAATCCACCTTGATTGCTCTTCTAGATGTTACCAACATACAACTTAGGGGTGAGCAAAAAATCGAAAAAACCCCAGAACCGAAAAAACCGATAAAACGAACCGGAAGAAAAAAAAAAAAAAACTGAACCGAAAATAATGGTTCGGTTTCGGTTTCATTTCTATTAAGAACCAAAAAACTGAACCGTTAGAAAAACCGAACCGAACCGAGGGGCAAATAAGTGAATTAATATTTTAGGAGGGCACATTGTAAATCTTTAAACCTTAATATGTATTTTAATTTAACACTTAACACTTAACTTTAAGATTTTTAGTAACTTGTGATCCCTTAATTTATATTTTAAGTTAACACTTAATAGTTTACGTCAAGATCTTTAAAGTTAAAGTCTTTTAAATTTAACGTCACTTCGTATTTTTTATGGTCACACGCTTCACGTAACTAATTTTGTTTTGTTTTTTTTTTCTAGTAAATAGTTATGACGGTATTTGTTTTTTACTATTATTTATTTATCTTTTAAGATTAGACATGTAAAATTTAAAATTATATTAGCAACATAATACAAAAAAATAATAAACAGAAACCGAACCAAAACCGGAAAAAAAATAAAAAAAAACCGAAACCGAATGGTTTTTTTTTTCTTAGGAACCGAAAACTTTAGTTTCGGTTCAGTTAGAGCCAAAAACCGAACCGAACCAAACCATACTCACTCCTAATATAACTTAAAACTAGTCATCTATTATTTACTGAGTCACCAAAAGAATACCCAACCTCCCTACTTCCGAGTTTCTTCTGGGTTATATTTAAAGGGTCATTATAAATACACAAGCCAATTTGTTATTTTCACAGTTTTCTCACGATCGCGACGACGAAACTTTAAAATTCAGCCCCCCACCCCCACCCTTTCTACGATCATTTGTTGCCAAACCTCTCAAACGATCGTTTTTCTCCAAACGATCGTGGGGATGTTTTTTTTTTATTATTTCCACATGTGGATTTAGCCTGAGCCTATTTAAATATGCGTTGACTGGAATCCAACATTTAAATTTTGTTTAAGTTTGTCATAATTACATTTTTTTGAACTGCAAATTTGGATCACTAACGGGTACATTACACCACACACCTGATCATCTCTGATCCCCATCAGAAGGAAACTCACATTTGGTGAGAAAACCCCTTGCCCAACTTGTAACCCTCAATTTACTTTATTCTTTAGGTCATACACCTTTACATATTTAAATATAAGAACTTCTGAAATTATGTATAACTTAAATAAATATATGTTGATTGGCATTCAAAGCGAGATTGATTTGGAAGGAAAAATGAGAATTTAGGAGGTTTAAAAACGTAAATGGCCCCTCATAATTTTTTTTAATTATATAGTTAGATTAGACTAGATTAGATTAGATTTAGATGGTCCATGAGTACTGTTTGGTTTGTTTGACTTTTTCGAGATTACAGTTTACATTATATGCGAGGAGAGAAAATAAACAAATACAATTTCAGCGTAATGGTTAGGGTAATTCGTTTAGGGTTGACCCATGTCTCAAGTTCAGACCCCGAAAAATGTATTATTTTTTTCTGTTGTATTCTTCCGAATCTCAGTTTAAGCAAAATACATAAAGAGGCGATGTAGTAAACAAACTTCGTTTCAGCGGAGTTGTTAGGTTGTTGGCCTTTACTTGGCTACGGTCCATGGTTAGAATCCCAGTTTTTTTTTTTCGTTATTATTTTTTGTGTGTTTTTGGTGAATCATGTTTAAAAAAATTAAATGTCAATCCAGTGCATTGGTAAAAACTCCTCTTGTCAGGGTGTTCACAATGGTCACGCTTCACCCCACACTCTCCACAGTTTTTTTTTGTCAACTCAGCGCCATGTCATCTCCACACACTCCCCACACTTTTTCAGTGCAATACCTTTCCCACATTTTTTGAACCCCACACTTTCATTTTTAATATTTTTTTATTCAAAATATTGAATTAAAACATAATTTTATTAAAAACAAATAGAAATACATAACTTAATAAAATAAAAATAACAATAAAAATACATTTCATGATAAAAAAATAAGATCACCACCAAACTTCGTCCCAATAATCGTCGTCTTCGGATTCATCTTCCGGGTTGCTTGGAATGTGGTCTCGAACTCTATCTATGTCTTCGATCAAATCCGATCTGAGGCTCTCGTGCATATCACGGTTATGAATCTCCAAGACGTTTGCGTTGATGATTTCTTGTGGAGGTTCTCCTACGTTTGCTTCAACATGTTCCGGCTCGTAACCACATATTGCAAAACCCTCGTCTTCCCTAGCCATATTTTGCAAGATCATGCAAGCAAATACGATATGTTCTATCTTGTGTAGGTTCGAAGTCCGTGTTGGATTTTCAATGCATTTCCATTTTTTTAGTAACCCGAACGCTCTTTCCACGTCTTTTCTCGCCCCATCTTGTGCTTTAGCGTACTTCTTTCTTTTTTGTGTTGTAGGGGCCGTTAAGGTTTTCACGAACACGGACCACTCCGGATAAATGCCATCGACGAGATAATAACCATGTTTGTATTCCGAACGGTTCAACTCGAACGACGATTCAGGTGCCTTGTTATTAATCAAATCATCTAACAAATTCGATTGTTGTAGCACGTTGATGTCGTTGTTTGTGCCCGCCATTCCAAAGTAGCCATGCCAAAACCATAAATCTTGCGACGCTACCGCCTCTAGGACAATTGTGGGGTGTGCATGATCCCCTCGCATGAATTGCCCACGCCATGCGTTCGGGCAACTAGACCACTCCCAATGCATACAATCTAGGCTACCCAACATACCCGGAAAACCGTATTTGTTTTCATGCCACTCGTATAACTTAATAATATCCGTCCATGTTGGTTTGCGCATATACCGGGGCCCATAAATTGGACGAACATACTTGCAAAATTTGTAAAGACATTAACGAGCCGTGCTCTCTCCGATATGCAAATATTCATCGAAAGCATAAGAGGTGATGGCGTACGCTAGTTGGCGTATGACGGCTACACATTTTTGTAGCGGACTTAAACCAACCCTACCTCTCGCATCCCAACGTAAAGTAAAATATTTTTTATGATTAGACAAATCATTAACAATACGTAAAAATAAAGACTTATTCATACGAAATCGACGATGAAACTTATCGGCGAACCTTGCGTTTTCGGCGAAGTAATCTTTCACAAGGCGATTATAAGCCCTTCGTCGCTCTCTCTTGATCGTCTTCCGAGAATAATACGGTTTAACACTTTGATCCTCCTCTTGTCCACGCAAGAAACATCGCCTCCGCGATAAACATTGTGGTTTCATTATCCGAAGATAACTCGGTTGATGATGCTGAAGACGAAGACGAAGATGAAGGAGAGTTGGGTGAAGAAGACATTTTTGAGATTGAAAGTTGGGTGTAAAAAATGGAGAAAATGGGTGTGAATTTGTGTGAAATGGGTATAAAAAATATTGGAGGTTTGTAGTGTTTAAATAGTAAAAAAAGCATTAATTTTTTAAAAAAAAATCGAAAAATAGCCGTTAGAGGGGGGGGGGGGGGGGGGGGGCTCCAACAGTCGAAATGGAGGAGGAAGGAGGGCGGGGTTGGGGCGCCGTGGTTTTGGTTTTTGCGGGGTCGTCGCACCAAGTGCAGCGGTATTGCTGCGCGGTGCGGGGTTCCACGTCACCACCCCTCATTTTTTCCCCACACCATTGCAAACACCCTCACTTTCCATGTTCAAATCCCATTTCTTAACTTTTTTTAAAGCTCGATTTTTCTAATTTTATGTCTCATTTTTTATTCATAATTCTCCTTTGCGTTTATAGATTGTGTGTTATTGATGCTGCCAAGTTAATGTCTTCCTTTTGGATCCCACTATACTCGTCTTTTTTTATTTTTTTTTTATTTCACCTTTATGTCTAATGACAGAGATGTCTTTGAAGGTGTATAGGATGGACGACCGCACAAAACATATGTTTTAGAGGGGGGATAAGAAAAAAATCTTTATATATCATATGTTATTTAACATTTATTTTTAATCTTTTAAGTTCGAGTAAATGAGCAATTATGCAAAAAAAAATCACTAAGTGGAATAAATGATAAGGGACGTGACATATTTTTATAATAATTATCGTCCATTTATAAAAAAAATTATATATAAGGGCATATTTTTTAAACTCGCATCGGACACCTGAAATCTTAAAGACGCTCATGTTTAATGATATACGTTTGGTAAAAAACAAACAATTACTTTTAAAACAATCTTAGATACAAATTTTTTTTTTTTTGAACGGCGAATTTGGATCACTGACGGGGGAATTACACCACCCACCCGATCATCTCTAATCTCCATCAGGAGGAAACTCACTATAGGTGAGAAAATCCCCTGACCCAACCTGTAACCCCCATTTCTATTTTTTTGTGTGAGACTCGAACCCAAGACCTCCCATTTATAATGTCAAAGCTTATGAAATTTTAGTAACTAGTTATTTTCTTTTCGCGTATGCTCCGGTGCAACGTGCGAGAATGTTAAACTAGTTTATACTGATTAATTGGCTAACTATTACAACTTAAATAATTATTTTTAACAACCAACTAAAAAAACAAATAAATAATTAAAAACTCAAAGTGACAAACTTATCTTATAGAGGGTGTTTGGGATTGCTTACTTAAACTCAAAAGTGCTTTTAAAAAAAAGTGATTATTAAATTATGGTTTTTTCAAAAGGTGTTTGTAAAAAAATATGTTTGGATTATCTTTTTATATGTAAAATGCTTAAAAAAGGGGGTGTGGTGGATATAAAGTTAGGTGGGGTAAAAGTTAAATGAAGATATTATGATAATTATATATATATATATATCAATAAGTTATAAGCACTTTTCAAAAAGTCATTTTTGTGGCTTATTAAAAATGACTTATTTACCTTATATAAAACAACTAAAACCAAAAGTGTATCTGTTTCCCATACACTTAAAATGACTTATTAGTTTTTTAAAAAGTCAATAAAACCATAAAGGAGTTTTTATAAGCAATACTTAACACCACCTTAATCTCTGAACGAATCAAAATAAACGTTATGCCCTCCACAACCACCCCTAGGAGATATTCAAACAACCTTAAATGTTGCTTTAATTATATCGCTCCCTCCAAACATCAACTCCCATATGTATACTTTTGCAAAAACCGATCAACTTTTACCTGATCGACGTTTGGTAAACAAAGTTGACTTTGAGTGTTGAAAAAAGGTTATAAACTTTTATATATCATATATGTTACAGGATCTGATAGCTGGCGGAACTGATACATCCTCAACAACCGTGGAATGGGCAATGTCGGAGCTAATCAAACAACCACATTTAATAAAAAAGGCGACGAATGAGCTCGATAGAGTTATAGGTAGAGAAAGATGGGTCGAAGAGGCCGATTTCCCAAATCTCTCATTCATAGATTCAATTCTAAAAGAAACCATGAGGCTGCACCCGGTGGCTGGGTTACTAGCACCACATTTGGCCCTTGAAGATTGCACAGTGGCATGTTATAATATCGCAAAAGGCACAACGGTTTTCATAAACACATGGAGCATAGGGCGAGACTCAGATAGTTGGGATGACCCGCATACTTTCCGACCCGAGAGGTTTTTGGGAAGGGACGTGGATGTGAAAGGGCAACATTTTGAGTTGTTACCCTTTGGGTCAGGTCAGAGGATGTGCCCTGGTTATAGCCTTGGATTGAAGATGATGAGGTCAGCACTCGCGAACTTATTGCATGGGTTTCATTGGAATTTAGCAGATGAAATGAAGATCGAAGATATAGACATGGAGGAGGTGTATGGACTCTCTACGCAAAGAAAGTCCCCATTAGTTGTTGTCCCAGAGCCTCGGTTAGCAACTCATTTGTATAACTAATACTAAATGCGTGGTTTCTAGCCTAATAATACCTAAATTTTTAATAAAGTGTTTCACTCTTAAATGCATGTTAAAGATTCAAGTTTCATAGTGGACAAGTATAGTGGACAAGTATTGTGTTAATTTGTTGTTTAAAAAATTTATAACTAAATAGTATGTTACCGGTGAATTTCTATTGATTAAGTGATGAGTGTTTAAACTCCTTAATTTACATATATTTAGATGGATAACAAATATCGTAGAATTACAAAAATGTGTGTTCTCATTTATAAAACAACTACTAGAATAAACAAAAATAATCACCAATTCGATGTCTCTTTTTTTTATACAGTAAAAATACACGACCCTACTTGTTTCTATGATACAATAGTCCTAGCAATACTATCTAAGCCTCGATATGTGAAGAATCAAATTATCACCGGATATAACTTGAATAACTCCAACAATAATCCAATTCAAAGATCAAATGAATAATGAGAGAAGATATGAGAAATCAATGGAAGAAACACGATTTAGTAAATAATATCGAGTACAATACGATGAGAGAAAATTATACAAAGTTAAGAGTGTAAAGTTTTTGATCCTTGCCCGTATGCATTTTTCATGTAGCATGTGGTCCCCACATCTCATAGCATCCATATTATCCTAGGAAAATCATCCAACTAGCCCTTGACCACAACCCAATCATTATAATAGCCTTTGACCCATTACTTTTCTAAAATAGCCTTTGATGACATGAAGGGTGGGCGCGAGAACAGTGGTCGGCGACTCGGCGCGAGAGATTGTAAGTTACTTCTCATTTTATACTTTTTAATATATATTTCTTTTAATTAATTAAGCACCTCAATTTAATTTTTGTTAATAACTTATATTTAGTGATCTTTTAAAAAAATCTAAATACACAGTTGCTTATTATTTTTTTTCTTAACATTTTGACCTAAGTTTTATTAAAAACGGAGTTTTAAAAAAAAAATATTTAAGTCTCGTAACCGACTTTCGATCGTCATAAAACTAAAATATGACGTTTACTTGAAGAAAACATTATGTAACGTCCGAATATATTATGTTCAAAAGAAAGTTAAGTTTTTTTCTAATTTTCTAACCCTCGTAACACTCAATTTATAGATGAATATTGTATGAAGAAAAAAGTAGGTAAGATCCCATTGAATAAATAAATATAAAGCATAAGTTCAAAAAATAAAATATAATCTATACAAATATATACGTAATTCAGTTTTCAATATAATATAAAATTTATAACGTTAAAAACAAACAATCTAAAAAATTTAAAACAACAATATATAAAAAATCTGTAAATTTTAAACAATAATATATAAAAAAATCTCAAACTTAAAACGTTTTTTAGATAATATAAAATATATAACAAATATCTATAAATTTAAAACAATAATATATAAAAAATCTCAAACTTAAAATGTTTTTTTTAGATAAGATAATATATATAAAAAATGTATAATTTTTAAACAATAATATAGGAAAAATTTGAAACTTAATACGTTTTTTTAGATAAGATAAAATATATAAAAATGTATAAATTTAAAACAATAATATATAAAAAAATCTCGAGCTTAAAATGTTTTTTGTTAGATAATATAAAATATATAAAAAAATCTATAAATTTTAAACAATAATATATTAAAAAACTCAAAATAAAAATGTTTTTTTGCTTAAGAATATAAAATTTATAAAGTTAAAAATAATAATCTATAAATTTAAAATAATAATATACAAAAAACTAAAAGTTATAACCTAAAAAAAATAAAAAGGCTGCTTTATTATTTAATTTAAATTTATTTTAATTGGCGCGATAATATCATATATGGCGCGAGTGGATGGCGGGAGTATTTAATTTAATTTTTTTTTTATTTAGGCGCGAAATTTTATTAAATGGCGCGATATTTTATGTAATGGCGTGAGTGAAGGGCACGATTTTGATAATAATGCTGAGGTGGCAGAGTATTATTGGTTGGGCTAATATGGTGAAAAGCCCAGTCAAAGGCTATTTCAGTAATAGGGTCCTGGTCAAAGGCTAACTGGGTGAATTTCCCCATTATCCTGACCTCGCTTATGCTCCTTGCTCACCATGTGTCATGTGGTCCCTTGTTCGTACACTCTGGTAATGTGCTATTATGTAACATCTTGTTTTTGAGGACACGAGTCTTGGTTGATATTAATAAATCAAAGAGTAAACTTCGGTTTTAGTTTCCATAGTTTGGTTCAAATAACATTTTTAGTCCAAAACTTCTAATTTACTTTTTTTTCCTTCGTGTTGTTTTCTAAGTTGTCTCAATTAACTACGAAACCTTAACACCATCTGAAATTTCTCTTAAATGTTGATAAAAAAAACCTAACTACCCTTGTTATAATGAAAACCTCTCCGAGTTTGGAAAACCGTGAAAACCAAACTAAAAATTTCGTTTTTTGTTCCGATTTTTTTATGGTGACTCTCTAAGTTAACTAAAAAAACCCTCTTTATGCAAAAAAAAGTAAAAAAAAAACGCCTAGTAAATTTAAAATAAAAAATATTTTATAACCGATGTTACATATGTAACATTACCCTGTTACATATGAAAAATCGAACACGCAGGAATTCAAAACGGGCCAGGTTTTACCAAAACGGTTTTAAAGCGGATGTTACAAGAGACGCTTCTCTAGGTAAAAGTTCGATTTTGACACCGTGTCCGTTTTCTTACCCATAGCGCTCCTGAAACGGTGTTAAGGGGCTATGGGACGCCAATTTTACCATTTCACCCACACTACTAGTAAAGACAATAAGTAAATACACATAATACTAGCTAAAAAACTGGATCATATATTATATATTTTCATTTCCAATCATATATTACATACTGTCATTTCCAATCATACATTTTGACCCAATTACCATCCTTAGGATAATAAAACCCACCTTCCTCGACCTTCCAATAACATTCCACAGTATTTGACGGATATCTACAATACACTTGTGGCATGGTGATCGAATCCCCTTCATAAACCCTAAACTCCTGTTGCTTTGATTCGTAGTCAAAATGGCAAGTGAAGACTGAACGCCCAAAAAAGTCTGTGCAAAACGTAATTAGGTATTCCTCTCCGGCATTTCGAGTAGCATCACCAAGATCGTCATCTTTCGAGTGACAATGAAGTCGAAGATTGTTGACGTCAACTTGGATATGAACATTTGCCCTCTTTGTAATGCAATTTTGGTCATCATAGTTGCTTACAAAGTTCGCATAAGGTGCTTCAAAAAGATTAAGTGATAAAACGAGGAGAAGTAGTAGTTTTTCCATGAGAACCTTTGATTTGGTTGAACTGATAAGCATTTGAATAAAATCTGCCTTATATAATGATTTTGGTTCCTCCATTTCCTAAATTTTATATCATATCATATTATATTATATTATATTACATCACATTACATTCACATTATATATATATATATGTATATGTATATATATATAGAGAGAGAGGAAGGTTCCCGTGCATCAGGCAAAGTTGCCTACATCCGGTACACACAGGGGCATATTAGGAATGTCCAGATTTCTCCCCATATGTGGTATATTTGGTAGTTATTCAAGTTCCCCCAGCTTTTAAAACGATCATAACTTTTTCATACGACATTATTTTCGAAAACGAATTTCACCATAATTCTAGTCGTGATTTTATCTTTAATTTGAGACTAAGTTTGCTCGATTTGAAGAAACTTTTTTTTTGACGTTTTAACCGGGTTTTTTCTAGTTTTTTTTTTTTTTTTTTTTTAAATTTTTGGGTAGTACTAGCTGCGATTTAGGGTCCTAAAAATTTTCAGATTTTAATTCGAAGCGTAGACATCTTTTTTTTAATTTTTAAAAAAAACATTGACATTGTACACCAGCATAGCACAACACATACCAGCATAGACCAGCGCTGAAAGACCAGTCTACCAGCACAAGAGCACAATTCCACCAGCACAGCCAGCACAGACCAGCACAGCCAGCACAATTCCACCAGCACAGCCAGCACAGACCAGCGTCGTAAAAAACGTGAAAATATTTTTTCTCCAAATCAAGCAAACCTAGTCTCAAATTAAAGACAAAATCACGACTAGAAATATGGTGAAATTCGTTTTCAAAAATAACGTCGTATGAAAAAGTTATGGTCGTTTAAAAATTGAGGGGGAACTTGAATAAATATTGTTTTCCACATTTACCCTTCCAGCTTTAAGATTCATTCACTCCTTCTCTCTCATCTTTTTAATCTTATCCATCCATCAAATTGATCTAGTGGTCCAGATTTGGCCGCACTGAACTTAGGCAAAATGGTCTGCCGCATTTGATCCTAAACCTATATATATATATATATAGGGTGAGGTTTATTGTAGACACCCCCATAAGTGTAGATAGGTAGACACCCTATTTCACATGTGAAATTACTTTATTTCATATGTGTTTTCACATGTGAAATTTTCTAAACAATGAGAAAAAGGAAAAAAAGAAAAAAGAAATTAATCATAACCATTAGATCAAGATATCTAATGGTGAAAAAATGTGTCTACATGTCTACACTTATGGAGGTGTCTACAATGAACTTTTCACGATATATATATATATATATACATATATAATGTGAATGTAATGTGATGTAATATATATATAGGGTGAGGTTCGTTGTAGACACTTTCGCATGTGAAATAGCTCTTTTTCACATGTGAAATTGTTTGAAAAAGTGTGAAAAAAAGATAAAGGAAAAATCAACCATTAGATCAAGAGATCTAATGATGAAAAGAGTTATCTACATATCTACACTTAGGTGAAAGTCTACAATGAACTTTTCAATATATATATATATATACATATATAGAGGAAGGGTAAAATGAAAACCACTCCGAGTTGGAAAAACTTTCGAAACTCTTCAAAAACGGGGTCAAATTTTTTTTTTTTCGTTCAATTTTTTTATGCTGATTATTTAGGTTATAGACTACCCCTAGGTGGAAAAAAATCAAAAAAACGCCTCGGGAATTTTTTTTTTAAAAAATATCAAAAACGGTCTTGTTACATATGTAACATTGTATACATATATTGGTTACATATGTAACAACCGTTTTTTGAGATTTTTTTTATAAAAATTGCCGGGGTTTTTTTTTGATTTTTTCTCACCTATGGGTAGCCTATAACCTAAAAATCACCATAAAAAAATTGAATGAAAAAAAAAATTTTTGACCCCGTTTTTAAAGAGTTTCGAAAGTTTTCCCAACTCGAAATTTTTTGACCCTTGTGCAAACTATGAAAATCAAGTACAATTTTGTAAATTGCAAAACTTTTGACTTTTCATTTCTCAAAAAATATTCTCTTTCTTACTTTTATAAATCTCAATATAACTTTTCTTTTTTCTCTCTCTTATTTTACTAACTTTTTTCTCTCTCATATTTTATTAATAATTGTAATAATCTTTTATTTTATTTTCATAATTTTGTAGACATAAATTATTATTATATTATTTATTAATAATACAAAAAAATGAAAATTATTTTTTATTAATCTAAAAGAAACCTTTACAATCGATATTTTTTAAATTAATATATAATAAACAACTACAATCGATATTAAACGTAACAAAAATATAAGAAAAGTAACAAAAAAATATAAAAGTTAATGATACTTCCGTTCTTGATAATAATCTTCATTATTGACACAAAAATTTTTTAACCTACAAAAAAAAAGTTCATCGGTTAATATAGATAAACCGTACACCATGTTATATAGACAAACATATTAAATATATTCTTAAAAATTTGCGCAAGTAACATATGTAACATTTAACGATGTTACATATGTAAATTTATTACAAAATTGTGATGCTCTTAAGCTTATGTTTGTTACATACGTAAATTTGCATATGTAACATATGTAACATGTTAACGATGTTACATATGTAAATTTATCGACATATTTACATGTTAACATATGTTACATATGTAAATTTACATAAGTAAATTTAACGTGTTAACGATGTTATAGACGTAAATTTACATATGTAACATATATAACATGTTAACGATGTTACATATGTAAATTTTTCATCATTTAAAAAAACAATAGGAACTTTTACTAGATTGAGAAGTGTACACTCGTTATTTCTAACTGATGTATTACAAGTACAAGAGTTATTCATTCTATTTTATTATTAGTTTGATCGTCTTCTCCGTTCCTTCAAACCCATTGCACCGTTCTTACTCCGCTCTTATTTATCCACTTTAAAAATGACAGAAAGTTCAAACCAAAAGAAAAATATTCAAGTTGAATAACCCCATTTTTGTGTTAACGGAAATTTCAAGTTAAAATATATTCAAGTTGAATAACCCAATCCCACTACTTATTATATAAAGTGTGATTGCTCAAGCAAGACTGTGGATTTTATATTTGAATGTCTGTCACTCTGTCTCTGTCATCACATTTCATACGATTTGAATGATGAAACCATTTGACAATAGTATTATGATTGAAAACATATACCGGGGTAAAAACACCCAATTCATAAAACACACAATTGAAATTTCAAGTTTAAAAATATTCAAGTTGAATAACCCCATTTTTATAGTAAGTGTTTAGTAGAGTAAGAAAAATTAACACACAGTGCATACCAAGATTTATGTGGTGAAGCAACGGTTGCGGAGGTGGAGACGATGACTTAGACGGCTCAATAATTGCCAATCTACGGTCGCAACTTCCAGTCACCACTTCCGGTCGCAACTCCGTTCACCACTTCCGGCTCAGATCCGAAATCGGTGTTGGGTGTCTTCGATGACTCGGATCTTCAAGCGGTAGATGGACGACTCAGATCCGAAAATGGTGTTGGGTGTCTTCGATGACTCGGATCTTCAAGCGGTAGATGGACATGAGTCGTATATGGTTTAGGTTGTACTGATGCGAGGTCGTAGCAAAGGTGGAAGGTGATGGCGGATGTAGTAGGTGGTGGTGGTCGGTTATTTAGATCTGAAGAGAGTACATTTAAAAATAGAGAGAGAGAGAGAGAGATAAGTCTGCAAAAATTACAGGGCTACAGAAGCTCTTTTTTCAAATTCCTATTATGCCCTTCCTAACTAAAAATAAAGAAAATGGTGAATTAATTTAAAGGAAAAATGCAAGAAAAAATGTCATCCATTAGATTATGAAGATCAAGGGTGGAGAATGAGTTTTCCAAGTTTTCACAACTCAGACTAGTTTTCAAAATAACATTTATATATATATATATATATATATATATATATATATATATATATTACCTTATATATACAAATGACAACATATTGTACCACCCCCCCAGCTTATAGTACAACCACCTAATGCGTCGTCACTGTTCATCAACAGTGCTCACGGGTCAAGGCGAATCCCGGGTTATAATGTCTCGGATCTTGCGGGTCACTTTGGGTCTACTTTTTTGGTACAACCCTTTCCTGTACCTTCTTTTAGTGGTGTAGACGGACATAACGTGTGTGGAGGTTTTCATCTGAAAAGAAGGAAAGCCAGAGAGAGATAACAAGAACTTTGAGGCTTACGTTTCAATGAAGAAGACGAAGCTGGCTACAGTTTCATGAACGAGCCAACGATCGAAAGCTTCTTTCTCACCGGTAATTCTTTTCTTTCTCACTGGTAATTCTTTTGTTCTTCGATTTGGTTTCGATCGATCGATTACATGTTTATATGCTTCAGTTTCGTTCTGATGGACCAGATCTACATTGTGAATCGATCGATAACCTTGATCAGATCGTTACTTCAAGTTGAATCTTGATTAGTCTGTCTGATTTTATTATTGCTTTTGATCTGAAGCTATTGTGTTTGTGGGTTTTTAGGGTTTTGAAAGAATTGTTCAATTGTGGTGGTTCAGGTTATGGGTTATGACCAGATCTAAAGTGGCGGTGGTTCGGGTTATGGGTTATGACCAGATCTATGATCAGAGGCTTCTTCTCACCAAATCAACATGTGAATGGTATTTTTAAAACGAAAGTAAGAATATCTAATGTGATTATAGGCTTTGATCTGGTCATTTAGCTTTGAGAGTTCACAATGGTTTAAATAAATCCATGGGATTTAATAAGTACGAAGAATTTCTTCATGGTCAGTTGAATACTAAGTTTCGGGAATTTATCGGCATTTATGTTTGTTCATAAACGAAAATAACTCCGAGTTTGCTACATGGTGAGTTGAATAATTTGTTTCCTCATGGTCAGATGTGTAACAATTCATGTTTTGCTCTGAATTTGCTTCAGTTTGTTAATATTCTATCGTTTGGTTTGTTATATTATCTCTTGAATCAAGTGTGTTTTTTTTCTTCCTAAAGAGAAGAATCTTTCTTCTTTTAAATGGTGTTAAAGCATGTGTAAGTATAATTGCAATTAGTCAAAAGCATTTTTTTGTTTCTTCTAGGTGAAATTGGCTCTTCATTTTGTTGCTTAATGTTTTTTTTTCAGTTTGTTCTTTGTATGTTTTATTACAAGTATGTATTTTTGCCTACTTTTTTTTCTCATGTTGAACGCTTTTGTTTTTGTTATCTATTTTTATGCATATAACCTGTTTGTAGAAATGTCTCTATGGGTTTTAACTTATTTTGGATAGTTTAGTTGTTCCATATTGTTTAATTTTTGTGGATTTTGTTATTGTCTAATGTTTTTGCCTTTTCTTTTCAGTGGCGGATGTGTCTAAATTTGTTTACCATCTCAACTCCATGTGATTGAAGGTAATTTTTTAGTTTTTTGTGATCTGATTGTTAGTGTCTGTTGTGTAATTTGTTGTTTTCTAATGTTTTTGCACTTTTCGGTGATAGTGACTAGAGTTGTATAAGTTCCTTTATCATCGTAAGTGCGTTTGATAGAAGGTGATTTTTTGTTGGTTATGATCTCATTATTTGTGCATGTTGTGTTTTTTTCCTTGGTTCGGGTTATGGGATTGGGTTTTTATTTTGAACTTAGTAATTACATCCTTTATATATACCTTTTCTTCTCGGCAAAAGATAAGCTTCAAAATTTAAGTTTATTCCATTGGTACCTTTATTTATATAACATTTTACAACCTTATGTACATCCCATTAAGCCCAAGTTACAAGTCCCTAATACATGTTCAAGTTGCTTTTTCTTTGGCCTGTGTACAACCCATCGATGCATGTGACTTTATACGTTTGAACGAGCTTTAAGGGAAAAGTCTTATGTGAACTAGTGTCATATCCCTCACCTAACCCATGCCTCTAACTTCCAGCTCCACCTAAAGCCATGGTCCCTAATACATCTATTAGTTTATAGATAAAAATGAGCTTTAAAAATTCAATCATGGGGGGGGGGGGGGGGGCGGGGATGATACGATGATAAGAGTGGATGGAGTGGTGTATATTGTTAATTTGCAAAATCGATATGTCATGATGATTTGAATCAATAATTGTGATTTTGGTAACCGTTGATGATGATTTGAATCATGAGAATGTGATTTTGGTAACAACTGCGAATTTGTGATTTTGGCAACAATTGTGAATTCAGAATAACCCAATTGAGTTAGTGTAAGTAATAGAAGAAGTTTTCAAGACATTTTTTATACTATAATTTTCTTTAAATCACGAGAAAGAATGAAGCTTTAATATTATACCGTAATGTTCTTTTATCTTGATCTCTTTGGGTTTCGTTTTATCTCCTTATAGAAGGTCCGTTCTCAGTTCACTCATCTTGATCGATACTACAGGTTCGTTTTTCGATTAAATGGGTTTTTGAAATTGTTATGTGATTCTCCTGGGTGTGTTTTGAGTTGCCCGAAATCATCGTCTTTTGCGTTCCCTTGGATAGTTCCGAACAAGTCTTTAGATGTTTCAAGTAATCCGAAATCACTGCAGCTGTTTGTTATTTTTTAAGGGTGATATATTCATTTTTTTTGTTATTTTTTGTTGCAGCAACTGCTGAAAGCAATCCTGCAAACACAGACCCTCATCACTGCAGGTGTTTGCTGCATGTTCGTTTTGAAGATTTACTAATCTCTTTGCACTACTATTTATTTGGTTTTTGTTTTGTAGGTATTGAGGTTAGAGCATTTGCCCCTTTATATTATTCCATAGAGGTAAAAAGCAATTATCGTATGATGTGTTATAGTTTTTGCATTGCCGCAGGTTGTGTTGTTACAGGTTTTACAACATATCTTTACCACAGGTTTGTTTAGGGATAGTTTTTGCATCTTCATTTCCACAAATCCACATTCAGTTCAACCCATGAATAAATTACATCAACACTAGGACAACAAAGACAATAGTCACGGCATTTGGGTTCTCAAAGTTGTCAGAAACAATGTGATGATTCACTTCTTGAACAAGGTTGGTCAGGTTCAAAAGCTAACAGTGCATCAAAATGTGAATGCTATGAAGGTAAAGTATTTAATTTCAATCACTTAAATATAATTGTAATTGCGATAATGTATGCAAGTATTGTGGAGCTAGATTTCGGTTTAACGAATGTATCAATCTATTTTATTGAGTTAACGTCCCAAGTATACTATATGTTGCAAATTAGGTTGTATTATTCACTTAGTTTTATCTTATTGGATATCACCGCACAATGACACGTGCTTCTAGCGGCTGAATAGACATTGCTATCTATTTTAGTACATCAACGTAAGGTGTTGTCGTGTAGTAAAGGCTTAAATTTATGTATGGGTTGGCTTCCCTAACCGCACTTTTTAAACGGGTCGGCTCCGCGGCAACGCGCGGGTCGTCCTACTTGTATACTATACAAATGCAACACAGATGAATAATAACATTGATGATTGGGCCACATAGCCCCTCCAACGGATGCCACATGTCATCCACCTTATATAATATTTTCATACGAATTGAAAAATTCAAAACAGCAAGCAAAACCGTTCGGTATGGTTTGAAAAGTATAAAGCAACAAGCCAAACCATAAATATAATACCCAACCGTGAAGCCAAAGCGATGGGTGGTTTAAACGCTTTCACAGTTTCAAAAATGTGATTAGCTTTAATTTAGAGGTATTCTTAAACGTGCTTATGCATGCATGTAGAATCTGGATCAATCCAACAATCTTTTGGGCTCGGTGGTTATTCTTTTGGGTTGCTTCAATAGCACATTGGGTTGGCCCGTATCATGGGCTGCCAAATTGATTCTTTCGGCCCACTTGAATTGAATTAGTTATGCCCAACTAGTCCAATAAGAGTTTTTGAAACTCCTGCTAGAAAATTTTGTGATGAATAAAATTGCATTCCATAAAAGTAAAATTGAAGCAAAACCTAAAACAATAGATTATAAACATACGTTAGGTTAAATTGAATTTCATCCAATTTTAGTCATCTTCATTATTAATTTTCTCACTTAACTTAATTTTGTCTATATAAGTCATTATTCATAAAGACCGACCGCTACAAAACCCCCCATCAAAGTGAGATAATCATTCTGATGCATTTAGTAGAGAATTAATATGAAATAAATGAACCTAAAATGTACTGATCAAGGAGCACATCTGGTTATATGGTTTACTTAGGGCTCCAATCCCATCTCATGGAGCTCCAAGCGCCAAACCACTTTGGCTCGCAACTCAACTGAGGGGGAGTTTCTTGTTTTTACTTCCAGAACCACCAAACTATAGTGGCTATGACCCCTCTTAGGGTGGGGGGAGTGGGTCGGCAAAACCCACTCGGCAAACCCCATTCCTTCGGCAAAAAAATCGGCGACCACTCCCCTTGTTTCGGCATCCATATTTTTCGGCAAACTCCACTCTATTTCGGTAAATTTTTGCCGAGCTTTGCCGACTCCCTTGTGACCGTTGAACGGTCAATTTTTTGACCGTTACCCATTTTTTTTTTTTTTTACTTCACCAACTATATATAAACCACCCACATCTCACTTTTTTTATACATTCTCTTCAAAAAAACTTCCAAATCTCCCATTCTATTTTTTTATACCATCCTCATGGCTCGTGCACGTCCAAAGTTAATTCTCCCACCCGACTTTATGACTTCGTCTAGTAGTTCGAGTGATTCAGACGAGGAGGCATTGTTGTACATGAGGAATTGTTATTACGCCTCCTTAGAAGAAGATACGGCTCGTTCGCGAAGGACTAGTATTTACCGAGATCGTGCGGCTAGTCATGCTCACTTGGTGGAGTTATATTTTGCCGACAACCCTCGCTTCAATGAAGGTATTTTTAAGGAACGATTTCGGATGTCTAAGACTTTGTTTACACGTATTATGAATGATGTTGAAAGTAATTTCGAATATTTTACTTTACGTTACGACGCGAGGGGGCGTCCAGGTTTCTCGGCATTACAAAAATGTACCAATGCTATTCGTCAACTGGCAACCGGTAACGTGCCAGACGAATACGATGAGTTTTTGCAAATGGCTGAAAGAACATCACGTGAATGTTTACACAATTTTTGTGATGCTATAGTTAAGCTTTATAAAGATGAATTTTTACGGGCACCGACTAGCCATGATCTTGCTCTTCTATACGAGGCTCATTTAGAAAGACATGGCCTCCCTGGTATGATTGGTAGCATCGATTGTATGCACTGGGAGTGGAGAAACTGTCCAACAAAATATAGAGGACAGTATCATCGCGGTGATCATCCAAAACCAACGATAATACTCGAGGCAGTTGCGTCACAAGAAATGTGGTTTTGGCATGCTTTCTTTGGTGTCGCCGGTTCGAATAACGACATAAATGTGCTTAATCAATCAACGCTGTGCACGAATGAGTTGAAAGGCATTGCTCCAAAAGCTCCTTTTTGGGTTAACGGTCGAGAGTACAAGCGTGGCTACTACCTTGCTGATGGTATATACCCCACTTGGTCTATTTTTCTAAAGGCGTATACACATCCATATGTAATCAAGGAGAAGAAGATGAAAAAGATACAAGAGGGTGCAAGGAAAGACGTCGAAAGAGCGTTTCGTAGGTTAAAAGCTAAGTGGGCGATAATTGATCGTAAAGCACGCCCAATGGATACAGATTTGATGGAGAATATCATGTACGCTTGCATGATACTTCATAACATGACGCTGAAAGACGAGGGCATGGCTATATCACCGGTACACATTCCTGATCCTCCCGTGGAACCAGTCGTCGATGAGAATGTGTATCTGGAGATACGGGATAGCGAGGTACACACTATGCTACGATTTGATATTACGGAACACATCGCCGAAAACATGGATGTCATACTAACGGAAGAAGAGCTAAACGCAAATCCTACAACCTAGATTGGTGTTTGTTTATTTATTTTTTTTAGAAATTTGTACTTTTTTTTTATTGTATTGAATGTTTTATTTTTATGTTGTATTGAATTTTTTATTTTTATGTTAATGTTTTAGTTTTAGAAAAAAGTTAATTAAAAAAGATAAAAAAATATATATATATAATAAAAGTTTGCCTAACCATTTCTACAACCACTCCCACCACCAAAATAAACTATTCTACAAACTTATTCTCTCTCCTCACTATTGGTTGGTTTTTTTGCCTAAACACCTCATTCTACAACCACTCCTCCCATCCTTATTTGAGCTAGGATTTCACCCTCCTCAGACATCCGTCATTTATTGTGACAATTTAAGTGCCATAACATATTAAGCAAATCTAGGAACGTATGAAACATTTAGCATTGGATTTCCACTTGTTCGTGCAAAGGTCCAAGACGGCTCCTTGCGTGTCACCCACACACATTTCAAGAGATGATCAAATCTCGGATGGCATATGTGCTCATACTCGGTTTCGATTTAAGCAAATTAATCATAGTTTTTTCCTTGTGATTGAGAGTTTTTTCCTTACATTTTTTAGAACTCATAATTCCAATAATGAGTTGTCTATTCGAGAAAGAAACATGAAGGTAACCTTAGCTAACATACCCTACCACACACTCTGAAGTGAAAATCTAATCCTCCTAGTCCTCACATCTTTTATGAAAAACAACATAACATGAATCTAGTAGTCCTACACTTTCTGTTGTTTTAATAGTAAAACTGTTGGGTAATTTGTTATCTCCCATTTATTAAATTTGTTTTCTTACATTGTTTAGAGCTCATAATTCATATATCCTATATAAATAAAGCTACTCTTAAATCTATTACATTACAAACTCAAGCATGTGGTGTTCTCAAACAAGGTTTATCCAACCGAAAACTCGAAAAGTTATAAATTCAAATCTAAATTACAAAATGCAGATTATGACAATTATTCTTCTAGGAAAAACTCGACCTCTTGTCGTTAAAAGAAAAGCCACTCTGCTATATAATTCAAAATGTAGCAAGTGTTGAACGGATCTTGTAATCTTTCATGAAGATAAACAGATAAATAGTTACCTGTTGTTATTTGGTTGAGATCCGCAGGCTTAAGATCATCCATCCTTCTTCAGTCTTGGTTCTCGTTTATGGTGTATGGTGAGGATGGTAGAAATAGATTTAGGGAGAGAGAGAGAGAGAGAGAGAGAGGAGGCCGAAACTTTTAGTAGGTGAGGAGGTGTTTTGTGATTAACATTTTTCTCTCATTTAGTCTCCATATATATACACCCAAGGGGAAACCCTAATGCTATCCATAAGGGCAATTATGTCCATCAAATAAATGCCAGATAGAGTCAATTAGGTAATTGATCATTTAAGATAAATGATTTAAGACAACATAAGATATATTTATATTATATATATATATACTAGATTATATACCCGTGAGCTTCACGGGTTGTGTATAAAATTTTAGAATACATATTAATCATTAAAATAAAGCAAACTTTGATCAAATAGTAGTAATAAATCAAAAAGCTAATAGAGCGGTATAATGCCAATTTTTTTTTTTTTTTGAACGGCGGTATAATGCCAATTAACATTGAAGATTGAAAGATTGTTTCATTTGAGATATAAATCGGGTTATTAGAAAAACAAAATACATAACACATCTATGAAAGAAACAAAATTTGTTGGTTTCGGATTACTACGATCTTTAAAAAACTATTTTAAATAAAAACTATTTTTTTTAAATGGTTAAAAACGTTTTAGAAACTGCTATTTTTATTAAAAAAATTGTAATTTTATTTCCGAAAACTTGTTTAAAAAATATTGGTTAAAATATACAAAAATAAAGTTAAAAGGTTTGAGTAGTAGTTATGTATAATTTTAAGGGGATACAACACTTAAAAACCAATTATAGGAGATACGAATAGTAACATACTTTTTTAACACATCTAGTTCGATACATTACATAAGATATTGATATGTTGAGTTGCTTTTAAGAATACTCTTTTAGTAATATTGATCTTTTTTTATAGCAACCTTAGATTGCTTGTTAAAACAAAAAACATTTAATCGAATAAAACTTTATAATCAGCCACGTGTTGCAGCGGAATTTTGTTTTTATCGGTCTCAAGAGTGATTTGTCATGCTTTGTTGTCGCCCTGTTCATAAAAAAGTAAAAACGAAAAAACTGACATAGAAGAAATCTAAACCTACAGTTGTTTGATATCACAAAGCATTGGTTGCGTAGTTTTAGAATTATGATGATCCCAAGTAGTCCATCTCAACCCATTGTTGCATATGGCAATATAGAAGGTAAAGAGGAAAAGGCGTGACAAAAGAACTGTGTGAATACGAATCAAACAATTTGATCAGGTCAATATGTGTAGCTCAAGAAAGAACAAAAAGAAAGCCATTTATATGTTAGATAATAAACTAAACCTAGAGTACTTTTGCATATGTCAATGTGATCCCATAACTTACCTAATTTTCATCATACCCGAAATTCAAAAACTGAACAAACGGATTTATATATGAAATGATCAATATGTATCATTTAATACTTTATTCAATAAAGTCACACAAAACTTAGTCCTTTTGAATTTTATATACATCATGTGAAACAATAATGAAAACCAAATTAACACCTAAATTTTGGCCTGAACATCATTCTTTTTTAAAACAAACCGTTTGGGCCAGAATATATTTGATTTGTTACCTGACATGTCTCCTCCGTTATGCTAGGATTATAAGATTTCACCAGTGCGTCGACTGCTGCAGCATAAAAGTCTTTGTACCCTGACTCAGAGGGTGAACCCTGTTTAACACAACCTTTATAAAGCATAAAATGAAAGAACCAATAAATCTTTTTAAAGGCTCACCGAAATAGCAACTAATGCCTCGATAAAGAGTGTTACAAAGCTCTAATTTTTTATTTTAATTTTAGTACAGACTCACCAATCAAGTGGCAAAAAAGTTTTACTAAGTTGTTAGTGCTCACCCTGCATATGCTTAATCCAAATCTCCACTTTCTTATGAAGATATATAATCTACACTTTATTATGATGATTATAGATAAATGTTAATCAATGTTTAAACACCAACAATAATAATATTATATTGTTGATTGATTATAACATATCAACAGTATTTATCTAAACAACCCTGATTCATATAAGCCCTATATCCATTTGTATAATCTATTTTATGAAGATTTCAAAAAAGATGCAAATTTGATAGTTATTACTATTCATCTTGCAGATTACATATATAGGTACCATTTATTGCAGATTGCAATTCCGTTTCAATTAACTCGTGAACTCAACAGAATGATGATGACATAGATAAGCCATTATAGAAAGATGGGAAAATATCTTCAAGAAATGTTCTCTGACCCAAACAGATCGTTTTAAAATCCTATCATTATTATTCTATGAATTAAACATGGATCAAACCACTCACCAAATCGCCCAAGTAAAATAGATTTGTTACCTGACCTCATCGAGTTTTTCACCCAAAATACAGCAGTTTAAGATCGATTCTTCATGTTATAGCAGTTGACTTGTTCAACCCATTCCAAATAGTTTAAAAGTGAATTTTTGACCCATTACAGCAGTTCCAAAAAAGGCTTTAAATGGTGGTAAATCCATACATAGAACTCTTTGGTGTGCATTATCAGAGTTCAAAATTCATCAACCTAAAATTGATATTCATTATTCATACAACAATTGCATAAAGAAAAAGGTGTAAACAACTGTACATCACTACCAAAATCATGATAGAATGTAGACCTTAATCAAATTGGGATCGGTGATTTAAATGAAGTATTTAATACCATACATGCTAGTCATGGAAACGCTGCAATCATCCCATCTCTAATTTCCAAACAAAATGATGGTAATGTGCACCATCAACTTGGATTTGGGACTTCCACATCGGCACCATTCTGAAAGTAGCTCTAGGTGCACCATACACCTACATACATACAAAGAACTCGTTTCATCATATCAGTTTATCAGGAGAAATGTACTTCATGTAATAGAACATTATTATGAAAGTACAATCAAAGAGAGAGAAGGTTTAAGTTTGTGCCTTTTTAATATTATTGAATCACTCAGAAGTTCTTAAGTTTGTGCCTTTAGTCAACTGCAAGAGCCACAAATAAGATTTAATACATAAATTGAAGAGTAAATTGTCATTTTCGTCCCTGTGGTTTGCTCAAAATTGCCAATTCAGTCCAATAGTTTAAAAATTGCCAATTTCGTCCCTGTGGTTTGCAAAAATTGTCAATTCAGTCCAAAACCAACAATTTCTTTGGACTGAATTGACATTTTTTGCAAAAGCACAAGGACGAAATTGGCAATTTTTTTATAATATTTTGGATTGAATTGGCAATTTTTTCAAACTACAAGGACGAAATTGACAAATTTTAAACTATTGGACTGAATTGGCAATTCTAAGCAAACCACAGGGATGAAAATAACAATTTACTCTAAATTGAAAGAAAAATTAGGACATAATGAGATGAACACCAGATTTAAACCCTGAAACCAAGAACTGAAGTTAATTAGTGCCAATATCTAAAGTAAGCGATATCAGAACCGATACAATAAACTGAAATTTTAAACAGTTTCAGGAAACAGATGCTAAATCTTCCAAACACAACAAACTGATTGAAGTTTGGCACAAAATACTCAAATATTCAAATGAAAAGGCGAGAAAAAAGAACAAATTGAGTAGGCGATTAATGTCAATTAAAACTACATTCCAAGAGCATCTACAGAAAAACACATTAATGCTTATTTGAGTTTCCTTGAAGCTATTGATTCTAAACACTGCAAAAATCATGAATTCTAAACGATAATGAAATAAAAAAGAAAGTGTACCTCAAGTGGATTGTTTGAGAGGGAGAAGTGTGAACTTATAGAACCAAATTCGTGTACCAATTTGAAATGAGATTTTAAATTGAGCGCCATTATTATCCAGTTCATGTCTTTAATTCTCGTAGACTTTAAATCTCTGTCAAAGAGGAGAATCTCTGCTTTCTTAATATCAAAAGGACGATTTCCTCTATGCTTTATCCGAATTTGGGTGTCTGCAAGCTCTGTGTTTCGGATCGATTTTGAATTAGGGCTCAAACTGACCCAGTGCCCTTGCAAAAATAAATGAAGAGAGAGGCAGAAGATACAAATTTCTGGTCAACACCAGCGTTTCTTGCTTTATCTGGCATTTTATATATTAATTAATTAATTAAAAAAATATAAATTCTATAAAAATTACACATGGCATCATATTAATGAGGGTGAGCTAAAAGTTTGCCACATAAGACACACAATTGAAATTTCAAGTTTAAAAATATTCAAGTTGAATAACCCCATTTTTATAGTAAGTGTTTAGTAGAGTAAGAAAAATTAACACACAGTGCATACCTAGATTTATGCGGTGAAGCAACGGTTGCGGAGGTGGAGACGATGACTTAGACGGCTCAATAATTGCCAATCTACGGTCGCAACTTCCAGTCACCACTTCCGGTCGCAACTCCGTTCACTACTTCCGGCTCAGATCCGAAATCGGTGTTGGGTGTCTTCGATGACTCGGATCTTCAAGCGGTAGATGGACGACTCAGATCCGAAAATGGTGTTGGGTGTCTTCGATGACTCGGATCTTCAAGCGGTAGATGGACATGAGTCGTATATGGTTTAGGTTGTACTGATGCGAGGTCGTAGCAAAGGTGGAAGGTGATGGCGGATGTAGTAGGTGGTGGTGGTCGGTTATTTAGATCTGAAGAGAGTACATTTAAAAATAGAGAGAGAGAGAGAGAGATAAGTCTGCAAAAATTACAGGGCTACAGAAGCTCTTTTTTCAAATTCCTATTATGCCCTTCCTAACTAAAAATAAAGAAAATGGTGAATTAATTTAAAGGAAAAATGCAAGAAAAAATGTCATCCATTGACATACCGTAGGCCTCTTCCCTCTGGGTCACAGCGATTGTTATCCAGCCATTCTGTCAAGGTTGTCCTCGAGGATTTGGGGTTGGATGCTATATCGCGCAAACGCTGGCTGGCCCTAAAACTAATGCTCTGCATACCCTCGAGATGCACGCATAACACCTGAACGGCTGGGTCGCGATGGTGTATTGGGTAAGCAAAGATCCGCCAGGCAGCCTCGTGCGGACAAACATAACGGCCGTCGAGGTAATTCTGAATCTCATCTACCTCGACAGAAGGCTGGTCACCTGAGGCTGAGGCTGCAGCCGGCGTTCTTGACAGCGAGAATCGGATACGATCTGAGCCTTTGGATATGTACTTAAACAGGTATTTAATAAGCATGCTCCACCCACAATACTCAACATTGATATGGGCATCGAACCGTAGGCACAACGATCTATTATACGGCACAACAAATCTGTTATCAAGAGGTACGCCGTTTTTTAAGAAAGGCAATGAACCTCTAGGCCTCTTGTAATAAACATAACCCTCCGAGTCAAACCGGGTGGCCTGCTCATACAACTTAGGAAACGACTTTGAGCATCGGCCATCAACCATGCACGGAGAGCTCTCCCTTGCCAAGCCACACGGACCATGAAGCATTGACTCAATCACAATCTTGTATAGAACAGGATCGTTTGCTGGGTCTGGCAGCTGAGCAGAAATGAACTTGTCAAGGTCAACAGGACTGTCAATCTTGCAATGGGGCGCAACCCACAGTAATGTATGGCAATGTGGAAGGCCCCTCTTTTGGAACTCAATGGTGTACAGGTCTGCGGTGACCTCGCCAAATGGCCTATCAGTCTTCAAGAACCTAATAAACGACTCTACTTTCATCTGGAACACTCGCGTAATAAGATCGGCTCTGTCAGGCGCACTGATCCTGGGATTGCGGGCCAGTTCACGCGTGATATCTGGCCACCTCACATTGCACGTAAAGGTTACGAAATACTGCGGGTTACCATGAACCCTACAGATGGCTAACGCGTCCTGGTAATGCTTATACATGTACCTAGGACTGCCAGTAAATGACGCAGGCAGTATGACACGCTTGCCTACCTCGTGGCCTTCTGTATCACCCCTTGACACAGCATCATGTATGCCATGTAGTAGGTCGGTGCGCAGGGCATCTTGGTTTGAACGTAAGTAGTCAAGGCGATACTGTTCGATACACACGTATGCATCCACCAAGTATTGTTGCAAAAGTTGTCCCGCCTGAAGGACGTGAGTGTATGTAGACTGGCGCTCGTGTAACTGATACGCATAGAACATGTTCATGGTCAGTTTACGGTCTTTCGAGCCCGCATCAGCATCCAACCGCAGTGCCGGGGACCAGCCGTGACCGCCAGTAGGAAACAACAAAGGATACTGCAAAGGCATATATGACGGATGTCGTTTATCGACCCTGTGAAGACTGCCGTCCTTCCCATGTATGACGATGTCGTAGTCTGTCGTGTTGCAGTCATCACCGAACACAATAGCACCGAGGGTCCCCTCCGCAGGGTCATCATAGCTCCTTTCTTTTGGCCCGCTATACAGCTTAATCCCAAAGTCAGGCACATCCTCGCGCGCGCACATTTCCACTGAAGTCTTGAACAGCTTCACATATTCATTGACCGAGGCAAACATATCAGCAAGAGCAGAGACAACCTGTGGGGATAAATCTTTCTTTCTCTTCTTCTGAAAGGGACGCAGCCTGTTGGTGACCTCATTGTCAGTGTCGAAGATGTACATTTGTAGGAACTCAGGATGTTTGCCAGGATTTGGACATAACGATCCTAATAGATGAGAGACCTGCCCTGAGATTTTAAAACACAAAAGGACCTGGTTTCTTGTTAATCTCATTATCTACGGCAGCCCCAAAGGAAGTCATAGCAAACATAGAGTTATAAGCACGAATATTAGAGCGGAACTTAGGATCAGAGAAGAGGATCTTAAGAGTGTCAGGTGGCGCAATAGGGTAATCCAGCTTGAACTTACCGCCCCTCCAACACGTAGAATATGCAAGTTCATTTTTTTTACGTGGGTTAGTCACACGTTCAGCATACCAGAAACGTGCATGGCAAAATTCATAGACACAGGTACAATCACCAAGATCTTCATAGAGTTCAGACGCGGGACGGGACACAGAGGCATCAGAGGAGCCAATGGGAGGAGCAGACGAACCACCGGAGGGCACGTTCCTTAACGCAGCGGCCCTAAGCATCGACGCACGTCTTCCAAACTGAGATGATGATTGTGTGCCAGTGTATGGCATAGCAGATGATGCAGAAGCGGACGCATCAGGAGCTAGAGTCTTTCGCTTTCTACCCATTATAAGTATGAAAACACATATACACACATACACACATACATACACTTATATAAAGGTAAACCGACACACACAAACAACACATATATATACATATACATATAAATATACTTACATAACACAAAAGTAGAGATATAAACACAAACGCATGTATATATATATATATGCACAAACTGACCACTAATAATATATATCTATATATATGAGTAAGTACACCATAACATATGAAAATACAAACGTAGACAGGCTCTTACCGAACAATAGCAAGAGCAGAATCCATTGTCCTAGAGGAGGCAGTGTCTGCATCAGAATGAATCAACAACATAACATCAGCAACACCGAGGCCAGAACCAAAACCAACCCATTGGGCTCCAATGACCACATGAACTTTTTTTATTTATGGTGTAAACAATCATGTATTTGAACTTTTTATTCATATACACAGCGAGGAAAAAGAATCAGATTAAAGATGTTTGAGTGGGAGGCTTTGAGGCTGAGGTGTACGCATGATACAAAAGATATTCATGCTCCTAAACTATAGACAATCTGTTTTGTCTGCCTAGCCTCATACAAACAATTCAACATGCATCATACACCAGATCATAGCCAACCCACTGACCGACCTCATGTAGCCAGGTATTCAAAATACATTCCAAACAGAGAAGGAAACTAAACCTTAGTTGTTCTTCTTTCCAGTCATAGTCTGCAACAAAAAGTTAACCAAGTAAACGTAGGAACCAAACAAAGAACATGATCAGGCTTAAAGCACAACACAGAGCACCCACGGCATATTTTTTTTTTGGAAAACAAAGGCATAAAAGAGATCCTCCATATCTCATATTGTAATTATGTTGAGATTGTAACAAACAAAAGAGACAAACACAGACTCACATCTTCCTTTGCCTAAAGATGGCTAAGGCATGACAGCCTATGTGAAAAAAGGGAAAACTTAAACAAACATCATCCCATGGTTTTCTGTCAATGAAAACCAAATCACAGCCTAATTTCTTTATAGATTTTACACCAAAGCCTTAATGTTTCATCCTCACAGTATAACCCCCCCCCCCCCCCGAAACACACAGATTCAAATATCTCATATTGTAATTATGTTGAGATTGTAACAAACAAAAAAGACAAACATCAGATTCACATGCTTCCTTTGCCTAAAGATGGCTAAGGCATCACAGCCTGTGTGACAAAATTACAGGAAAATCTTAAAGAAACATCATCTCATGGTTTTCTGTCAATGAAAACCAAATCACAGCCTAATTTCTTTATAGATTTTACACCAAAGCCTAATGTTCCTCCTCACAGTATAACCCCCCCCCCCCCCCCAAATTACACAGATTCAGAGGCTAACATCAGACACAGCCCGCAGCAAAGGGCAACATAAAACCTCAACAATGGCACACAGACACAGGCAGCAAAGGGCAACATAAAGCCTCAAAATCTAAAAAAAACCAAGATCAGACAGCAAAGCCAAGCACAAAAGCGTAAAACTAAAGCAAAGCCAAGCAATTGAAACATAAATTCAAGCAATTTGAAGCAATCGAAACCTAAATTACCGGGATTATAACTCACCGGTGGTACAGAAAGGCGATGGTGAAGGATACACAGGCTGTGTTTAGCGTGTATATAAAGAACTCAATCATCGCATATCAACCGATGGCAATAGTAGGCATGGTACAAAGTACTGTTCACAGAAGTGGTCGAGGACGATGAACGCACGCGCACGTATGGGGTAGCCGACAGAAAGAGGGTAAAGGACGACGCAAGAAACAACCGGTGGGCCCTGCCCAACTAAAAGGAGTCAAAGAATGATAAGGTCTATTCTGCCCTTAAGTTTAAACAATAATTACTAAAACGCCACAAAACTATTCATCAAAGTTTGTAAAATTATAGATTGTATAATTGGTTAATGTAGCAAATCAGCTTTGGCCAGAATTACTACTTTTGAAGATGTCATCAACTTAAGTAAGACTAGTTAATAAATTAATCTTATTTTGATAGTAAATCAGTGTGAATAAGTTAACTTGTAAAATAAAGTTAAAGGACATTATGTAGGTAACAAATCAGCTTTGGCCAGAATTGAAACCTTTATTAGATGTCTGTTATTAACTTTAAATAAGACAAGTTAATTAGTTATATGATTTTAATTGGTGATAGGGTTTTGTAAAACATAAGTTTGTAAGGTTTATATAAAACACAACTTAATAATAAGCCTCAATTTTTTTAGGGTATCCGGTCAAAACAGTCTTGATCGAAGTTAGGTTTACGATCAGATATATAAGGTTTACGTTCAGATATTTAAAGTTTACGTTCCAATAAGGCTGTTTACACATAAGAACTGGTTTGTGCTTGAGACTAGTGTACACTCGAGGATTAGTGTACGCTTAAGACTAGTGTACGCTCGAGAATAAGTGTACGCTTAAGACTAGTGTATGCTTAAGACTAGTGTACGCTCGAGGATTGGTGTACGTTTGAAATTCGTGTGCATTCGAGTGTTAGTGTACGTTTAGGACTAGTGTACATTCGAGAGTCTGTGTACGCTTGAGAGTGTACGCTTGTACACTGAGTGTACGCCTGAGAGTGTACGCATGTACACTGAGTGTACGCTTAAGAGTGTACGCGTGTACACTGAGTGTACGCTTGAGAGTGTACGCGTGTACACTGAGTGTACGCTTGTACACTGAGTGTACGCTTGAGAGTGTACGCGTGTACACTGAGTGTACGCTCGTACATGGAGTGTACGCACATGTAGAAGCGTATATAGGGTTCTGTACGCTTAAACTGAAGCGTACAGGGGCTATACGCGCGTACACAGACGCGTAAACTGTTTATACGCGCGTACACCATTTTGGAACGTGAATTGTTGAGCGTAAACGAAGTTTTTGGCACGAAATCAGTTAGTGTTTCCAAATTTTTCAAAAAGACATGAACTTTTTCAAAAAAAAAACATGAACTTTTTGTAAAAAAAACATGAACTTTTGCGAAAAGACATGAACTTTTTGCGTTTAGATGTTTAGAAACGAACTTAGAGTTTGTCGATTTTGATATATGTGTAAAACCGGTTTGATTTCGTTATTTTAACATAAAAGATTACGGCTTTTAGAATCCGTTTAAGCAACATAACGCTCTGATGCCACATGTTGAACGGATCTTGTAATCTTTTATGAAGATAAACAGATAAATAGTAAATAGTTACCTGTTGTTATTTGGTTGAAATCCGTAGGCTTGAGATCATCCATCCTTCTTCAGTCTTGGTTCCCGTTTAGGGTGTATGGTGAGGATGGTAGAAATCGAGTTAGGGAGAGAGAGAGAGGAGGCCGAAACTTTTAGTAGATGAGGAGGTGTTTTTGTGATTAACCTTTTTCTCTCATTTAGTCTCCATATATATACACTCAAGGGGAAACCCTAATGCTATCCATAAGGGCAATTATGTCCATCAAATAAATGTCAGATAGGGTCAATTAGATAATTGATCATTTAAGATAAATGATTTAAGGCCACAGAAGATATGTTTATATTATATATATATATATATATAGGTTTGGGGTAAAATACATCCAGCAAAAACGCTACATCCATTGCGGATTCATCTGGGGCGTTCATCAAGATCATCCAACAGCCAGGATCTATGGTGTTTCCGCCTATGGTGTTTTTTTCCGCCACCGAAAACACCATAGGCGGAAACACCATAGATCCTGGCTGTTGGATGATCTTGATGGACGTCCCAGATGAATCCGCAATGGATGTAGCGTTTTTGCTGGATGTAGGCTAACTCGACCACACATATTTATATATATAGGGTTAGGTTCAAATGAGAACTTTTTATTTTGAGAACTTTTGAGAACTAAATCTCAACCACACATTTCAGGGGGACCACTACAATTCATGGGAGGGGGATACATGTAAATAAACTTGTGGCTCAAATTAGTTATTTTTAGTTCTCAAATCAAATTGGTTCTCAAATGATCCTCTCCCTATATATATATATATATATATAGGGTTAGGTTCAAATGAGAACTTTTTGTTTTGAGAACTTTTGAAAACTAAATTTCAACCACAAATTTTAGGGGGGGGACCACTACAATTCATGGGAGGGGGGATACATGTAATAAACTTGTGGCTCAAATTAGTTATTTTTAGTTCTCAAACCCAATTGGTTCTCAAATGATCATTTCCCTATATATATACTAGTACTTTACCCGCGCGTTGCGGCGGCGACAGTACATAAGCATTATTCGTCATTTGTTCGCTCGTTATGGCCACACAACAGTTTGGGAATTCATTTGAGAAACAACGAACACAGTACTTGATTTTTGTTCGTTTATCCATACCCTCGTGAAATATCTTCGAATGTACGTATATTGGTTTTCTCATTTTCTATCATCGATTTAGCTTATCTACCCTTGTAGAATTCAAACAAATAATAGCAAACAGGCCAATTGAAATAGATATTGGTCACAAACATAGTAATTTAAAACCAAAAGAGTTTTAAGATAAAAGTCATCAACATAGTTTTAAAATACCAGTAATAACATAGTAGTTTTGGGTTCAAAAGTCGGGTGTAACATTAAAAGAAAATAAACATGTGAAATTTAATTTCAGTGGCAAAAACTAAAAAAGTATTCAAATGCATCTCACAAAAAGGATAGGAAAATATAAAATTTCTCTATTAATATTCAACTGAGAAAATCAAGTTGCATGAAATGAAAATGATGCATGTAAAAAAATCGTATCCACTTATGTGGAATAAAATTGGGTAACTAAACATGCTTTTGCCTCTAAATTGCCACACAGTTCTACCTCTAAAAAGGTCAAGGGTGTTTAATGTATTCCGAAACTTTCTCAAATCAAAGGGTAAGTTCAAACCAAATAAAAATGTAAGCAAAGGTGTTAATTTCTTACCATCTCTCTTACCGGTTTAAAATTGGAGCCAGTGTAAATTTATAATGTGCTACAGTTTATAGCGTGGGTATATATTAAAAATAAAAGTTTTGATAAAGTTGTAAAACTATACGATTGTAGTGTAGTGGTAAGTCTTGTACTCTGGATTTTGAAAACCAAAGTTCAAATCCAAGCCATTGAGATTTCTTTTCCTATTAACCACTTCGTAATGCTGATTTTATATTTTGATATACTTATTTTTTTCATGCTTATTAATTTCTTATAATATTTTTTCGTGTTTATTTATTAAATTTATAAATTTCTTTTATTATCTTTTATACACCTTTTATTCATTTAAGACATTTTGACTTTTTAGGTCAAATTCACTTAAAAGACTTTGTTTTGATATATGTTTTAAATAACGACTCAAACGCTCCAATCCTTTTAATAAAAAGAAATTAGGAGGTTGTGTGAATTTTAAAGCACTTGAGGCGAACTTTCAACCCATTTGCTTGTTTTTTACAACTATTTCTTTATGTTATATTTTTTACCCATTAAAAATAAATTATAATCGAATCAACCCGTTGATAAGTTTTTCGGGTAAAATTTACCACGACTACCATATAATGATGATAAATCCATAGAGACTATATAACATACAAAAGATATATAAATCTGCTATACTCGCATGTTCTTTACCACCTCTACAATATATGATGGCAATACATGATGGTTTAAGAAACTAATAGATACAAATCTAAAGATATATATATTGTTATATTCACATGTTCTCTAAAGTATCCAACAGACCAACAACTTTTTCCGCGCTCATTTCCAAACTCTCCCCATTTGGTGGTGATATATCATAACCACGCCACCACTCATGCACTTGTTCTTTGCCATATTTATCAACAGTTTCTTGTTAGTTTAGACGCTGCAGTTCCCCATACTTGAAAAACATAATATGTGTCAATAGAAATAAATTAGAGATGGATATTTAGAGTTCTTCATTATGAGACTTACCAGACGTTTTCTAATTTTCTAGTCATTTATCAGCATAAACCAAAGGCGCCTTGGATTTGACCAAAGCATTCTAGTCATCTTTTGCATCTTGGATTTGAGTCACTTCCTAAGACAAAGGTAGCATAGTTGCGGCGGATAAAACATAGGAAGAAAACCAAGGTTATTAGGACTCCACTGAAACGACCAAAATCACAGGGAAAAGATAAACTAAACAATAAATGGCGAGACTTTTACTGTTTTACAATAGCATACATTTAAAACGCCAAACAAATATTAACCAAGCAGGTGTCATTAAAGCTCCATTCTCCAAGAAAGTTAATCATCAGACTAAACCAACAATCTATAATTGTCTCAAAGTAAAAGTTCATAAATGATAACATAATCTCTGACAAATTCAAGACAGCAAATAGTTAAGAAATAATTATATTTAGGAATGAGAGCAAGAAGTGTAAAACAATTAGCCAACTCATCCATGTTAACAGCACCATCTCCACTTCGTCAACTGCTTTAATTTTTTTAAAGAGCTCTTCTTAAATAAAGTAAAACAATTTAACATGCCAGTTGATTGCCAAATTAATTTATTAGTTCTGAGAACTCAGAGAATGACAATTTCCCATCACCATTGTAATCCTCAAAACTTGCAAATAATAAAGTATTAAAAGATTAATGAACTTGTCATATTTCTACCATATCCCAGACATATAACAATACAAAAGATACGCCTTGCGAAACCTTTCTCTGTTTCAATTTGGTCCTACAAATGAAAAATATGAGATGTTAAACCTATGGAAATCAAAATTAGTAACAAGAACATGTGAGATAGTGAAAGTCCTAAAAATCAATAATACTCTTTTAATCATCCATATTTCACACACTACCTGCAATAAGAATCAACAACGCAATGATAATATATTTCTACAAATCAAAGTAACTAAACAAATGGGAATCAAAGGGCTATATCGCTACAAAGGTGTTAAGAAGTAATGTTCTTACCCACGTGGTGAAGGGTTCAAGTCCTATTGGGGACATCTAGTGGTAGGATCAGAGGAAGTTTATAATTAGTTGTTCAAATATTACCAAGGCATGAATCATTTCCTCAACAGTATTTTGGGTGCTGAAACATTTACCAACAATTTTCACCCTAAACAAATGAATGTAAATCATAGTTTGAAAACTGTGATTTGCAGATTTTGCAATATACTAAGAGTTAACAAAAATAAACTGTTGCTTGCAATTTAGTAATTTACCATATTGAAATAAACCTATTGGGGGCTGCAAATTTCTAATGTGCGGAATCATTTCTTGCTCTTTATATCAAACCCACTGTTATTAAAATAAAATAAAAAAACTATGGACCATAACTAAAGCCAAACAAGAGCAGTAGCAATAACAATAACAAAGGCTAACCTTGAAAGGATGAACTGGAGCAGTACCAATACAAGAGCAATAACAACAACGATTTGAGATTCGAGAACTTGAGATGAACTGGAATCAACTGGAATAAAACAGAATTGCAATAAGAAAACACATCACTGGTGATGAACTGGAATCAAACAAAATTACCTCGATTTAGGAATGGACTCGATTCGAGAACTTGAGATGAACTCGATTTGAGATTTGAGAACTTGCGATTTGCGATTTCAGAACATCCGATTTAGAGATGAACTGCCGATTTGAGAACTTGCGATTTGAGAATCCACGGCGTATGTATTTATATGGGTCTTAAATTTGATTTCCAAATTGAATTGCAAATTCAAATTGCCGCCCATTTCAATCTCATCATCTCTGCAACCGGCGAAGAAAAGGAGTGATGGAGAAAGGTCCCTGCACCGCCGTACTTCTGCTGGACTGGACGTTGCTTTCTGCTCTGTGCTTGCGTACTGTTAGTAAGGAGAAAAGGAACCAGATTGTAATGAGAAATTAGGGTTTAGTTAGTTTTAAGAGTTTAAGAGTTTACTTTAAGGGGAAAAGAGATGTATTATAAGGTAGTATAGATATATTTAGTAAATATATATTTTCTAACAGCAAGAGCATAGATTGTAAAAATAAAATAACGTCGATACGTGTGTATCATATTACATATATAATATGATATTTGAACATGAAGGTCGAGTAATTATCACTGTGATTAAGAGATACTATGTAGCAAAGGAAATAATGTTTCACGCCGCAACATGCAGTGGAGAATAATCTATCTATCTACTTTAATAAAAGAAAAGTTCTCACGTTGAGGTGACATCACCACAGCCCTCAAAGCGATTACCGCAATGCTTTAAGTTTCCCCGATGTTGGGGAAAAAAACCAACTCTCACGCTTTCTCCTATTCACACGCGGGTTCTTATTCCTGTCGGGTTATTCTAACCCGTTTTTTCTGGCTCCCATATATATATATATTTCGCAAGAACCTCATTAACCCTAATTTTCAATCGTCAAATATAATAGCCGTTGTCTCCTTCTGATGATCTCCCTAAGGTTCCAAATAAGGATCGATGGAAGCTTTCCTTGATTATTCAATAAATCTATAAACCCTAACTGTAATTTTATTCAATCTTGAAGGTTCATCATCATCCATAATTCTGATTGCAATTACATTGTGAGTTTTCATCCTTTTTTGTGTTTTCTTTTTTTTCTCCACTTCATTGTTTCCAATTATTTTTTGATTGTTATTGCCCCTTATGATCGATCATCCCTATGAATGTTCATACTCCTTATGAACGATGCTGTTATGAATAATTATTAGTATGAATGTTTATTGTTGTGGGTTATTATGATCGATGATCCGAATGAATTTTTTTTAGTCTTGATTATATGATTATGGGTTATATGATATTTTTTTTGGGATTTAAAGCATTCACTGCATCATATGAATAATCCACATTTGTTTGTTGGACTTCGCTTCAACTTTTTTTAAAATCATGTTTAGCAAAAGTCTATATATTGTGGGACTAATAATTCCTATCAGGTTTATGTGTCTTTTTTTGGAGTTAGTTAATTGAAGTCTTTTAGGCTATCAACCTGTTCTTACTATGGTTGTTTATGAGATTTTGATTCTCTTTGTGATTGATGTTTACATATTCATTTGCTTCTTTGGAACCATTACCTAAATTTGTAATCAACTTTGACTTAAAACATCAAATTAGTTGTGTTCTAACATCAAACCGAGTAAGAACTGTTTTGACCACCAAAAACAAATCAATCATACCGGCGAAATGCAAAACAATGACCTGAAGAAATTGATCTTGATTTTGAAAATGAAAAAGAAGACTGTGAACTTTGAATTCTATTTCATTCTCTGATTGATAGCATTTGAAACTTCATTTTTTTTTGGATTTACAGTAGACCTGATCTACTGGATGCTGCATTACTGTGACCTGAGAGATTAGATCGCCTAATTTTCTACGATTTTCCACCACCACAAGAGAGACTGGATATTCTTAATGTTCTTTCCAAAAAGTTAAGAATTACTAGATGTGGCAATCTCGACCCATTACCTTATAAATGGGTCGATTTGGCGTCTTTCAAGTTGCAACCCTTCCAATTCAATACCTAAAGGTTTTTTTTAAAGATTTGGTCCCATCTCAATATCATTTTTTTTTCCAAAGAAAGATGAACGAGTTAGGGGTGTTTGGATTTGCATCAGTTGTTTAAAATTGTATCGATTAGACAATCAGAAGTTTGAGTGTTTTGTCAAATTTTGATCAATTAAGGAGTTGGAAGATAAAACGGCCGCCCGGATTATTATTTTTGTGGAAAATCTTGATCATTTGTTTGTACAAGTGACAAAAGTTTTAAATTATACATTTTCTGCATATAAAAATGACAATAGATTTGAACTGCAAGTTTATAATGCGTGTTTTAGAATGATTTATAGCATTGATGTGCTCTTCTCTGTATGTTCTGGTTGTTTATTTTCTCATTTTCGTTCTTTGTAATCGAACAGGTAATCGAAGGAACCTATGGTGTCCCGTTCGCTTTAAATGGCGAGCCATCCGGTCTTTGTAATTGAACAAGAAATCGAATAGAACCTAAGGTGTTCGTTTGCTTTAATCGGTCAGGCAAATTATGGGTTTGTAGAAATTGGGTGCATGTTGTTTACACGTGGGTTGTTTTGTGTGCGAAGGTTTGTTTTAGCTTGCTAAATTCCGTTTCTTTGTGTTTGCAGGCTTTTGGTGTGAAGATCATCATTCCCGTTTGCTTCTATTTAGGTATGATTTTTGTTTGAAATTTCTGATGTGAACTTAAAGTGTGTATATATGAATTGAGGTGTTAAGTTGTATTCAATTGGGGGAATTTCATGCGACGCTAATGAAGAACGTTTGAAAGAGTATTTTCAAACATTTGGAGAAGTAATTGAAGCTGTCATCATGAACGATCGAACCACAGGATGTGCCCGTCGGTTTTGTTTGGTTTGGTTTGGTTGTTGTATTCGCTAACCCTACAGTCGCTGAAAGAGTTGTTAAAGACGAGCATATCATAGATGGTAGAACCGTGAGTTCAATCTGTTCAATTCATAGCTTCAAAGATTGGTTTAAAGAATAAATTTATCATAATTGAATTGAATATGTTATCAAGTATTTCAGCTTCATTTTTGAGGTTGTAGGTTGGCTTTAGGCGTTCCATAATTTGATTTTTGCTATCACTTGGGAACAATAGATTTCACCCTAAATAAATACGATTCATCTAAAGATTCTAAGTGCTTATAAGTAATATGTTCATATAATAAGCGTTCTGCTTTGAAAAATTTTCTTTCTATGTGTATATTTAGGGTGGGCTGGTCATGATTGCTTCATCATGTTAATACCAAATACCCCTGCCGCTGTAGGTTAATGAGCATCTGGTATGAGTTTCTTAAATTTTCTTTTCTATGTTTTAGTGTTTCATGAATCTAATCAGCAACCCTATAAACTCATAATCTTAACCCCAACTAGCTTCAAATTTTCAAGACATGGTAGCCATGATAATTTAATATAGTTAAAGCTAAAGTTAATTTTTTTAAAGGTCCTGTTGTGAAAATATCAATTTATTTTTTGTTCATCTCCATGATATTTTTGTTTGAAATGGTATGGATTTCATGTTTAGATGTATATTTTAATAGCACTTATAAATATCTCATCGGTGTTCATTATTCTGGTGCCTATTTTGGCTGGAACCAAACAAGGGGTTCGTTGTAAGAATTACACTTAGTTGATGTAATTTTCTATTTTATGGACCAAAATGGTTGTCATGATTCATTAACAAAAAAACTGGATCTTTCTATTTAGTTTTTCTTTTTGTGTTAAGTTATGATATATGGGTGGTTTTTGTATAAGATCAGCAAGGATACATCTATAATATAATTTGTGTTTGGGTGTGGGCTTTCTGCTACTCTTCAAAGATCTGATGTATATTTTAAACCAATTTTCTTCTTCTGCAGGTTGTGTGTTGCATCTGGTTATTTCGAGCATTTCATCTAGGTTTTTCAGGTTTGTTTTAACAAATAATGCATTAAGAACGTACAATAGAAGTTTACAACAAATATCTAAAATAGAATTATATTATTTCTAAATTTAAATATCTAAAACAATTCCAGCTTATAGTTCATAAATCATGACTCTACTATGACCAAAATCCATGTTGCTTTTATCATATTGATGTCCCCGAAATATAATGGGGCGGTGATGATAGAAGTTTATATATATATTTTTATTTCAATTCTTTCTTTTCATAGAGACTATAGTAGAGTAAATGATTGGATAAAAACTTGATCAATTTTAAACAACAGTTCTTGGTGCCTTGGTGGTGATTGCCTCTTTTGTCTAGATTTTAAGAACATAATATGCTTTTTTGTTGCGTAAATTACAAACTTAGTTCATGTGCTTTGTTTTTAATTGCAGGTTAAATCCATTCTTTAATTTATCAGAGCCGTCATGCACCTACACTATATGCAGTGGTATAGGTTTTTAGATGCACCAGTGGTATAAAATGAACTTAAGTGTATAGATTATTTCGGTACTAACTGCACATGCTCTATATGTTGTAAATGTCACTTCTGGTAGTAACTGTCTTGGATCTTATCTTTATCCTTTGATTATGATGATATAATTTGATTTAAAGTTTCGTTTCTTATGAAGCCATGAAAGATTAAGACTGTCACTTTGACGAATACTTCTGGAAGTTATTTTTTTTTTCTCTATTTTAGATTTCACTTGCTCGAGATTTCAAGAATTTTCAAACTTCCATTTCAATGAAATTAAATCCGGTTATTTATCATCGGATCATGTTAAAACATTATATTCATTAACACCCATGTGTAGTTATTTTAAACAATATGGTTTGTTCATGTGCATTATAGAAATCTAATTTATCTGGGATAAACAATTACCGATTGGATCTAAATTTTTGTTAAACCCCTTTTATGTTTAATTTATATATTTACTATTGTGTGTTTTTGATATTGTAAAACGTCCACGTCTACACGATAATTATATGTTGTTTTATCAAGAGTGAAGAGTAGGTCTGGATTGAAAGTTCTCATTTTAGATGAAGATGGAAGAGTTACAAACAAGACCGTAAATGTTATTATAATATTATTTTTGTTTAACAATTTTTATTACACCCCAGCCATGCGATGCACGGGTCGTACGGGTCTCAAAGGCTAATAATGTAATATATACATGTATGACATAATTTTATATTAGAACGTTTAAGTGGCGCTCTTAAAATATCTCTTTATCCTCCATTAATTATAGCTAAAAGAAATCTATTTAAATCTATTTGAGAAGATATTCTACTATATATAAAAATTAGTTAAAAGTGTAAGTTTTAGAACACAATATATATACCGCACATAGCACATGGTAGTAAGGTACAATTACCGAAAGCTATTATAAATCCTAAACAAAATATAATGGCTAAATCAAACATAGTGACTTATTATATTATAACCTCATATGTATGCTAAATCAAATATAATGGCTTATTATATTATCAAAGCATCATGTACAACCTCATATGCATGATAAATCATTAAAGCATGGTGTACAACCTATTTGCTTTACAGCTACCATATCCACCTGCTTCCATTCACTAACCCTAACGCTGTGTTCCCGAGTTCATTTAACGAGGGAAAGGAAAGGAAAGGAAAGTAAGTTTAAAAACTTTTGTGTTCCTGAGTTTCATTTAAGGAGGGAAAGGGAAGGAAACAAAAAAAAAGTTGTGTTCCCGAGTTTCATTAAAGGATAGAAATGGAGGGAAGGGGAGAGAAAGTTAGTTCATTTTCTATTGTTTTTCTTTCCTTCCAAATCCAAAGTTAGTTCATTTTCTATTGTTTTTCTTTCCTTCCAAATCACAAGGATTTGGAAGGAAAGAAATCACTCTCCTTCTCTTCCTTTATCTTCTTTTCCTTTATCTTCCTTTCTTTTATCTTCTCTTCTTTTCTCTCTTTAAGTAAACTCGGGAACACAACGTAAATGTTCTCCACTTCTCCCTCCCTCACCTCTCTTACCGTACCTCAGACCACCATACTCCCCATTCTTACGCAACAACTGATCATCCTAGATCGCAGATAGAAAACCCAGGTACGTAATTATTTTGGTTCATCCTTCCTATTCGATTTCGTCTTCTGTATGTATTGGTGATTTCATTTGTTTTGGTTAGAGGATGTTTTCCGTCATGAGTTCTTAACCCCTGAGATCGTTCTTCTTCTTTCTCTTCTCCAGATTTGATTCTACACAGCGGTGCACTCACGTTGATTCTTCGTAGTTGGCTACCCTACGGTTATCCGGTGTATCCTACAGGTATCTTCCTTCGATTCCCCCAATTTTCTTAAACCTAAAGTTTTAAAACCTGCAATTTTCTTAAACCAGATCTGGATTGGTTTCATATGTGCTTCAATTGATTTTTTCCATCGCTAATTGACATACAAACATAGTAAGGTTTGTCAATATAGCTAGGGGTGTTCAAAACCAGATATCCAGAAAATTCGGATATCCGAAGTTTCGGATAGTTGATTTTCACTATCCGAATCCGTATCCGAAATTTCGGATTCACTATCCGAATCCGTATCCGAAATTTCGGATATCCGAAATTTCGGATACGGATTCGGATAGTAAACTGGATATCCGAATTTTCAAAATAAAAAATAAAAGTAAAAAAAAATATATACATTCAATCTCTAAAATTATTAGTGATAAACATCCAAATGAGCAAATAGTCTAATACAAGTACATTAAATAGTCAAACACCAACAAAAAATTAAAAATGTCTCGATGTTGAAGCTCGAATCCGTGTACAACAAGCTCGATGGCGAACTATAAATCAGCGGTATAAGGCAATGAGCCAGTGAGGGTCGAGATTTGGAGGACGGCGAGATCCAAAGAGGCAAAGAGAGTGAACATCGGAGTTTAGAAATTTATATTTAGTGTTTCTTAAGTTAAAATATGTTAAACTAAATAATAAATATAATTTAATATTTGAAAAATATATATTTCGAATATTTTTCGGATATCCGAATATCCGAAAATGTTCAAAATCAATATCCAAATCCGAATCCGAAATTCGGATATCCGAATTTTCGGATATTTTAGATTCGGATTCGGATTCGGATTTTTTTGAACACCCCTAAATATAGTTTGCTTGGTTTCATCGATTAGCTTAGTTCCATCAATTATATGGCAACTTTTTTACCATAGTAGCACATAATGGCCGAACATGGTGAGGCTTACTTCTGCCATATATTTGGTGAATAAAGGAACAATTATAAAGTAATAGTACAAAATATATCTACTAAATCGGACATATAATTACTCTCCGTGTCTACAAAGATCAACACATGTTAGGTGATTTTTTTATGTAATGATAGTAAATGATAATTTTTAATTAGTTGAAGATTTCTCTTGGAGCGTACTTTTCCAATCAACGTTCCTTTCGGTATGCCCTGACTTATTTGGTTCGTAGATTAAAGATTTCAAATGACTGGTTGTTCTTTGCTCTGTTTTTTTTTTCTTAAACCCTAGAGGCATGCGTTATAGGAATTATGGTAGGTTTTTAGATTTTGTTGTGGAGGTGGGGGGGGGGGGGGGGGGGGGGTAGAAGATTTATTAAAGATAACTTTGGAGTGATTGGCCTTTGAATTTTGCTTAAGAATTCAAGATTCGTGTAAAAAGATGGAATATTGTAGTATATGGTTGCAGACCTGGATTAAATTTTCACACATAGATCCATTATCAAACAATCATTTTAAAACCATACATTAAGACTTTCACTTTAACTTCCTATTACATAGTTATTTTGTCATGAATGTTCTTAGGTTATTTTAAAAGTCATTTTACAATTTGCACTTTATTGCTTATAACATTTCATGTAGATCGAGACTTTAATCCATCCTTGGACTTGACTAACTACATTGACTAGGTAACTGTTGAAGCATTATTTATGTTCAATTTCACTTTTTATGTTATATATATATATATATATATATATATATATATATAGGGAAGTATAGTGTACAACTTATTTGCTTTACAGCCACCATATCCACTTGCTTCCATTCACTAACCCCAACCATCCCGCCTCCGTGAGATAACAAAACCCTGCACCGACTCATCTCCACCGTCTACCTCCCATTCGTAACCGTCAGGATTCCACTGACCCACCAAGCGACACATAGACATAGTGGCCCACCTTACCCATGCCCAGGACCCTCCTTAGAAGTTAGAACGTGATCTAAAATCTTATCAAATAACTATTGCATTCGCATGCTTGATTATTTCTTCATTTCTAAATAGATTTTCTTTACATATTACTTTAACCATAAAAATGGACCTGCACGATGATTTCTAAATTATATATAGACATATAGTTATTGCTGATTTATAACACGGGTTCTATTAACTATGTTAAAAACCTTTAGAAAGGTAAAGAATGATTGAATTAAGATAATTTATTAATTTTATAATAAAATTGTGAGACATGTGTCTCCTTATAATCACACTTACACAACTCTCAATGGGACTAAAACTTAAAAAAAAATCATTTATTAGCTATTTGAGTTATATTTGAGATTATGATTGGAGGTACTCTCGAGAGGGAAATCTTTAATTTTCTTTTGTGTTATAAGTGCATTTTTAGGTTCATTTTTTACTTAATGAGTTTTCAAACAATTAAAGAATTTAATGTAACCTGTGTTTGGTTTTATAATCTGCTAAATTCCACCTTTTTGGTCAATTTCTCAATTTGCTCAAAAATGTTCTCTTTAGCTACTTATTTTGATTTGTTTTGACGTTTATTTTGATCATATTTGTGTGCAGATATGAGGTTATTTGTATTGCAGGTGTCCTATTTGTTTGGTTTTTGTGAGTTTTTGCTTTTTCCTTCTACTGTTTTCCAATCACATTTGTGTTAATTGTTATCCTACACTGGAAAGGGTTTTAAATGGATATTTATACTAATAGAATAGGATTTATACATCAACAATGGTTTCAATCATCTTACTTTGATGCATCATTAAGATCATAAATTGGAGATCATGTTTGATTTTTATAGTGTTGGATTTTGATATAAATTTTGTTGCTTATTGAGTTTCTGGATGTTTTACTTAGATATAGTTAATTATTTTTTGGGATGAGCATTAGTGTTAGGGAAAATTTCCTAAATCTAATGTTTATTTTCCTGTCATTTACTTTGAAAAGCATACCAATATTGGTAGAAATATCTTAAATGATGTTGCTGAATCTTTGGCTACTATTTGCAGGTTTGCTTTTGGCCTCTTTGTGTCACCAATTAATGTAAGTAATAAGTATCAACATAAACCACTTATTCATTGTGTTTATACAAAGCAATCAGGGATGTGTAACAACCTGTTAACAAACACATGATAGTTTGGGTGATGGTATAGCCATACATATACAAAGCAATCTCATTGTCTACATAACAAACAAATGATAGTTCGGGTGTTTAATTCTAGGTAAATAAATGATACTGCAACGGTACATGTGTGGCAACCCGTTTTGAAATATTTAAGTGGTCGTTGATTCGTAATAAAAGATACAAACACATGAGGATTCTCAAAAACACCATCAAAATGCATCCACGGCGAAGCGTGAATCGCAACATCTAGTTATATAAATAAATTTAAACAATATTAAGCGCACATGGTACATTTTGAACCATTTGTTATCGTTACTATATAAACATACATCAACAATTTTTTTTTTCTTATTCAAACATAACAAATTTAACATATGTTTTAGTGGTTTAATATGTATAGTCGTGTGAGTTTAGTAAAAAAGTTGATGTCATGTAACATATATTTCTTTTAATTTTTTTTTATTTCTAATGTCAACTAGTTTAGAGTACGAATTGGATATAATAGTTACAATTGTTTATTCATATCTTTTACGTTGTATGCTTGAGTTTAGAGTACGAATTGGTTATAATAGTTATAGTCGTTTATTCATATCTTTTACTTTGTATGCTTAACCCTTTAAGGGTTTAAACCTCTTAGGGATTTCTTAATTTCTATTTATTTTACGTAACGTTACGAGAATACAACTATTTTAATTATACAACATGTTATCATCGTGACAAGAGAATAGAATAAGAATAGTTTAAAACTCAAATAAAACCATCATTATCACATCCATTTCGTGACATGACTCATGACCATGAGGACACTTGAACAACAGCATACTGGGTCACTGGGATGGAGAAGGGCCCATTATGTTAAAAGTTATTGACATGTGCTTATTTACGGGCTTGAGTTTTGTGGTTTAGGGTCTTGGAACGTGGAGTACACCGACCTGCATACTGATAAGGATAAGGCCAATTATTATTAATTATGCCATGTTCTATTCGTATCGGAAAAAAAAATTTGTACCGATCTTAAACGGGGGTAGAGATCTCCACGCCCTATTTAAGTCTTAAAATAAAATTCATGTTAAATTAACTAGTTTTATTATTTAAAAGAGGCAAACGAGCAAAGACTACGACTAACGAGTAACATATAACGAGTATTATTTTTTTTTAAAGATCAAACGAGCAACGAACAAAGAGTACGAGTAACGAGTACGAGTTTATTTAAAAAAGTCAAATGAGTAACGAGTAACAAATAACTAGTTTTATTATTTAAAAAAGGCAAACGAGCAAATAGTACGACTAACGAGTAACATATAACGAGTATTATTTTTTTAAAAGGTCAAACGAGCAACGAGCAAAGGGTACGAGTAAAGAGTACGGGTATTATTTAAAAAAAAGTCACGAGTAACAAACCACTATTATTTTTATTACGCCATATCGTGTTATACGGTTTACAATGTTTGACTAAGGTTGTAAAATATGGTGTTGTTATAAAATAAGGGTTTTTCATAAAAAAAAATTAAAAAATTGTGTTAGTAAAAGAGTTGGAAAAAAGGCAGAAAAAACAACAACAAAAAAAAAACCTCAGCTATATGACCCATTAAGACCCATACGACCCACTTAAAGCCGGTGCAGATTAATGAATGACCCGATACAAATATCATGACCCTTAATTATACGATGTATGTGAATCACTAAATGTAAAGGTATCTTTAGGATTTGACACGTGCATGTAGCTACAATCCTCTTTTATAGTTATTAGTTTTATCACTTTACTATGTTAGTAACCCGTGTATTACACGGGTTGAGTTCATAATATTATATACATATATAAAAATGGTTAAAATAATCAAATTTACTATGTTTGACAAATTGTTGATCAGTTTTTTAAAAAAATCAAATTATTGAGTAAATTTAATTATCAAATCACATTAAGTTTGTCAATTTTGTTTTTAAATGGAAATTTAGTTTTGACAAATTTGGTAATTATACTTAATTGATAATCTAATAAATTGTTACTTGAATGTGGTTATGACATGTGGCAATGTTGATGTGGACCACCTAGAAATGTGACATGTGGCACCTATTTTACTGCTTTATTAGGATTAAATATGTGCGTATTTTGTTTTATGAGTTTGTATTTTTTTTTATTAATCTATTTCAATAAATTACTCAGTTGTGTAGAAAGTAATATTGACCATTGATCTGATAAATCAGTGGTTCAGATCTTGTTAAATCTAATTCAAACGTGAATAAAAAAAATTAAGCGTGAAAAAAACGTGGATGAGTAAAATGGGTATGAGCTAGCATTATTGACATTTTTAAGTTTCTCTTGACATTAACATTTATAACTTTTTTATATGACATCTATTTATAAAAAAATTACACCATAAAATCGAACATTTAGTTCTTTTTAAGTCGAATATAGTATTACTATATTTAAAAAAAACTTTAAAACTCGTCTTTTTAAGAGCTTTTTGTCACAACATATTTGGTGGTAAAATGATGACAATTACTCTTTTGACACCATTTTGTTACAAAAAACACAGTGGCAAAAAACGTGTGACACCCTTTGACACCTATTTGCTACCACAAAAAATTGGCTATAGTTTTCTAGTTGTATCCTAGTTTCGATCCTCACTTCCACTACTCTTTTTTATATAAATTATTTCACAAAATAATAGTTTTCTCATTGTTGTATTATTAATAATCAATAATAAATAATAATAGACAAAAATAAACTAAACTAAAATAACTTATAAACAACTTTTTCTTTTATTCTTGCGATCGGAAAAAGCGGGTTCAAATTTTGCAACCAATTTGTTACTGGAATTTTATTTTATTTTTAATTTATTTTTTCATTATTATTTTGCCACTGATGAAATATTGCCGGTCGTAAATTTTGACACCGTATTACGATTGGACTAATTTTCTTTTTTAATTTTGCAACCGGTATGAGTTTGGTCGCAACTCGGTCAAATTTTAAGACTGCATTTTTCGACCGCGAAATCAGATCGCATATGTTCAGTTTTCTAGTAGTGAGAAGTTTCTTTACGCAATAAATTTCTATCATAAATAAATATAATCATTAACGGATGTGGCAAAATATGTACGGTGAAGACGGTATTCACTTACGTCTTTTTCTATATTAAAGTTCGCACTCGTAAACTTTACGACGGTGACATTAACTTGGTTAACTATTATCATATTTTGTTTGTTTTTTTTTCTTTTTTTTTAACGGCCAACGAATGCCCCGAAAAATCCGGGGACTATTTACACCAGTTGAGCTCATTCCAAAGAAAATCCACCTCCGCGAGCGGCCGAGTGGTAAAACATGAAAGCTCAAGGATCGAACTTGTGACATTTCAGCCCCAAATCTCTCCTCATCGCCATCATATTATGTAATAAGAAGCATGAGGTTGCGGTTACTGTCATGGTTTTGTAATTATTGAAGGTATGGTATCTACGAAAACAACAAAAATTACGTGTAAAAATAAGTGTTACAGACCAAAATGACTTGCAAAAAAAAACTTATTTTAAAAATATAAAATAATGTAAAATAGTGCACAAAAGATTAAAAGAAAGAGTAAAAGCATACCATTAATAGTTGACTCAGATTCAAATAGAATTTACGTTTGAAACGTAACCCAGCTTGATTTTGCAAAAAAAAAAAAACTTAAACAAAACGTAAATAAAACTAAAGACATCGGAAGGACATATTTCGAAATTAAAGACTCATGATCATACGTACTAAATATATAAACACACGTACGAAATGAATAATTTCTAATCGCTCATTCTACACATACATTCTCACATTCTAATTTTACACCCTTATATGTCGCATATAGAGAAAAAAATATAAATATTGACCATCTGAATTTAAGGAAATTATGTTCTGTCGACGCTATACACTTCCCACATTTTAATTTTACACTCATATACGTAACATATAGATCTATACGCAGCGTATTTGAAAAAAAAAATACAGACCCCCTGAATTTTAAAAAATTCTGTTTTACACCCGTATAAATCTATATCCGGCGTATAGCCGTCCCCAATATGTCCCATATAGGGTTATATGCGGCATATAGTCGTCCCCTATATATCCGTATAGGGCTATATGCGACGTATACCACCCTTGCTGATAACCTCGTACTGATTCGTCGTATAACCCGTGAATTTATACCCCGTACGTCTCGTATAGTGGTGTAAAAATATACTGATCCCCACAACACCCTTTCTAATATTCCATCAAATTACCTCAAACAACTTGTTAGAAAATTGAGTATAAGTAGGTACCCTCAATCACTTCCCACCTCTGCGTCTTTATTCAGACCTACAAGTGTAAGGGGAAAATACCAATTTAATGGAGTCTCTCTCCTGGGTTCTTTTAGCCACTGCAATCTCTTTACTTATGTTCAAATTACTAAACAGCCCTCACCGCACAAAAACACTTCCACCAGGCCCTCGACCATGGCCTCTCATTGGCAATCTTAACCTCATTGGCCATCTCCCTCACCAATCTCTCCACAAGTTGTCACAAACCTATGGTGAACTCATGTCCCTAAAGTTCGGTTCGACCCCGGTCGTAGTCGCATCGTCTCCCGAGATGGCTAAGCAGTTCTTGAGAACCCATGACCGTATATTTGCCTCCCGACCATCAACTGCGGCCGGGAGGTATACCACCTATAACTACCGTAATATCACATGGGCTCCTTTCGGGCCCTACTGGGCCCAAGGGAGAAAAATCTATCTTAACAAGATTTTCAGCTCAAACAGGCTTAATTCCTCCGAATACATTCGCGTTGAAGAAATGCGAATTTTCGTCTCTCGATTACACGCGTTGTCGGGAAATCCCGTCGTGCTAAAAGACCATGTTTCACGCACGAATCTAAGTGTAATCAGCAGAATAGTTTTGGGCCGAAAGTACTTTAGCGAGTCGGCAGATGAGAAGGAGATCGTGACGCTTGAAGAGTTTCAAGAGATGTTAGATGAGTTGTTTTTGTTGAATGGGGTGCTGAATGTTGGCGATTGGATGCCTTGGCTAGGGTTTCTGGATCTGCAAGGGTATGTGAAGAGGATGAAGGCTTTGTGTAAGAGATTTGAAAGGTTTCATGATCATGTGTTGGAGGAGCATCGAGCTCGAATGAAGGCCGAAGGGGAGGGTTTTGTAGCAAAAGATATGGTGGATTTGTTGTTAGAGATGGCCGATGATCCTAATCATGAGGTTAAGCTCGATACAAATGGTGTTAAAGGGTTTACACAGGTAACTAACTACATCTAGCTAGTGTTTCTTAATTCTTATCACTCGTAGTTTTATACTTTGTGACAGAAATCATACGGTCACAAATTTTGCAGCCGGGTTGCAAAACAGTCGTAAAAATGGAAAAACAAAATTGAAAATAATATTCGGTCACAAACCTGTTGAAAATTTTACGTACGACTGTCTAAATTAGGTCACAAAAGGAATGGCTGGCTGGCTGCAAAATGGAATAACCTATTAACGTATGGAGGTTTTTTCCACCGTAATCTGGATTGATTGCAAAAGGTTATTCACTCACTTATTTGTGATCGAAATTACACAAGTAAATATTCAAATTTCATATACATACAAATTAAATATAACAAATATGAAACACGTGTATAGATCTTCAATCGAATTCAATGTAAAAATATTATTATATTTAAAGAAAATCAAATTAGATCGTAAAAAGAGATCGGGGAAAAGTACATGTGCGGAAAAAATCTAATATAATACTTTTTTATATATTTATTATAATTTTTTCTCTTTCTTCCACTCACTATTCTCTATTCTTATCCCTATAATTTATATATTTATCATTATTATTTCTCTCTCTTTCACTCACAACCACAATTAAATAATACTTTTTTATACCTTTATCATTACCTTTTCTCTCTCTTCAAATCTTAAATTTTAAAGATTTACCAGATTTTTCCTCATTTTTCCTCAAATATAAGGATTCCCCGGATTTTTCCTTATATATCTCTCTTCCTCTACTCACAACCACTCAAAAATACACCTTAAATTTTAAGCTTACATCACGCATTACGCATACACTTATGCAAGTAAATGCTTTCATGCCAACTAAAACATTATTAATTTTAATTATTAATTAATAAACGCATGTTATACTATGTATTTATAGTTTAACATAGAGGGCTAAATTGCGAAAAGTGCTAAATTATACTTTCGAGTCATTTTCTCAATATCAGTCTCATTATCCTTTCGAGTCATTTTCTCCGTATCAGTTTCAAACATTCTTTATCTATCTCCTCAAATAAACGATGAGCAATACCATAATTAAATGATAATTTTTATATTTTTATCAATACATTTTCTCTATCTCTCTTTCAAACTTTAAATTTTAGCAAATCAATAGTCTTTTTTATCAAATATGTAGATTTGCTAAACTTTTCATCTCTTCTCTACTCACAAGTCACAACCAAACCTTAAATTTTAGAGTTTATAACTTTATATTCATATATTTTTAGAAAACCTGCCGTGATTAAATGCTCCAATCCATTTTACAGATTCAACATTTGTCGTCATCTCTTATTTTAATCTTTACAACCACAAAAAAGTTACACCAATGATCGATATCTTTCGTCACAAAACGACATAAACACAGGTTACTCTATTGTCTTTAAGCATCAAATTTATCTTATCAATAATTGCAACCGTCCATTGAGTGTAGGCCACACAATCAATCTTTTCTTTGATTTACGTTTGCACCAAACAAAAACCAACCATCTTCATCGATCGCCTTGCCTCCGGTGTGATGCTTTGATATTAATTACGGGATATTAAGCAATAACCAGGAATGAATAAAGAAGACACTTATATCTAATTGGGTTATTGGATTTTAATAATATGAATTAAGCTCTATTGACGGATAATAATACGAATTCAGGAATTTCCTTACAATAATACGAATTCGTCACTTAGGTGTAAAAAATGATACACCGTTAGTTTTTCACTAACGGTGTTAATTTTTGCTGACTGGACTGATGACGTGTCATGCCACGTGGCATATTTAATCAATTGTTTAAAGGGTTATTGGATTTTAATAATATGAATTAAGCTCTATTGGCGGATAATAATACGAATTCAGGAATTTCTCTACAATAATACGAATTCGTCACTTAGGTGTCAAAAATGATACACCGTTAGTTTTTCACTAACGGTGTTAAGTTTTGCTGACGTGGACTGATGACATGGCATGTTTAACTAGGTTTTTAAAATGAGGGACTATTTCTGTAATACCTTCAAAAATGTGGGGTTAATATAAAAAAAAGAATAAAAAACCTAAAAATCTAATCATCGTCTTCCTCATCCTTGCCACCAATCTAGAGTCCTCTGGCCACCACCGACAAACAGGTTATGGTGGTGGCCAGATGACGAGTTTGTCGTAGCCGGAGAATGGGGCGGTGGTGGCGGATTCCGGTGGTCACCGACAAACAGGTTATGGTGCTGCTGGCGAACAGGTTATGGTGGTGGCAACTGGCAAGGATGAGGAAGACGATGATTAGATTTTTAGGTTTTTTTTTCTTTTTTTTATATTAACCCCACATTTTTGAAGGTATTACAGAAACAGTCCCTCATTTTAAAAACCTAGTTAAACATGCCACGTCATCAGTCCACGTCAGCAAAACTTAACACCGTTAGTGAAAAACTAACGGTGTATCATTTTTGACACCTAAGTGACGAATTCGTATTATTGTAAAGAAATTCCCGAATTCGTATTATTATCCGCCAATAGAGCTTAATTCATATTATTAAAATCCAATAACCCTTTAAAAAAAATGGTTAAACATGCCACGTGACATGACACGTCATCAGTCCAGTCAGCAAAAATTAACACCGTTAGTGAAAACTAACGGTGTATCATTTTTTACACCTAAGTGACGAATTCGTATTATTGTAAGGAAATTCCTGAATTCGTATTATTATCCGCCAATAGAGCTTAATTCATATTATTAAAATCCAATAACCCTATCTAATTAACTGGTACAATTTATTTGACTCTTTAACCCCTTATTTATACTAATTAACCAAATAACTTAGAAAAACAACTAAACCCTAATCTAATTTTGAAAACTAAATAAAATAAATCACCAAACAAAGCTTAAATAATTACTAAAACTCTACTAATTAACCCTTAACTTTTTGTTTTTTTAGTTCAAAAATAAAAACTAACCTGAACCTCTATATATGGAAAAAATGAATATGATGTTGTTAGGCTTTTAACTTAGATGTAAAATTAATCAAAACGACGTAGTTTTGATAAAAGTCATTCAAATTTGGAATTAATTCTTATTTCCTAATATAAATCCATCGGTTTCAAATATGAAATAATTCCAAACTCAAATTGTTTTTAATTAAAACTATGTCGTTTTAATGAGTTTCACATCTAAATTAGATGTCTAAGAGCACCATATTCCAAAATTGATTTTTAATTGTGCGTAAAAAGAATAGGAACTACTATGACTTTGACATGTAGCACAATTAAAAAATAAAAATAAGGGTATTTTAGTTGGAAAGAAAAACAGTACAAATAATATTGTCTTAACGTAAAACATTACATACATAAAATCCAACACATTTTTAATGCAAACGAGCACAATTATCCGTGATATTGTTGTTTTAATACAAAACAACCTATAAATCTTAATCCTAATAAAACACTAGAATTTATGTCACATGTCTCTTTTATAAAAGGTCCACTCATCACCACCACATGTCAAGCTCACAATCAATTACCAATTTAGTAAATCATCATTTAAGATTAATTACCAATTTTGTCAAAACTAAAATTTTATTTTAAAATTTTGATAAAATTAATGTATATTTGATTAATTTACTCAATAATTTTAATTTTTCGTGGAATGTAATCAACAACTTGTCAAAAATGATAAATTTATTAAATGTATTAAATTATTATTTCATATATTATAAGAATTTTATATCAATCATAATTTTCAAATTTCTTGATCATTATATTTTTCTTTTGTATTTATCTAATATTATAAATCTATATTCAGCTCGTGTAGTACACGAGTTAGTAACCTAGTATATATATATATATATAGAGGGCGGTTCCTGTGCGGCAATGTGTTTTCCCTAAGTCCGGTACGGCAGGGGTAGATAAGTAAATATCCAGATTCCTCCCCCATTTGTATGTTTAGTAATTATTTCATTTCCCCCACAAATTTTAAACGGCCATAACTTTTTTATACGACATTATTTTCAAAAACGAATTTCACCATAATTCTAGTCGTGATTTTATCTTTAATTTGAGACTAGGTTTGCTCGATTTGAAGAAACTTTTTTTTTTGACGTTTTTCCGGGTTTTTTCCAGTTTTTTTTTTTTTTTTTTTTTTTTTTGAGTAGTACTAGGTGCGATTTAGGCCCCTAAAAATTTTCAGATTTTAATTCGAAGCGTAGATATCTTTTTTTTAATTTTTTTTAAAAACATTGACAGTGTACACCAGCATAGACCAGCACAACAGCACAAATCCACCAGCACAGCCAGCACAGACCAGCACAAGAGCACAATTCCACCAGCACAGACCAGCATGACCAGCACAGCACTGACCCAGCATAGACCAGCACAGTGTGCAAAAAAAGAACTAAAAAATTAAAAAAAAATGCCTACACTTCGAATTAAGGTCTGAAAATTTGCAGGGTCATAAATCGCTACTAGGAGATTCTAAAAAAAAAAAAAAAAAAACGTTCTAAAAAACGTCGTAAAAAACGTGAATTTTTTTTTTCTCCAAATCGAACAAACCTAGTCTCAAATTAAAGATAAAATCACGACTAGAATTATGGTGAAATTCGTTTTCGAAAATAATGTCGTATGAAAAAGTTATGGTCGTTTAAAAATTGGGGGAACTTGAATAAATATGTTTTTCCACATTTACCCTTCCAGCTTTAAGATTCCCTCCACTTCTCTCTCTCTCATCTCCTTCAATCTTATCCATCCATCCATTGATCTAAAGGCCTAGAATGTGCCGCACTGGACTTAGGGGAAACCAAGTGTCGCATTTGATCCGAACTCTATATATATATAATATATATATATATATATATATATATATATATATTAACAAATTGGCTTATGATTGCTTCCTAATTCAAATACTTTCGATAATCAACTCAAAAGTAAATGAACAAATAAAAAAAACTCAAACTAACAAGCTAATCTTAATCTTTAAACGAATTGAATATAAAACAAGTTGGTGACCCGTCCTCGTTTCGCGACGGGCCACCCATTTACTAATCAGTTTAAGTTAAAAAGGTTTTAGTGTGGTCGAAGTATAAAACTATAAAGAAGTCGTGACTAAAGTCGAAAACTCTAAAAGTTTAATAATAAAATAAAGCAGATAAGTTAATGAGTATAACATGTTTCGCGGCGGGAAACCCATTTACTCGCCAGTTTAAGTAATAGACATTTTAATGTAGTCAAAGTATTAAGCAATAAAAAATAATGGCCAACGTTGAAAACTCTAAAAGATACTAAAGAGAAAAGTAGAAAAATTAAGGGCTATACAACGTAAAAGTCTAAAAGTTTCGTGATCAAAATATACAACTATAAAAAGTTTACTAAAACGAAAGTGGGAAAGCTAATGGACATAAAATGAAAAAGTCTAAAAGTTTAATGGTCAAAGTATAAAACTATAAAACGTAGGTTAAAACGAAAGTACAAAACTTAAGGTGTTTAAAACGTAAAAGTCTAAAAGTTTCATGGTCAAAGTATAAAACTATAAAAAGTATATTAAAAATGAAAGTATAAAAGTTAAGGGGTATAAAACGTAAAAGTCTAAAAGTTACAATAGTTTCCAAAGTATAAAAAGTAAAATGAGAAAATTAGTGTGGCCAAAATAAGAAAAGCTAAAACTCGTGTGGCCAAATTAAAAAAACCTAAAACTCTACTATTTCTTCCAAATTCCTATTATGAAGTCTAAATGTTTTATGGTCAAAGTATAAAATTTTAAAAAATCTTGACCAAAGTCGAAAATTCTAAAAGTATACTAAAAACGAAAGTACAAAACTTAAGGGTTTTAAAATGTAAAAGTCTAAAAGTTTCATGGTCAAATAAGACTATAAAAAATATATTAAAAACGAAAATATAAAAGTTAAGGGCATAAAACGTAAAACTCTAAAAGTTATAATAGTTTCCAAAGTATAAAAAATAAAATGAGAAAATTAGTGTGGCAAAAATAAGAAAACTAAAACTCTTGTTACCAAATTAAAAAAAACCCGAAAACTATACTATTTATTCCTAATTCCTATTGTATTATATATAATGTTATCTCCTCCACAACTGCCCGGCCGCCCCTACAACAACCTTTGATGTTGCTTTAATTTTATTATTTTATCACTCCCTCTAAACATCAACTTTCATATATGTATACTCTTGCAAAAGCCGATCAACTTTTGTCGTGATAGACTTTTGGTAAACAAAGCTAAGTTTGAGTGTTGAAAATGGTAATAATTAAACTTTTATATATCATATGTTACAGGATCTGATAGCTGGCGGAACTGATACAGCCTCAACAACTGTAGAATGGGCAATGTCAGAGCTAATCAAACAACCACATTTAATAAAGAAGGCGGCGGAGGAGCTCGATAGGGTTATCGGTAAAGAAAGATGGGTCGAAGAGGGAGATTTCCCAAATCTCTCATTCATAGATTCAATTCTAAAAGAAACCATGAGGCTGCACCCGGTGGCTGTGTTACTAGCACCACATTTAGCCCTTAAAGATTGCACAGTGGCAGGTTATGATATCGCAAAAGGCACAACGGTTTTCATAAACACATGGAGCATAGGACGAGACTCGGATATTTGGGACGACCCACATAATTTCCGACCTGAGAGATTTTTGGGAAGGGACGTGGATGTGAAAGGGCAACATTTTGAGTTGTTACCCTTTGGTTCGGGTCGAAGGATGTGCCCGGGTTATAACCTTGGATTGAAGATGATGAGGTCAGCACTCGGAAACTTATTGCATGGGTTTCATTGGAATTTAGCAGAAGATATGAGTATCGAAGATATAGATATGGAGGAGGTGTATGGATTATCTACGCAAAGGAAGTTCCCGTTAGTTGTTGTCCCGGAGCCTCGGTTACCCACTCATTTGTACAACTAAATAGTAAAGGGAATCTAGCTTGATGGTACTTGAGCGTTTAATAAGGCATTTGTCCCTTAAAGATTAAATATTTAGGTCCCATAGTGAATAAGTGATGTATGAATTTGCTATTATGACTATATAGTATGTTACTGGTCAATTTCTATTAATTCAGTGGCGATTGTTTAAACTCTTTTATAGATATTTAGGTAGATGTCAGATATCGTAGAATTAAAAAGTGTGTATCGTCGTTTAAAAAACACCTACAAGAATAAACAAAAATAATCATCAATTCAAAGACACTGCTTTCATACGTTTCTATTAAAAAGATTTAACAACTCAATTTGTTTCTATAAGACAAACAGTCCTAGTAATAGTGCCCGAGGCTCGATTGTGATGAATCAAATTATCACTAGATATAACTTGAACAAGTCCAACAGTATTCCAATTCAAAGTTTCGTCCTTATTTTTTCCTTCATCATTTAGTCATCTACACATTTGTTCTCTTTCTTCCCAATCTTCTATAGTTTTTTTCTTTCCATTTTGATTTGTTCCAATTGTATGGAATTAAACCTATCAACCCTACATGTTAATGTTTCTACACGGGTTGTTTCAGTTTGGCTCGATGAGGCTTGTTGATTTCCTTTGTTTATGGGTGGTCCTGACGATTTTGACAGATTTCTTCATATTCCGAGTTGTTAAGATCAAAATTGGTTGGCCGAGCATCTGAAGCATCTATAATATAATTGCACGACTCATACGTCCTCGTTTATTTTGACTATTGACTTCCTCCTTCAAATTTATAAACATGTTGCCACTTTAGAGAATGTCTTATCACCTTCTAAGCATCCAATTGTTTAAAATTGACCCATGATTTTTCAAATGTTATTGGTGTTGTGTTAATTTTAAAATATCAGTATCATATTGAGCGCTCTTTCATTGGTTGGCAAAGTTGTTGAAAATACCACTAAACTTGGTAATCTTTGCATTTAAATTCTTTCATTTGGAAGTTAGTTAATGCTTCTTACGGCAATCACCAGTAGGATACTTCATTTTTTGATGTCATCTTGTTGTGATTGTCGCTCAAAAATGATTATATGTTTGGGCTTTTTCTAAAAAATAAAAAAGTGAACACTTTATAAATAAAACATTATATAAAAATTATAAAACATAGTATAAAAAAAAAATATTAATAGGCAACTTCAGTTTGTAAATAAAATCATCTTGTATTGTTAATGTCAAATAGTTAAATTTTGGTCTCTCTAGTGTCAAATTACACAACCAAGTTGTTTTGTAGTCTTGCTGCTTTTGTTAGAAATAGTGAGTAAACTGCATCTTACATTAGTCCATACAAAATAGTATCCACTTAAAACTAAACACAAAGAAAGAGATTTTAAAATAACACCTAACTGAACTCCTCCTTTCTACAAATGGATAGGTTTTGATTTTACATTTCTAAATTGTTTTGAATTTTACAACTTACAAAGAATTTTTGAAAATTCTGAAGACATGCGTGTCAAATATTTGAGTAAACATAACTTTATTAAGTAGGGTAGATTATTAAACACAACTTTTTCAAAGCCACATGTCACCATCTCAAAAATGCCACGTAGGACAAATCTTCTGTGTCATTTCTCCTTTTTTTTAATTAAAATATAAAAGAAATTAGCATAAACTCGTGGATCCTCTAACCCCACCCCATGCATATTTTTCTGGTTCATATTTATTTTCATAACCCGTTTTCAGAACCAACGATTTCAATCCTCACACCCTAATTCGTTCGCTCTCTCCCCCGATCTGGTCTTCTTCAACGATCACTGCAACGAATAAATCATCCACATCTTAGTTGAATCGATTCCCGTTAATAGATACGTTGTTTTATCTTTGTTGTTGCATCCTGCAATAGAAATATGTTCTACATCTAAGGATAAATCGAAGGTTTCATTTTGAAAGATTACTACACAGCTTCTCCTCTCCACAAGCGATTTAGGGTTCTTTCACGATTTCACTGTGAGCAGATGGGATGGTGAATAGCTCACTCCGTCAAAGGTATAAAATGACATAAAAGTACATATCATAAATGTAAATAAAGGTATTTATATATAAGTTAGGGAAGGGTAAAACTGGAAATATTATAAAAGTTAGTTGAAACGCTACTCCAACTAGTTTTTTGATGTTACCAAACGGAGCATTTTAAAAACCTAGCTTTTAAAAAAACCGTTTGGTATGTCAAAAAGCTAGCTTATAAGCTACCTTATGACACGACAAACATAAAATTGAAATAAATGGGATTGTTCCTTCGATATCGCGGCTCCGAATCATCAAAAATGGAATATGTCGGTTCTTCGATTCTCACTTGCGGCTGCTGCTCTTGCTAAATTTTAGGGTCCGATAATTATTGCCACAAAATTGGTCCTGGGCTGCTACAACAATGCTGTTGGGCCGCTGATTTCTACTGGGCTGCTGCTCCTTTAATTTCTCAGCTGGGCCACTGGTTAAGAGTAAGGAAATTGGGCCCAGATTGATTGAGCCGAGACCATGAAAATGGCGGCTGATCTTTAAACACTTTCATTTCCATTTTATTTTCTATTTTTTTTCTTTTTTCTTTTTTTATATTTAAACTTTTTAAATATTTTAAATATCTTTCTCGCTTCGAATCCACGTTAAGTCTCGGTTTTTCATCCAAATTCACCATGAACACACCAACCACGTATAATTCACATTTAAACTTAATAAATACCAAAATTTTATAATTTCCAAATAAACATTATTTGAATGTGAAACTTGAATATTAAACTACATATTAATTTAAAACCCGCCAAATATCCTAATTTTCATAACTAAAACAGATAACCATCAAAACTTATAAATCTTCAATTAAAAGGTCATTTAAATGTGGAAATTATTTATTTATTTATATATATATAAGAAAAAGTAATGAAAATGTTTTAAAAGTACTTATCAATTGAAAAGAAGAGAGAACGTGTAGTGTTATTTAGTTAAATTATAAGCATATAAAACAGGTTATAAATGCTCTTAAGAATAAGGATGGATTACACCGGGAAAACATGTCAGGGCTCGAGTCGATTGGGACCTGGGTTCGAGGCCCTATATGGGGGAGGAGGGTTTCCTGCTATGTAACTTAATGGGTAACCTGTTCCTATACACTACCATGGTTTCCTCGTGAGCTAGTGATGACTAGTAATACGATCGGATTGAAAAAGATATTCTAATGTAAAGTGAAAAGGGTGAAGTTTTATATTTTGCCTATATTTTAGATATAGGAACCGGTTGAGAATGTTTTGATATTTTTAAGGATTTCTTTCATATCTATTATGCAAAAATAAAAATTGTAATTCTATTAATATTAGGTAAAGATCTAAATATGTATAGAATGAATTTAAAACAGGTTTTTTGATTTAGTGGTAGCCCGGTAGTTTTTTAAAGGAAAGGTCACCAGTCGGGCCTTGACGGCTGTGTTTGGGGGTGTGCAGTTTTACCCGGTTTTGATTCTGTCTGTGGAGGATTTTCAAGTTGGACATGAAACGTTAAATAATTGAGGACAGTTGAAATACCGTTACGAGAATACTCGAAAAATAAAAAGATGTATGGAATGAATTTTTTATTTTGATTATACAGATGTTGTTATACTTGCTAATTGTTATCAAGAACATTTAATGAGAGACTTCATACTCTTGAGGTTTGAAATTCATTTCAAAACGGTACCTCTCAAGGTTCAACCTCGTTTTATGCCAATTTGCCATGTTCATAAAGGAGCTAGTATGCTTAACTCATTTTGTGCGCACTAACTCTTATATATAAACACAATTCATTAGCTTGCAAAACCCCATCAAAATTTTCAATCTAAAGTCAAATGATAGCTAGGATAAAAAAAAAAATTAACTCGACAATAAAATACGTTCCTGAATATCTATACGTACATTTACAACTTCTGATGAATTCAACCTGAGTTGATACGTATACATGTTCTAAATGGTATAACTCGTTGTTACTCCGGTGAATTCGTCCTCGTACTGAGGTTACTATGTAAATAAGTCTCGTAACTGATTACCGGAGATTTAGTCCTGCGGTGCTTTCTATCATGTTGATGGTGGTGATGGTGTCCGTTGATGCTTTTTTTATCATCTTTATGCATTTCGTTCTTCGGACTAGAGATGGGTGATTTCTTGTATTCGGTTGGGGCCCGGGACGGAGATGGGGAAGGGGACGGGGCCGTGTACACAAAAGTTCCAACCGGCATGTCGTTAAATTCGGTCAAAGGTGTGAGGATGTCAACAATCATGCTCATGGTTGGCCTTGCCTTTGGCCTATGGCTAAGGCACTCGTAGGCCAAGTCGGCTGCCTTCTGTGCCCCGGTTTCCGAGTACTGGCCTTCGAGTCTCGGGTCCAGTATTTTGCTGAGTTTTCTACTGACCTTGAGTAGTGGCCTAGCCCACTCGACTAAATTCTTTTCTCGGTTTGAGCGTGTTTTGTCCATTGATTTTCGACCGGTTAAAAGCTCAAGAAGAACGACCCCGAAGCTGTAAACGTCACTTGCTGCGGTCAAGTGGCCTACAAGACAAAAACCATATTAAAAGTTAGCAAAACTTTATGATCGAGAAATTAACACTTTTTTCTTCACATATATATATATATATAGTTAAAGACCCATAGATTAATGTGAATATATTGTTTGTTACCTGTCATGAGATATTCAGGAGCCGCGTAACCGTGTGTGCCCATCACTCGAGTCGAGACGTGTGTATCATCTCCTTCAGGGCCATCCTTTGCGAGACCGAAGTCCGAAAGTTTAGCAGTGTAGTCCTTCAACATATAAAAAAATACAAGTTTAGTACTAAACTCCAAGAAAGTTAAAGACACTCAGACTTGTGGGAACAACATGATGTTAGAATCAGCAAACAAAAATGCAAACTGCTAACTCCAAAGATGTATGCAGTTGCTGGACCACAAAGTTGTTTTTAGGTGGGCAAAATGGGTGATCACATATTCACACTTTGTATAGGGGCCCTAAAAATTCCATGGTAGGTGTCATTATAAAGTTATCATTTTGACGGTCTATAAATAAAGGATACAACTTATGTTTTTCTTTATAAACATAGATTTTGTTTGTACAAAAAACATGACGACGGCGTCCTATGACCGGGTTCGGGGACCTTTGGATACATATAATATTTATAATTACGGGTATGAAGAGCTTACAGAGTCTAGCAGTATGTTGGACGCTTTGAAATCACGATATATAACCGGTTGTTTCGCTTCATGTAAAAATGCAAGCCCTTTCGCAGCTCCTAGAGCGATTTTCATCCGTGTTGACCATGGAACCGACACCGAAAATCCTGCAAATCAAACCCGATTACAAGCAATATATTAGAATTTTTAGCATAACTATCATGAAAAATATGAAATAACTGGATTAATTCATGCATTTTCTAAATTATTATCTTAAAGAAAGATTCATATTTGTTGCAAAGTTGGGTTTTTAACAGGGATCAACTTATTCTTATACCATCACGTTTTTAATCTTACACATGTTGACGGTTGTCTGAGGTTGTATTTGACAACCATCTAACTGTTTCAAATTTACTTTAATTTTTCAAATTAAGACGATCCTGATCATAATTAATTATATAAACAAATTGGAATATAAATTAAAACTCACTTCTAAAGAGTTGATTCTCTAAGCTCCCTCGTGGCATATACTCATACACCAACAGCCTGTGTTCATCTTCAAAGCAGTATCCAATCAACTTCACCAAATGTGGGTGTCTTAATTGTCCAAGAAATACCACTTCTGTCTGTCGGATTATTCAAATCATACAATTATTTTTTAATTAATTAATTAATTAATATTCCATTTTAAAATAATAAATTATAAAATAAATACAATATATTCAATACGCGTACGTACCAGCCATTCTCGATGACCTTGTCCACCATCTATGTTGAGGAGCTTAACAGCCACAGGCTGGGCCTTCAAACCCGGTCTAAGCTTGTCATCTATGAACCCTTTGTGAACCGGTCCAAACCCACCTTCACCCAAGAAATTGGATGAAGAAAAAGACTGTGTGATGACTTTAAGCTCCGCCAGGGTGAAAACGTAAAGATTCGATCCGGCTAACGATATCGATAACTCCTCCGGTAGCATCGAGCTGCTTAAATCCGTATACGAGATTCGCTTGACCGATTTCTGCGAATTATACGGTTCGAACCTCTTCTCCTGTTTGGGTTTGATCACTGGGACTGATTCGTGATTCATGAAGCAGTTTAACCAAGAAGATTTCTTGATTGTCATTTCGGATGAATTGAAGAGGATTAACTAAATTTATTTAAAAATAAATATGAATGAATAAATAAATGGTGGTTTTTGGTGGTGAGTTTGGAGATGATGAAATGGATGTAATGAGGAAATGGTATAGAGGAGTGGGTTTATAAACAAAGATAAAGAGAAAGAGAGGCCAGCCTACCAAGAAATAGTCAACAAAAGTAACTGTATGTTATATATACACTAACAATATTACAATATTTTATATGTTTTTATATGTATTTTTGTTTGTTGCTTTATTTTATATATTATTAATTAATTGGAATAATGTTGTACCCAATACCGGATTACTTTTGAATGGTATTGGAAACTTTACTCGTTTCATTACACGACATGTTGAAGTAGTAAACATTAAAACCTTTTGACCCCCTTAGATTATGGTTTTATCTTTTAAACATTACTTTTTTTTTATTTTGTATATGTGTATGAATGCCTTTTATTTAAAGTTTAAAATCCATTTGATACGATGCATTCCATATCGTGTCTTATCTTCACCCCATGAAAAAGAAGGACGTGGATCAATGAAGCAAGATTCTTAATCGCAAAATTCTTGACAATGAAGCAAGTGATTGCATAACAAAACACGAAAATGATTTACACTTAAATCATAAAGTGTAGGTCAATCAACCAATTGAGTGACAAATTAAAATGAACAATAACTAGATAGTTTGCCAATCAGAGGCTAGAATTCATGCTCACTTTCATGTGCTCAACAAGAGGACCTTAATGTTACACTTACACACAAGCTAGAAACATAAAATTCACTGATATTGTCATATTGTTGTTCTCTTGATGATTTTGAATGTGGTGATCTTTATGTCACCATTAGATTTATTATAATTCTTTGTGAAAATTATAAAGGAACTTAAATTCCAAAGTTGAACCTTATGTCCACTTGTAATTACAAATAGAAGTGTAGATTTAAGTAAAATATTGTCACGTCTTGGTGAATTTGAAGCGATACGAATTCAAAGTTCCTTATTTTTGAACGGCGGTATATAATAATAAACTAAAAGAAAATATACCAACTCAAGGTGAGTTAGTAGTACTAATTACATCAAGAGGAAAGGATTGAGAATCCACTCATACCAAGCCATAGTGGCTTTATTATTTCTATTAACAAACCAAATATATGATTACAAGACCAATGTGATGAGCACTTCAAACTTGTTGGGACACACAGAGCGGGTAACAAAATGGTACCGTACTGAAATATTTGGTACCGGAACCAGTACCGACATTTCGTTAAAATGGGAGTGATACTAACCTACCGACTCATCTCGTATGTGTACTTCGAGTCTCATCTCGTTGTGTACTTGTGTTTTATTTAATCATATTAGTAAATTATTGCAAACGTTCTATAAATTTAATCGTAAAAAATTCTAACATTAATAAAAATCTATAAACCTTTTCTAAAAGCTAATCCTTTTAATTCTTTTATAAATTTATCATATCGTAAATATTACGATTTAAGGGAGAGATTCATGTAAAAAGTTTAATATAAATAAGAAAACTAATAAGTTATCTTAGCCATTATATCTCCAATATAATTAAAAAAGGAGATCTCCAATATAATTAAAAAAGGAGAGGCAGTTTAGAAAATCGATATTTTTTTATCAACTTTCCTCATTTTTTAAACCTTCATAACTTTTATATACGACATTATTAATTTTTTAAATTACACCATATTCATGAACATTTTTATCTTTAAAATGCCTACAATGTTGCTATATATAAAATTAAAAGAATACTCTTTTGATTTGACACAATAATCTGAACATTTAACATAATAATCTATCATTTGACACAATGATATGAATATCTTTACACAATGAGCTATACATTTGACACAGTGATCTGAACATTTTACACAGTGATCACTGATCAGAACATTACACACAATAATCTGAATATTTGACACAATAATCTAAATAATTGACACAATGACGAGTATTTGATACAATGACGCGCTAAGAAATCAAAATAGTACATTTTTATATATAAAAACATTGTACGCGTTTTAAATATAAAAATGCTCGTTTTTATGGTGTGATTTAAAAAAAATTAATATCATATCTAAGAGTTAGGAATGTTTAAAAAATAGGGGGAACTCGATAAAAAGTCAAAATTCTTTTTTTCATCTATTTGTTTTTTCTATCTAATTCTACACAGAAAAACTTTGTGCCATAAATCTTTATTTAATTGAAGATCGATCAAATGATTGGATTCTTTACATTCTTATTTTAATGATACTTCTTACAATAACATCACTCTACAATTCAATACATTAATTATAATTAAAGTTATAGTGTTTAAACTTGAAATCGTATTGAGTACACTATAAACAACTTAAATTGAAATTTTTACGATATTTATCATAAATAATGTACTTAATTTAATAGTAAGTTAAACGCATTATCGATATTTTATTCACTAGATATTTTGTTAATTACAAGATTAATGGTATCTATAATTCATTTAAAAAAAACTAACGTAAAAAGAAAAGAAAAAACATTATTAGATCTTATAAAGTTAGATCTTATAAATATATGTATAATGTATTTGACTTATTCCGGACCAAGCCGCCGAGAAGCTGTTTCCAATCGATATTGTGGCGCGTTACAGAATCACTTATTTGACCCACTTTTTATTCAAATTAAATAATGGTTAAAAAAGAAATTTTGAGGTGAGAACAGTTGTTTTGTGAAACTAGAATCCAACGATTTTTCTCGGCGTCTTCTTAATCAAACACATTATCAAAAGTTCAAAAAGTAATACGACATTAATAGACTTTTTACTTCCAAAGGAAGTTTTATATAAGCTATATTTATATTTATATATGTATGGTTCATATGTTTTACGTGAAACACTAAATACTATTTACAAGAATATTCAGAATAGATAAAATTATTCTTTTTATCGGTCTTTATAACAATTAAATTAAAAGAAAATGATAAACATACACTTTTTGTTCGTCTCTCATGATATTTAGAAAACATATATATAAACAAATTTTATTTATATATAACCTACAAATGTGTATGTCATATTATCTATATATAATCAGGGGCAGATCAATTATACAACGAGCAGGTTTATAGGAACCCACCGAGTTTCAATTTTTTCTTAGAAATTATATACAAATTTGAGTGAACCCACATATAGTATTAGGAGTGAATCCTAATATATATTATATGATTCCCTAGTTTAGTTGGATGTGGGCATGAGTTATAACCATCAGGTACATGATCGAATCGAATCTCATCAGCAGCCATTTATTTATTTTTTATTTTAAACAAATCAATAGGGTTTTTAACTTAATTTTAAAACAGAAAGTCAGAAGCCACAACCCACAACGCCTCACGAGCCAACCTTACCCAGCAAACTCTCCGGCTCTCCCTATGGCACTCGTCTGGACTCCGATCGGCGACGCCGACAACCGCTCTCCTCCGGCCTCCCTCTAGCCGGCGACACCCTCTGACCTCCTCAGTTCGCCTCATCTCTCCCTGTCTCTTAGTCTCTCACATGTAACAAGAAAACCTTTATTTCTTAATTGGTTAGTTTATTGATTTAGATTCTTGAATATGTTCTTAGTCTTATGAATTTGATTTTTAATTAATGAGTTTATTGAATTTGGTTCTTGAATGAGCTGCTATGAATATAAAAAAGCATGTGTAACTTGTCATATTATATATTATATGTGTAATCTAACAATAATAATAATTGTGTATTGATACATATGTTTATGATGTTAAGTATGTAATCTTATATGCATTACGTTATATTACATATATGTAGTCCGTGTAGGGATTTTAAAGGATCAATTAGGTCGGTTTAGGGAATGTTTGGATACTAGTTGTTAAGATCAATGGTGTTTTCCGATTTGTGTTAAAATCGACCTTTGCTATTATAGATGTAAAATATCAAAACACTACACACACGTTAGTTTGTAAAAGAGCTTGTGTGATGGTTGAGTTGCACCCTATGACACCCCCCACCTAACATTTACCATTTTTGATCCTCAACCATTTCATTCATTCTTTAGCCATTCGAGAGACGATCACGCTAAAGGTAGGGACATCGTGGAGTTCCACCTACCCTTTTGGTGGTCGGCTATTTGATGATTTTTAACTCTAGAAAGTAATGGTAATTTGATCTAGGGATCAAACCTGCAATTTGATCAAACTACATGGACCGTTTTCACAACTCTCCTGCACATGCGTGGACTAATTTTGTAATTTTCAGCGTAGAGGATCAAACCTGCAATTTGATTAAACCACACGGCTCATTTATGCAACTATCTCATAAGTATTTGAACTAAGGCCATGTTTATTTTTTTAAAAGATCCATATCTGAATCTGAATGTCACTTCTGAATGTTAAGAGGTGGTTCAAATGTCTGAAAACTGAATCATTAAGAGGTGGAGGCCGGAGGCGGATAACTAGTCGCCGGAGACGGAGCCTAGTCGCTGGAAGACGGAGCTCTAGTCGCCGGAGAACGAACGTTTATTTTTTAGGGTTAAGAGGTTTTAAGATGTTCTAAAAGGTCTTGATGGTTAAGACACTATTAAGATGTAGAACCTCTTAATAACTGGAAAAAAACAAACGACTCTATATCTTAATACGTCTAAGACAATCAGATGTAACCTCTATTTAGAGGTTTTTTAAAAAGCAAACAGAGCCTAAGCTTGTAAATTTCAAACGTAGAGACCAAATGTACGATCTAATTGAAATACATAAACCATTTAGGCAATTAACTATTGTATTTGATAACAAAGTGCTATCCTCCATAAATAAAACCCGTAAAAGCAAAAAATAATTTGTAAGACGTGACTTTTTAGCTACCACACATCAATAGTTGACATATATACTCCTTACAAGTTTATATATTTGGGCCTTTAGAATAAAGGTTAAAAAAAATACATCATAGTGCAAATGGATCCCTCAAACGCCACCTCTCCTCTCTGATTCATATGATTATAAACGAGCCTCAGTTGTTCGAAAATTCTTATGGAACTAACCATAAACACAAAACCATGCACGTACTTGCTACTATTCTTACACCGCTATATTTTGCAGTATACAGTAATATGATACGTGAAAGTGTTAAAAAATAATCATACATATATATATTCACATAAAAAGA
>JBCNJP010000025.1:94576029-94640471 GCA_039602395.1 Deinandra increscens subsp. villosa
ATGCATATTAGTAAATTACATATATTGTTTCTAGAAAGATTAAATAAACAAAGAGAGTAGAGCCGATGGACTTGGAGCCTTAATCCTGATGGAATTTTCTCTTCCGCCTCCATTCGCATGCGGTTGTGTCAAGGGGCTGCTGTGAATGGGCCACCCCCTATTGCTTGGCCTAGACTCATCCCATCCAAGGCTAACTTGCTCATGTGGCGTGCTCAGCTCGGAAGAATCGCTACTAGAGACTGTCTGGCTCGGAGGAATATTCAGGTCCCTTCCCCAATATGCCCTTTATGCAATGAGTCGGACGAATCTGTGGACCACATTTTCACTGGATGCAGAATTGCTACAGAGATTTGGGCGGACATCTCTCATTGGTGTCACATTCCTCAAATATTTTGTTTTTCGGTGTCGGATTTAGCCCACCTTCACTCTCAGCTCAACGTCGGAAAGGAGAAAGGGTTGGTGATCCAATCCATTATTCACACTGCTTGTTGGAGCATCTGGCGGGCTCGAAACGAGGCGGTCTTCCATGACAAAAAGATAACAGGTTTAGGAATGGGGTGATTGATTGGGGTGCTTGGTGTAATTTCAATTTCACTATGTAAGTTTGTTTTGTTCCGCTCCCCCCTAGTGCCTTGCTAGGGGTGAGTTGTGTTAATGAATTCGCCGTTCAAAAAAAAAAAAGGTACTCCACCCTTTGAAGTTTGACGTTGACTTTTAAATCTCTTATTTCAAAACGGAGCTTAAAAGTCAAATGGGTTTTTGGATTGCATTTAATGAGTCTCTATGGCTTTAGTTGACGAAAGTAAACCCACAATTTGGAGGAATATTAAGTTTGTAGTGTTTTAAAATGTTGAAATCTTTTTATAACCACGTCGAAACTTTTATTAATATAGACGATAACTTAATGCCAATTAATCAATTATGAACAAACATACATCATTGAAAATTTCTTGTAAAACTGAAATTATACCAACTCGTCTAAGCTCTCTTATATTATTACGGTCCTTGACCCACATAATACTCTTATACCATATGACTACATAAGATTGGTCTGTTAAAATCTTGGATCGAATCAAACTTAAACGAACTCAACCCTAGATGGAATATCATCTAGTAAATGAGTTCGAGCTTGAGCTCAAGCTTTATATATCAAACTTAACTAGACTCGTGATCCAAAAACAAGCTATTAATTACAAACTAAATAATTCAATTAAAGATTATAAAATAATAATTATATTTTGACTGTAACAATAACTAAAAAACAATATATTATGTTCTAATGTAACATGATGAATAGTGTCGCATGCGTGGCAAATGACTATTGATCAATATTTTTGTTTTATTTATTGGTTAGATTATATGTGCATTGTAATTTTAATAACTCACATTGCTTACTTGGTTAGTACACATGGTTTTGAAAATTAGTTTTTGGGTTCAATTATTAAGTCTTACTTTCCTCCTATTTATTTATTTTTCATGTTACACAAATTATCACTACCAAAAAATAGCCTAATGCAATATTTTTTTTCTTCACAAAAAGCTGGTTGTATTAGCTCGAGTTCGAGTTGTATTAAACCTAATATAACCATTTTATTACATAATGCAACCTTTAAAAGTTAATGCAACCTTTTAGGATGCAAATCTTTAGGAAAAAAGTTATATTAGGTAATAAAAATGTTGCATTAGATCTAATGCAACTTCAGCTAATGCAACATTTTTGTCAATATTTCTCATGTTTTGATAGTGTATTTTGATGTATTATGCTTTTGAAATAATACAAATTTCATGTATTTACCTATTATGTTTTTTCTCATATAACTCAAATATTGTTTTTTTCACACTCCAATGTGGATGCATTTCATATGTACATTTGCTTTAAGATTTATTCAAAACCGAAATATTGTATGTTTGGATGTCAGCTTTATTTAAAATAAATTAGGACAAATATGAAATGTTTTTACCTCCTTCTTTTTTATATGTTCTAGAGTTTTATATCACAATTTAGATTTTATTTTAAAACGAGCCATGTAAGATTTCATTTATCCGTGTTTTATATGCATAGGATTCCGCCAACTTGCGGGGTGTGAAAAACCCTACTTATAGTTCTACTAGAATATAGGTATATAAAATAATTATATAATATAAATAAACTAGTTAAACAATAAATAAGTCGAGTTCAATTTGAGTTTTATCTTAAAACTCACTGATAGTCGCGCTTTAACTTAGATATAGAACTTAAACGAGTCACCTAATGCTCTCTTAAGTTAAACGAATGTAATAATAATCGTGCTTTTGAGCATTTGGGACTCAATCAACACAAACTGATCTCAAATCGAAGTTGGGTTCGGTTCAAAATAAGCTTATGTCAAATCGGTTTCCAAAAGAGTTTCGGGTTGGGTTTGAAATCAGGTATAATTAGTTTTTTTTTTATATTACTACTATGGATATGGATGGTGAAACCTTAGTACACAAATTTCAATCAAACCCAACAACTAATAGCGATGGGTATGGATTAGAGTCGTGTAACCGTATAAGCATGAATGCATGATTTGAATTCAAATGTGAATAAAATAAGTTGAGAGTTGACTTTCCAAAGTCAAAGTTAGGACTTGGACAGAAATGAATGGATCTTTCACAAGACTGGGTTGTACGTTTCTAGAAAGCAAATTAAGTTTTACAAGCTAAAGAAGAAGTCACAAGCATCATAACTAAATTTGCGATAGAAACATTATAGTATCTCTAATTAACATGTTTTTGGCCAATGATCCATTGTCCTAGTGGTCAGGGGGAGGTGGTAAGGTTTTGTCTTACTTAGAGGTTATGGGTTCAATCACTGACAATGGTGTTTCAGGTGTAATTTAGGAGTAGATTAGAGGGTGTGTGTGTTAGCCGTTCAAAAGAAAAAAAATTAACATGTTTTTGGTAGACGTACCGAAAACAACAAGCTCCCCCCCCCCCCCCCCCTTTTTTTTTCTAAGATTGGTTAGTGTTGAAAACCGATTTAGGTTCGGTCCAAATTGGATAAAACCAATTAATGTTGTAACCGGCTTAGTAGTGGGGGAAACCCGAACCTATAGGAACCGGATAGGATCGAAAAACGATAGGTTACGTTTTGATTTTTACAATTTTAAGTTTTATAATAAACTAATTTTGTTAATGTGGGGTTAACGCACTTGGTAGAGGCTTTGTTCTTTAGTTGGAGGCCCTGAGTTCATACATAGACAATGGTGTAAATGATGTAAATATATATTTGATGTTATAAAAAATTAAAAATTATAATAATAATAAATAAATTTCAATACATCTTTATATTTTTTTATTATCTTGTCGTTTTAATAACCCCTTAATTTTAAACGTTAAATAGGGGTAAGGTTCAAATAAAAACCATTCTTATTGTACAAACTTAAAAACTAATTTAAAAACCAATAAATTTTAATTAAATAAAGGCTATTTATGTAATTTTGTGTTTTTTATTTTAAATTTTCGTGTCTATCAACATGTTGGCCACCTAACGACAAAAAAAACAATTTTTTTTGAATGTGTGTCCGACTATGTTATATATGCAACATATGAAATATACAATGTTACGTATATGTAATATACTACAGTATATCATGTTACATATATATGCAACATAGTTGGACTTGTTTTTGTTCTTCTAAACACATAGTTTTTCTTTGGAATATTGGATTTAAATAATACGAATTCGTCAATTTATTGGCCGATAATAATACCAAATCAGTTATTTGCCTACAATAATACCAATTCGTCAATTTAGTCTCAAAAATGATACACCGTTAGTTTTCCACTAACGGTGTTAGTTTTGCTGATGTGGCTGCTGACATGGATCCTATTTGGCATTTTTAATTTGTTTCATTAAAGCATAAAACAAGAGGGACTACATTTGTAAATTGGATAAACTCTCCTCAAACCCTAAACCATCATCTCTCTCGGTCCCTCATCCCGTTCGACGATTTCAGGAACAAGGCCGACGCCGGTGACGGCCATTGCGTTGTCTCCGGGGAGCTGGTCGAGTTTTGATTGGTTGAAGACTTCTGAAACAAGGCCGACGCCGGTGACGGATTTCAGGATTCCGTCGGGTGTGGCGGCGACGATTCCGGCGCCTTCTTGGCCACGGTGCTGGAGCGCGTGGAGGGCTAAATAGCAGAGACGTGAAGCCTCAGGGTCGCCGTATATGCCGACAACACCGCACTCTTCACGGGGTTTATCGTCTTCCTCGTCGTTGAAGATTAGGTTTTGGTCGGGTGGGTGTGATTCGGTTGATGATATGACGTCTGATATTGGGTTTTTTTGCGAAGATTTTTGAAGGGGATTTGGGGATGAGTGCAAACGACAGCGTTTTGTTTTGGGATTTGAAGGAAGGGTGGTTAGGGAAGGTGGGAGATGGTTTGTTGATGGAACATCGTGCAACCGAGGCGGCGGCGGTGGCGGTGGCGACCATTGTCGGAAGAGGGAGAGATGGATTGGGGAAGAAACTAGTTTATAAAGCAACCCCACAACCCCTTGATTTTATAGTATTTACAAAACAACCCCTCCATTTGCCACATCAGCAAAAAAACTAACACCGTTAGTGAAAAACTAACGGTATATCATTTTTGAGACTAACTTGACGAATTGGTATTATTGTAGGCAAATAACTGAATTGGTATTATTATCGGCCAATAGAGGTTAATTCATATTATTTAAATCTAATATTCCTTTTTCTTTTGATTTTTAAGTTTGTACAATAAAAAATGGTTTGTATATAAATTTTAGCACGTTAAACAATATAAAACATAAAGGTGAACTCTACATTTAATAATTTAAAATACTATAAAAGTAGAAGTAAACAAAAGTTAGTTATTTTTTTAATAGTGAAAAAAATATAAATTGCAATACATTTTATAGTTTGATCTTTAATCGTTATTGTTGTTTACTGTTTAATAGCATTTGTCTTTAACATTTGGTGATTGAGTGTCAGAGTTCTTAAATAGTAAATGGGATTGAAAATCCTTCTACCACTCTTTATCGTGTATATGTATTTATACACTATTTTTGTTTTCAGTACTTAAAATATCTTATATGTTCTGCATCGTCTTGATCTTTAAAACAAATACGTATTTAGATCACTATTGATATGAATTTGTTATTCTAGTAGATATAATACTCCCACTCATAGAAAATGGTGGATTTCAAAATTACGATAGAAGCTACGACAATTATGACAATTAGCAGGGTTTCATAGCGCCTAGATATGGAAATTTATATTCATTTTCCTTCCACCAACCCAAAATGTCCAAACATTTTATATTCTTGTCAAGGCAAGTATGGTTAAGTTGTTTGAAAAAGATCCAACACCGACGAAAGATTGTGATTGACCAGATTTAGGCCTGTAAACGAATCGAACGTTCAGTGAACAGTTCGTAAACCGTTCGGCGGGAAGTTCGTTTATGTTCGTTTATTTACTAAATGAACGAACACGAACAAATTTTTTTGTTCATCTAATTAAATGAACGAACATGAACAACTGTCTCGTTCGTTCATTTATGTTCGTGAACGTTCGTTTATGTTCGTTTATTTATGTTAATGTATGTGTGTTCGTTTATGTTCGATTATGTTCATTTACGTTTGTTTATTTTTTATTAATATAATAATATAAAATTTTTATTAATAAAATATTTAAATTAAAGATTGTTGGATGAGTCTTATCGATATTGGAATGATTTATGAACATTTAAATTATTCGTTTAGATGTTTGTCTTGATTATTGATATTGTTGAAAACAGGTGTGGTTATTTATGCTCGCTAAAATTTGAGTTCATTTAAAATTATGTTCGGTAATGTTCATGAACCGTTCGTTTAGTCTTAAACGAACGAATATAAACGAACAAGAACATGACCATTTCCTTAATGAACGAACACGGACAAGAAAATTTCTGTTCAACTAATGTTCGTGTTCGTGTTCATGTTCGCTTAAAGGTAAATGAACGAACACGAACATGCCCCTGTTCGTGTTCGTTCGGTTCGTTACAGGCCTAACCAGATTCAAAAGCCATTTGAGAGTTTTTAAGATTCAAAACATTTTTTTTTAAAATTAGAGTACTTTTAGATTTAAAAAGCAGAAAGTTTTTTTTTCTTCTAGTATTCTGATTAAACGAACAAGTCCGATATGTTTTTATACGAATAAATGGAGAACAACATGCTAAAATTGCTGAAAGTGTTTTTTTATGATCATATTTGTAAGCTTTGGCGTTGGATCAAAGAAAGTAGAAAGTGTTTTTGATCATCTAATACATACTTTTAGATTTCAAAAAGCAGTAAGTGTTTGGTTCTATCATACATGTAAGATTTGAGGTTGGATCAAAGAATTATGACTCATAAGTTCCAAGTTATAAATCATGTTCTTTTTTAATAATGTTAAACACATGTCAATATCTTTTTAGGCATGATATCATGATGATACTAATACTTTATCTATTTATTATTATTTACGCATGCACCTTTTGTGTAATTCAACCTTATAATACTAAAATTAAAGTCTTTTTATTTTAAATTATACAAATTCCTGCTCCATCAAGCGAGGAGAAAATCTATTGGTTTATGGTAAAACCCAACTCAAGAATTAAACATTTAAAACTGATAATGCTAAAATGGGCCGATGCCCATTAAACAAAGATGACCCAAAGCTGACAACCCACAATCAAAGAGAGATTACGGATCTTTAAGAATTAAAACTCGGGGTTATCGGAAACAAAGAGGTGGAAACAGACGGTAAGTGTGTTATACAAGTGATTGTATCATAAAAACAGTTACGAGGTTGACCACCTATTTCACCGAAAACGTGATTAGATAGATCGAGGAGGTGTTCGAACTAAAATATAGATTTATTTTGTTGGTATTTGTACTTTGTATACTATCAAATGCTTCATTGGTGTCTCCCATTTCCGTTGTTTAAAAGTATACATATGTGTTTCCATCAAGTGCCTATCCTTTTAAATGATTTTTGTTATACTTCTTTAAAGCTAATAACGGACTTTTTAAAACTTTTTTAAATTTAGAATTCAAATAATTTCTAATCTACTTTAGATTCTTTCTTTTATAAAAAGATATATTTAATTTACGTTTGCTAAATGGTTTTAGAAAAATTAGATATTTTTGGGGCTTCATTATTTCCAAATGTCAATTATATAAGTTATAATTTAATATCACTATTGTTACTTATTTTTTTAATTTTTTAAGGTGTTGCGTGTTACACTAGTGATCTTTTTCCTTTTGTTTTTTGTTATTTATTTTGATTTTAAGTTGTGTTTCGACTTTCGACTGTTTATTATTTACTCTGTATAAAAATAAAATATCGGTTGCACTGTAGTACAATTCTATTCTGCTACTTTATGTACTCGTATTTGAAGATTCTACCATTGATTAAGCGAAGTGTATAAATTTTTACAGTGTGGTTTATAACGGTTTAGAGATTGAATGAGGTTCTGTTTTCATCTGTTGCCCACAAGTTCAGCCTCTCCTTCGACTGTTGCCCCAAATCCTCATTCCTTTTTTCCAATTGTTACCCAAAACCGTGAGGTTTCCGATTGAGTTTGAGGTGGTTGGGGCAAATGCTAAAAGTTTTGGCTGCTTTTGGTTTATAAAGGTCTAGAGAGAGAAAGGAATTTTGCTTTCACCCGCTACCCTAAATCCAAACTCTCCTTTCGTGTTTGTGATGACATGTCATTGGGTCATGCAAAAACCTAATTAACCTAGGTAGCTAGGCCACCTGGGCCGATGTTTAAAACACTAGTCACTAGACATCTTCCGAAATAAATAAACGAAAGTTATTGCAACAGTAGGGGGTTGTTATAGCGGTTGCGAGGAGTGAACATAATGGATGCGATGCATCTTAGCTGTAGCTCATGTTTTTCAATTGTCTTTAAACATTTTGGGATCAAAATTGAAGGGAAACAAAAATTATAGGTAACTTGAAGGCCTTGAATCATAGTGTTAACTCTTTATGTTTGCCATTTCATTTTGATTAGTTACAGTCGTCTTCAATTATGCCAAATTTCATGTTAGTTTGATGGAATTCATTTGGGTCTTTGATTGTTTCAGTTGATCATGATGCTTGAGTAGGGTTTTTGACATCTCAATCGGGCGATCATCATATTGAATGATTATTGACAAATAGTAACTTTCAAGTCAACAATTTAAGGTTTAGGTGATGTAGTTGAGAAAATTTTGACTTTGATTCTTTCATTCAAATGGATTGCTATTGTTCTCGAATATTATCATAAAGAATTACATGTATTGAATGCCGGTCGATGAGCTCCATAAGCTATTATACATGTGGTACCTGATGATATAAATTGTTATCTAGTTTGACATTTTGATGGCCCAATGTGATTGATTATTGTTATGTTGTTCTATAGTTCTAAATGCTATGAAATTTAAACCATATGAGACTTGAATTGTCACTTAAAATAAAGCTCATTTAATGGGTCATTAGCTATTATAAGTGATTTGTAGTAATATTTCTGCTGACTTACAAGAAAGTTTTTAGTGATAACGCAGAAACAAACCCCTAGTTTAATTAAAAATTTAATATTTCATATAAGTTTGGGTTGGCTTGCTCCGCCAGTCATACCGTATTACTAAAAACCGACTCAGACTCGCGACAAACTACCATTTTTAGTTTAATGTTTGGCTAAATCAAGTCTAAAAAGGTATTTAGAAATGGTCTTGAAATATTGTTAATTTATAGATGGTACTAAAATATAAAAAATGTTGCGTGCCTAGTTGGTGTAAAAATAGGTTTTGATGTGCGGTTAGTTGGTGCAATTATACTTAACATTGACACCGTAAGGGTCAATGTTAGTTTTTTGGCAGTTATGCCCACGTTTTTCCAATATCAGCCATTGATCAGATACGATTTTTAATCTCAGCCGTTGAATGTAGGTGGTTTTAAAACCATATTACAGTTATTTTGCCTATGTGACGTCAGAATTTACATCATCAACAACCGTTGTTTGACTTCTATTTTCGAATTACCATAAAAAACTCTGGATGTTTAAGATAATGAAGCAAAACCTACCCACGTAGTAAAACTCCCCACGTAATGAAACTGCCCACGTTATTAAACTGCAAAGAAACTGCACAAGTTATTGCCTATAAATAGTGAAGCATCGACACTAGGAATTCACTTTAGCAAAAGACATGTATTTGATTGGGATTCCGCAGAAAGAAAAAAAGAAGGTAAGAAGAGGTTTTACATTAATTTAGCGTCTATTTGTCTGTGTATGTGACGCTACTTACCTGATCCTTTATAGTGATGTTACTGATCCTGATATCGAATGTTCATGCAACCCTACATTGAGGTAATAACTTGATTATATTTACTGATGTTGAATATCCAATTTATACTCTTCATATATGGTACTAAGGAGAGATTTGATGAACACAGGGTGACTATGAACAGAAGAGTCTATGAAGAGAGAAGTAATTTTAATTTTGGATAGCTCTGATGGTACTTCATGAACAGATTTAAAGAAAGAGTGTATAGGATGGTTAGTTTCTCAAGAAATGCAATGTGAGTTGTCATTTTCACTTGAGAAAAGGAAAAGGTGTTATTTTAAATGTGGTTCCTCGAGACACACAAATTTATAGGACAGTGGGAAGGATAAAGTTAAAATGTTTTTCACACTTTTCAAGATTAAATTGATTAAAAATTTTCAACTTTCAAAACAAAGTTCTGACAAATCATCACATTGGATTTGACTTGATTTACAAATTTTGAAGATTCTTAAAGAATTAATTTTATGTCTTTTTAAACGGCAATATTTATGTCTGATTTCAAAACATTGTTAGATTACTATATGTTCTAACTATTAGTAATATCAACGAACTTATGACATGTTTTTTTTTATTTTCATCTATTTTATATATGTAACAAATAGATAACTCTTTATCTTTTTTGTATTAATAAGTTAATTTTAATTCAGTTTATTATTCTGTTCTTAAAAGCTGAAGCTTTATTTTTTTAGCAAAAATGTAGCATCTTTTAAACTTTCACCTACCTTATTATTTTATTTAAATAAATTGAAGTTAAGTAAATTTTAAATTAGTATTTTTATACTGTTCAGGTGACCACTTTTAATTTTTCTACAACAAAAATTATTTTTATAACTTCAATATTTTAAAGTTCTTATAAAACAAGATGTATTATTTAAACCTTAGTCACGTTATTCTGTACTTCATAACTCTTACCATTTCTAAAAGTTATAATGATGTTTTATTTTATAGTAAAAAAAGGAGATGATATTTTTTAAAGTTTTAAATATAATATTTTTTAAAGTTATAAATAATTCAATATTTTATTAAAATAAATTGAAGTTATTAACTTTTTTAAATTAGTATCTGTATTCTGCTTGCGAGACTTCAAGAACAAGAAGAAAACTTATTTTACAGAGAAAAACAAAATCCTTTTTCTTGTATCAAATTTTTATTTTTCTACAAGAAAGATTATATTTTATTATTTCTGTTTTGAAGCATTTATAAGACAAGATTGAATAATTAAACCTTGTACATGAGTTTGGTTTTAATAAGTTAATAGTAATTCATTTTATTATTCTATTTATACAAACTGGAGTTATTTATTTTTTAGAAAAAAAAATTAGTACTTTTTAACTTTCACTGATCTCATTATTTTATTTAGATAAATTATAGTTGTTATTTTTCTTTTAATTCGTATTTTTATACTATTTACGAGACCTTAAGAAAAAGAACGGAAAATGAACAAATTATATTTAACAGAGAAAAACAAAATCCTTTTTCATGTAGCAAATTTTCATTTATTTAAAATAAAGATTGTTTCCTATTATATCAATAGTGAAGCTTTTATAAAACAAGATGTAATATTTAAACCTTGTATAATTAGTGCTGATATTTATTGTTCATAAGTTATTATGATATTTTCTTTAAATTGTTTATCAGTCTTCAAGATGTTATTTAATTTTTAGTCATGTTTTGGTATGTTTATAGATATCCCTTTATTTTATATTATATTTTTGTAGACGTGCAATTTATAAATTTTTAGTCATGATTTGCTTCATTTTTTAGTAAATTCAAATTAGAAACTAAAATTTTATCCTTAAATGAAGTATTCATTTTTCTATTTCTTTATGAACTTCTCTCATAGGATATATCTTTTTTATTGACCTTTTTAACGTAAATTAAATTACTGTGCATTTTTATTTACTTCCTTATATTGACTTTTTTTAATTTCTTTTAAATGTTTTTCAGTTTTTAATATGTTATTTGTTTTCTTTAAATTGTTTATAAGTTTTCAAAATGTTTTTTTCCATTTTCAAAGATAGATTTGTTAACAATCTTTTCATAATGGTATAATTAATTGCATCTTAAGTTTTAAGACTGTTGTAGTTACTCTATATTTTATTATTTACAAATCTTGATAACAATGTATATTACGTTTTTTTTCTTTGACAACTTTCTATTTAAAGAAAATGAATCTATTTTATTTATTAGAAGTTAATTTTTATAAAAATTTATTTTAACCATAAGAAGAACCCATGTTCGGAACCTTATCTCCGCATTCTGATACTTATAAATGGTCTTTATTCTCCACATTACATGATTTTGTGCAAGTTAAATAAATCTTTTATTAGTCCATGTCCTGTTGATCCCTTTTTAAAAAAATAGGCAGGCAGGGATTAAAAGTTTAAAACATATATATTTACCTTACCTGGTCTGGAGTCACAAAATCATTAACTCACCCTTCAACATTGTAGTCAAACAAGTTCATGCCATCCTTCAGCATTAAAGATGCACTTATGTTAGATATCCCTGTAAACATTCATAACTATAAATTATATATAATAGGTTACCTGAACGATTGAGAAATCATCATTAACTTCAAAGTATACACCAGGTGGGTTCATAATTCTCAAGGAAAGCACCTGCAAAAATCTGTAAAGACTGATCGTGTTAGATACAAAAAATTCTTGACAAACCAATTATGAAAACAAAGTATTGATAATAACATAATTAATCTTTTTGAATGTATTAATTGTTAATGAATAATAATTATATATAATAGAATTATAGCACGCCTGTGATGATGAACCAAGACGGTTCATATATTTTCTGTTTCCTTTTGTTTTAACTTAATTTTTTGTTTATTATACTATGTAATCTTTTGTTTAATTATTCTCATTTTCAAGCTAATAATAAATTAGATCTGAGTTTCAGGACTTTTGTAATAAAATAAACTTTTTGTTATTAATTACAAAACTCAATACCTGATAATTTATTATATATATTAGATCTGAGTTTCAGGCTCAAAATCTGGCTTGCACGGGATTTAAAATGAATTAGATCGGAGTGTTCTTTTTTATTGAGACTCAAAATCTGGCTTGCACGGGATTTAAAATGACATGTATTAATGATGATCATTATACATTATTAAAAAAAAATCTATAAAAAAAACTATAAAATCAGTTTGATTTTAAATTAGTGACTATTGCACTAATGAAGACGCCAAACATACAAGTGACTATTGCATTTATTTTATTTTACGTGTTGATGGCTTCCTTTAGTTTGGTTGTGTTATGCTAGGAGTACAACCGTTAAAAGGATGCTTAAAAAGAAATAAACAAAAAATGGTGTTTGAAGGTCCATTATTATAATATTATAATTTATACCACCTGCTTAGGAAAAAAATAAAAAACCTTTGGTGAGGACAGAAATGAAGGACAAATCTAAGTAAGAAAACACATTATATTATGAAGCAAGAACTTACGTAGACACACCCTGAGGTAGCTTGTCGTAAAACTTCCTTAGCTTTTCATATGAAGAACCCTTTCCTCACTGATCTCACCTTTGATATTTAAAAATCTTTGCATTCTCATGCTCCAATTGAGGCAGTGACTTCAGTTCATATAACTACCAAGGAAAATAAACCTTAATGAGTTTGTTTAAATTGATCATAATATAAACATAGTGACAACATGCAAAGTTGTTTAAAAAACATACATATATGTTGGTGTTGAAATATATTATTTATATTAAATTTGAAGTTTAGAAGCGCAAAGTTCAGTGAATTTCCACTTGAGTTGTCCTACTGATTCTAGAAATATTCAAGTTAAGTAGCTATTTGTGTCCAATGTTTATAACTATTATAAAAGGGTTAACTTCTCATTTTCATTTGCCATCTCTTATTTGCATTTAGTTATAACTTACTTAGTCAAATGTCATCAGTACACTTAAGGCTATCCGTAGTGGTCTTAAAAGGCACTTTTCACGCCCCTTTTGCATCCCTTAGTGCCATGATGCCCACTACGGTGGGACGCGAAAATTGAAAAATGGCTTGATAGGGCTTTAACCACGACACTACATTATGTGATCAAGCACCTTGCCACGTCATCTGCCACATGGTGGGAAAAACCCAAGGGAGGGGCTTGACCACTACGGATAGCCTAATTACACAATCTCCAAAAAATAAAATATCTTCAAAATCAAAACACCCTATACGTCACATAAAATGATTAAAATGGTTTAAACCCCCGCGGGCGGCTAGCTAACTAAACAAACTTCAAGAGTAACGCTGAAAGATGAGCAATAAGTAATGCAAAACAAATATATAACTCTTTGTACTTACTTTATCTGTAGAAAGAAAAAGATTCATGTCCAATCTTTTAAGTGATATAATCCTTTTTGTTGTTGCAGAAGCAGTGATCAGTATCAAACATCTAATTGTAACATTGTAACCTGTAAATAGAAGTGCAAGCATTGACTAAGAAATTAGAAAGCAAAGAATACAAGAAGTTAGTAACAATTGGCAGCAAGTTTTACAATTCACAGACATAGCAATTCATTCTAATTTAAATAGTGCACAAATTATGGATTTGCATAAATATACTAATAGTAAAATCCAATTGATACGAACATATCAGTTTTGATATTACTAGCATTCAACCTAGCAACTATATCCAAATTTTCTTTAACAAAATACAACAAATCGGATCTCTAATTTAATCACATAAACTTAAGTTTAGAAAAACCCTAATTTTAGGGATATACACATGGCTTCAAAAGGTTAAATTAAAATATAAATATTTAGGCTTTTTTAAGGAAAATAAAATAACGCAGCCTTAAATCTCCTTGAGAGAACATATCCTTGATATAAATCTAAAACAGGTAAGTTTAAGAAAACAGTGTCTGATGTTCCTCTAACGAAATAAGCAGAATCGAACTTGGAAGGTGAGGTCGAAACCGAGGAGATGAAGTTGCAATGTACTCGGAACTTGTGATCGGAACCAATGCGATGAATCTTCTTTGACTGACCGATGAAATCGATGAAATGAGTTGCAGGGTACTCGGAAGGTTAGATCGAAACCCTACCTGAGTTAATCGACGATTTACACGGTGAAAGGGACAAATGAGAGCTACGAGAAGTTGTAGAGAGAGCGAAACCCTAGCTGAGTTAATCGATGGTGAGAGAGACAGATGAGAGCTACGAGAAGTTAGAGAGACAAGGTAGAAAATATCTTCTAGGGTTTTCAGCTGTAGACAAATGAAGTGTGAATGTCAATAAACCGGAGCAAATTACCCGGATGCATATGGATTTTCGTGGATCAGGGTCCACCCACTTAATCAAGTTATTTATTAAAATCAAACAATTAAACGTATTTTTATTTAAAAACATTTGCTAAACATATTTTATAATTTTATAATTGTTCTAATAAAAAGGTTACTCTAAATAATATTTTATTATTTATGAATACTCTATATAATACTTTAAAAAGGGAGTTGTTAGTTTTTAAAACAAAAAACTTTTTACATATTCTAGCGCATATTGAAACGACCGTTACCTCCGGTATCCAACGTTTGTGACACCGTAACCCTTTCTTAACATGATACCCTAGATCGTTGGTACATGAAATGCACAAAACTATAAACAATCTTGAAGGCGAGGCACCATAAAATCTCTAAAAGTCTAAGCCATCTAAGGTCAAGATAGATCGTATAGGACGAGTATCTCATAAAAAATTGTGAACAAATGAAACAATCAAACATATGAAATTATAAAAACATAATATGAAAAGAGGAACCGAAAAACGAGGTTTCTTACCACTGGTCACCAGAATCGAGAATCAAAAAGCTGCTAATGTTCCCTTGACGCCGTCGGAGATGACTGTTGTGTCGGCATTGCACCGGCACTCGATGATTGTCGTGAGACTGCACGATCTAGGTTTTTTAAGTAACTCTCATCACCGATTTACTGCTGCACCACCCCTAAACACCAATATCGCTACGACCTTGAGGTGGTATGAGTACATGAGAAAAAATTCCACCGTCATACCAAATATAATTCCTCCATTTGTGAGCCATACCTTAACATGTCATTTTATACGAAGAGATCAACATTATGTTTACTTTTCTTTCTATACCAAAAGATGTACATCAATACGCTGATTGCAATTGATTTATTGTGATCAATTTCCTTGATTATAAAATATAGTGGATGAATCTAACCCAACCATGGATAGTTGATTTTCAATTATAAATAGTTATGACCTCGAAATTAGGAGGGAGGGTAGGAAAAACTATAGTGTTAGTTGATTACCAAACTTACCAATATCTAATTTCTTAGCAGATTATTTTTACCATAAATATTATGTGTTAGATGTGATTGGTATACTAATGACTGAATATTATCAACTATTCAATGCAGGTTAACGCTCTTAAGTTCAAATTTAAAATCTATATAGACATAACATAAGGTATTGTTCAAAACATCTCAATACAACTTATGAAACTATATATCTTTATAAGTTTTGTAACTCAGTCTTTATTAATTATGTTTAAATTCTATTATTTATTAATCTTAGGTTACTAATCTTATTTATTCTAAAAGCTATTAGATCTAGGAGGGTTATTTCTTCAAGCATGAACACCTAATTATTGAAACTATATTACACATCAAGTATATATCAAGTTTCATTTATACCAATTCTGACCAAAGGTATGCTGAACAACAAAAATGCCATTCATTTTTTTGACCATTTGGTAATTTTCTACTTCATGTCATACAAAGAACTGACAAATTATTTTAACTTCATAGATATTATCGGTCAAAATAAGCAACGGCGAAGCTTGGAGTGAAGTCAATTGAGGTCGGACTAAGTATATAAAAAAACTTTGGACTGAACAGGCATGAAGTTACATTATTTAGTGAAAAAAACGGATAGGGCCCCGGGCCCGATCTGGTCCTAGGTAATCTGCCAAGGTGTAGGGCGAAAAGTTTAGTAATAATGCAAACATGCAACCATGTTATCATTGTTTAACTGTTGTTTTTTAATAAACAATTTTTTAAAGATTACCAACAATAGATTGTTTCCACGTTCAACAATGATGAATCAAATTTAAATGGACAAAAACAGATGGTAGCGATAATAGGATTGTGGTAGGGTTAGGATGAAGATTGAAGAATGTGAAGAACCATTAAGGACACGTGAACATTGGTAAGATTTTTTTCACTTAGAAACATGAAAAGACTTTTCAATTCGCGTATTGGTCTATGATGTCCCATCAAAATATTAAATCTTTCTCACTTTCTCTCTCTCAATATATATATTAAGTTTCGGTTTTCACGGTTCCTAACGGGCTGGACCAGCACCAACAAAGGTAAACGGGAGAACAATGAACCGACCCGATAAAAGGTTTCACGGTTTGGTCCGTTTGGTTCGTGGGTTTTAGTGGATCTGATCGTTTTTTGCTCACCCCTAGCTGGAAGATTATGCACCAAGAATGTCTCACCACATGTTGTTCCGGATATCGTTTTAGATTCAGGCCAAATAAACATACACAAACCAAAACTCAACTTTATAATATAACTTCATATCACACCACATAAATAAAGAATACGCTACCCGAACTGGGACGGGTATGACACTAGTTCGTTTGATAGGGACATGATACTGCTTGTACACTATTATGTTTTGTGAAGCGATTTGGGTGTAACAACTGATCTTCCAGGATCTGAAGGAACCCAAATCACGCATCTAATCGGGCCAAACCCGTTTGATTCGGGAATAATCGTGCTCCCAGGTATGTTTGCTGCACATCTCGATCAAAAACCGGATCACTTACTGCAAACTTACACACAATCCCTTTTTATTCCAATTGAGTCGAGTGAAATCTGGAAACCCTAATTTAGTTCAAGGATCATGTCTTCGGACCGACCCGCTGCTTCCAATTTTGCATCTCCCGACGATAATTATCTGTAAGTATAACTAACATGTTATGTTTCTGTTATAATGCTGAATCACGAAGCTACGATTCTGTCAATCAAATGGTCCATAGGTTTTATTATATACCTTTTTGTCTCTAGTGCATTAGACTGCCAGATTATGCTGATTGCTTTTTCTGTAGCGAACGTTTAGAGTGCAGAATTAGACACATCTCATTTGAAGATTAATCGGTTCTGTGCATATGCTCAATCAAAAGTCAGAACTGGTTTTCTTAGGTTTTTTTTGGTTGAAAAATTACAACCTAATCATGTATTTTGTATACGTGTTCGATTGGAAATATGGAATCAGGGATTTAAAAATGGAAATCAAGCTCAGTTGAGTGCTACAGAGACTTTGATCATTTGATGCAGTTTCAATTTCAAGGCATGGAATTGGAACTGGAATTGGGAATGGGGTTTGAAACTTTGAATGTTGCATAGTTTCAAGTGCATATTTGGAAGTTTTGCTGCTTCTATATAGAACACAGTTGATCTATTTTAGCTTGTAACGCTAATGATTTATCTCCACTTTTATTTTAGATTCCTTGATATATCAAATGAAGCTCCTTTATGTGGGCACCGGAAACGTACAAGCATCATTGGTAGCATTTTGTATTGTCTACTTTTGGCAAGTGTCGTTTCTTGTTTCTTCACTATAATATCAAAGATCTCCAAGCACTTGTTCTCTTATTTGTTTTGAAAACCTGGCTTGATTATCTATGATTTTAGTCAGGTTATGCTGCATTGGCTGTTGGAGCTCCATGGATATTCCGGTCTGAGAAATACCTGACATTACAGATACTCTGCACATGTGACATCGCTTTATTGATCATCACTGGTATTTTATTGTTCTTTATGTTCTGTTAGATCTGATAATGACATGTACTTCCACTCTATTTAGTGACCTGATATCGTTTGCCAAGCCAAGTTTCATAGACTTATATTCCTTGCAGGCATCTTCCAGCAATATATGGTTTATCAAGTTCAGAAAATTAGATTACAGGTAATATTCTACATTCTTTAGTATTTTAATAACCACTGATAGACTACTCTGATAATGTCATGTCACCTTTTTGTTGTTGACGAATGCAAGTCTTCATATTGTATATTGCATGCATTTTTTGTTTTCCTTTACTCCTTTAGGTATTTTCATTTATGGTGTTCACGTAGGCCTGAAATTAGATGAGTGAATGATGGTACTTGCCGCGCTTTGCAAACATATAAATGGAACCGTTTTGAATATAGATGTTTTTTTTTCCCAGATTTTAGATTATGTTGGCTACTTGGCTACAAGTACAAAAATTTCAATTTGGCTCAACAAAATATCACTTTTGAGGGCTGGAACATATCTTCATCTACTGATATGACTTATAGAAGATGCTATTATAGGTTGGGCTTATAACATTGATTTCCATTATGTAGGGTTACTATATTTTCAGTCAGAAGTTGAAGCATATTGTTCGCCTACCCTTTGCCAGCACGTCATATGGTATGTATATTGTCATTAAAGTTTTTATGTTTCTTAATATGGGGAATGGATATGTCAGTTTTAAATTAACAATTCAAGAGACCTCAGATGGCTATTTCTCATGTGTGTAAAACTATAAGAGGGTATTCAATAGGCCTTTTATGAAGTTGAATTTGCTACTTCAAAAGGCTTGCAAAACTGCATTTTATTTGTTTATTGACATTCAACAAAAAGTGAAATTCCTTTCTAGGTACCGGGGTGATGCTACTTATCATGGTTTGGGAGCCAAATATTAGAGTTCTTCCAATTTCTATGATACTCAGGTAACTTCCTTTCCAGAGTAGGAAACTGAAACTTGAATATATGTATTTGTGTAGCCTGCTCCAATTCTTAATCATGTATATTAGCCTATGAATTTAACTATTGAATTGACGTTACTCTTTGCTGACATTTTCTTACCACTCAAATTTTCAGGATTATCATGGTGGCTGAAGCTATCCTTGCTGGTTCTTTCATGAGTGTATATATCGGTAAGTTATATTGCCTGCTTAAAAATGAAGTAAGTCGTGATGCAGGTTTATCCTACTTTTGGTACTCTTTTTAATACCACCTTCATAAGTGATATAATGAGTATATCAAATCCCAATTTATATGCCAGTGAAATGCACTTGAAACATTTTCTTGTTTGGACTTAATGACTTACAATTCACTATTTAGTGTATGTTATGTTCTGTTGTCCCATTATCACGTTTATGACAGTTCATTGTATGACCAATCAAGTACTTGACACTTGTTGTTGGTGGCACTTGCAGGTAATATACACCAGTACAACACATTGGAATCACAACCAGATGTTCTGAAGTCCTTGTATTCTCCCCTTCAACCATCAAGCTCTCTAGAAGGGTTAAGGTATCATACTACCTGTTCATCCTCAATTAACTACCTTGATTGTTTAGGGTAAAGTTAATTATTTTGTAATCCTTGTGGAACTGGCAGTTTTTGTTTTTTAATTATTATTTTTAATGTAATGAGCATACTGATTACTGAGATGTGTTATGCGTAACAGGTATAGTAACGATGGCGGGCGGCTATCTGATCAGCAGATGGCTTTGCTACAGTATCAGAGAGAGAATCTTAATTTTCTAAGTGAGGAGGTAGATAATGATGAAAATTTTTCCGTACTTGTAATATTTTTATGCTTCTCTTGACATAAGATGATTATAAAACCATCATCTGTATTACTGCAGATTCTTCGACTGCAAGAATCCTTAAGCAAATATGAGAGATCGGATGATGGGATGGCACCTCAGGTAGTAAATATGGTTTTCTAACATTTATTAACTTTTATGGCATTGCTAATACGGATATATGAATACACAGCTAATTGCCTTCTTCTGTAGGTGGATCTCGCTCATCTATTAGCAACTCGTGATCAAGAGCTACGAACACTTTCAGCTGAGGTAATACTCATATCAGCTGGTTCTGTTATTTACTATGTATGATCTCACTGTAAAGCTACAGACACAAGACAATATGCCTTCTAAATCATATTTTGGGATTTAAGTTTTGGTTGATTAAACATGTAAATAAATGCATTCATACCTGCAGATGAATCAACTGCAATCTGAATTACGACTTGCTAGATCTCTGGTTGCTGAGAAAGAGGCTGAAACCCAGGTTGTGCGTAACACGAACAATCAGGTATTTTTGATATGTCAGCTAACTTTTGTTATTATTATTATTATGTGTAAACAATCATGTTCTAAAGCTTGTTGTTGTTATGAATAAAACATAGTATATGGAAGAAAATGAAAGGCTGCGAGCCATTCTAGGAGAATGGAGTACCAGAGCAGCAAAGGTATTTAATTCTTTCAGAAACATATTCATATAGGCACTAATATCTGTGAAACATTTCTTTTGTAGCTTGAACGTGCACTTGAGGCTGAACGGATGTCGAAACTCGAATTGCACAAAAAGATTTCAACATTGAGAACCCAACAAAGGTAAATAAAATTGCGGGTGCATATCAATCGATGTTCAAAATTTGCAAAAATCTGTGGACTATTGAACGTTTGTTCTTGATGCAAATAGAAAGATTAAACAGTAGTTGTTGTTTCGTTTCACAATTGGGGATACATGGGTTTCGTTTAAAAACATTAAACATAGTCATTGATTCATTTTTGTCTGAACTAGCCCACCGGGTTACACAAAGTATTTTAGATATGTAAATTTCATAAGCTGCAAGTTTTCCGCCTGTAAATATAGCCTCTAAAGACACGATAACAAGTCATGTATGATGCGAGAACTTTGTTCTTATGCATTGGTTCCTTGCTTCCCTTCATGCTTTGGATTTCTTTTTACTAGGCCATTTAAGTTTAATGTATTAGCTTAAATAGGACATGTATATCGGTTTCTCTTAAATACGAGGACTTGTCCGAGTGGTTATTGGCGATGAGGGAAGACTTGGGGACTGAGCACAAGTTCAATCTCTGAGCTCTCAGGTTTTAACATCCGGACGTTCACGGAGACAGGTTTAACCGGTGTAAATACTCTCTGGTTTTTTCTGGGCACTCGTTGGACTATGAAAAAAGAAATATCGGTTTCTCTTATTTATGACCCATCCGAAAGTAGGTATCTTTCACATTTAATGCGATCTAGCATTCTCACGACTATTTACTAAAAAAAAAAGATTCTAAAAAAAAGAAAGCTCAGTGTGATCCATGGTCGAATTTAATCATATGATGAACTTGAAACCGTCCCCGGATATAAAGATCATCATAAAACGACAATTTTAATGTGTTGGTCCCACCCATACAAAGGTTATCTTCATGAGCTTAAAGATTGCCTTGCTATCTCTTATTTCATTCATTTCATGAACACCTATATTTTCTCTGTATTAAAACAAGTAAATAATTACAACTCACCTACTTGAAATGCGTGAAATATTGTATTTAAATTTATATTTCGAAAGAGATATACACCGACTATAAAACTTAAAATAATCATATGCGAGTTCGAGATTGAGACCGACTATAAAACTTAAAATAATCTCCATTGTTAGCTGCTCAAAGGGCGACACTAGAGGTGTACAAAAGCGGTTCAGGTTGTGAATCGAAACCGGTTTGGTTAATCACGGTCAAAGCTGGTTTGACCAAAACCGGTTCGGGTTTGAACAATAAATATACCATACGTTTTGCAGCGAGTCCTTGTTTAAAATTAGGAGATCTCGTTGTTGGTAAGATCCTCATCACCATTTAATCTTCATTGTTTGCCATCTGAGTGTTTTTAAGATATAAGAATAGAGAGTGGTGTGAGTGATGTGATTAAACCAAAAAAACCTATTTATACCCGGGGGGGGGGGGGGGGGGGGTGTTTCATTGGACTCTAGTAACGGCAACTTAACGCTGCAACTAGTTGATGGTTAACAAACCGGTTCCGAATGAAATTACAAACCGTAGCGAAACTAACGGTTCGTATTCGACCCTAATCGATTTGTCACCAACCTGGTTTGTAGTCCTATTTCGTTCTGATTTATTAACCGATTCACTTTTGTATTCCTATTTCGTTCTGATTTATAAACCGATTCACTTGCCCACCTCTAGGTTTTTTTTTTTTGGTTTGTAGTCCTATTTCGTTCTGATTTATTAACCGATTCACTTTTGTAGTCCTATTTCGTTCTGATTTATAAACCGATTCACTTGCCCACCTGTAGGTTTTTTTTTTTTTTGAACGGCTTGATGCTATAGACTAGGGCCAAACCCCTAGCAAGACGCTAGGAGCGCCACGACAAGAACATTACAAGGAAAAAGAACACCAATCTTGCCAAGAGGTAGATTGGTGGTTACAACGGTTAACGTATCAAATAAAACTCTAATTCTTAATTTCAAAAAGCACCCTATCCACGGACGGGACAAGATAATCGAATATCGTTTTGTTTCTCTCGTTCCATACACACCTCTAGGTGACACGCAGTCCCGGGTGTCCCTCCTTGTCTACCTGTTAGGAAGAATTTCAGTGGGCTCCCCCCATCATTGTCACTACTGTCTCTTCATTTCCTCACACAATTATTCACAGGTATTGCCTGTGCCTATTGATCCCTCTCGTCTCCACATTAGATAGAGGTCACATGGATTTCTTCCACGTCCAAGCATTGAAGATAGTCTATAAAAGTTTGTTTTTGCTGCGTAATGAGATTAAAAATAAATGTATTAGTGTTTGTTTAGTTATGGATGGCTTAAAACTATGGTATCTTCGCTGCGCGTTGTCGCATGATAACGTGAGTACAAAAACAGTTGTATTGATAAATGACAAAGTAAATTCAACGTAAACACAAAAAAAACTACGCAATGATGTTAAAATTAAAAGCATAGTTAAATATCACACTGCAAAAAATTAAATACCTAAAGCCAACGTTATGAAACTAACACTAAACGATTTGAAAGGAAATTATATTTAAATTAAAGCGGGATTATGTAAAGAAAAATGTATGAAATTACCATCGATTATAAACAATTAATAAATCAAAAGAAATTATATTTTTTATTTCCAAATTATAATTTAATTGATTATACTAAACTAAGAGAATTAATCAATTATGAATTATTAACTATTATAAATAATTAAAAGAATTAACTAAATAATTAATTGTTATTAATAAATAATAAGAATTAATTAATTAAAATAATGTGTTTTTCTGCTTATCGTTAATGACAATAAATGCCACTAAGAATAAAATAAGAATTATATATTTTTACCAAATTATATAGAGTATAAATTTTAAATTCATTTATATTATATATTTTTTTTATTTATTGACATAGAGCATGAGCGTGGAGAATAAGGCCGGGCGGAGTGGAGATCGGCATTCTCCACGGCATAGCCGACTACTTCGGTTTCACTGCCGCCACTCAAGAAGTTTAGCGGCAAACGACAAAATTCTACTTCTTGTTGTCTGGCTACTTGATTTTGTGTGTGTGATTGTGGGTCCCACTCCCACTTTTACATCTATCTATAAAATTCTATCACGTCCTCTTAAAATTATTCAAAATTTTACTTCAATCCTACTTTCACTCTTTCTAACGTGACGCACTTCTATTGGTTAAAACCAATTCTACTTCAACTAAAAGTTTCTAGCACTCCCCCCCCCCCCCCCCCCCCCCCCCCCCAAGAGTGTTAGTAAAAAAATAATAAAATTTGATGTGACGTTGATATGAATGATAGAAGATAAGAACAAGAAGAAGAAGAAGAAAACTTAGCTTGTAAATAGTATATAAGGCATGATTGTATTTGTTTAAATAGTTGTTGTATTTGCTATCAAGCATACGAACTATAGTTTATAAACAAGTACCAATTGCCAAGTGTAAAAAAGGTTGTTAAGAAGTATTAAGTTGTGAGGCTGTAACTCTGTAAGCTATCATATACCGGTAATATAATATAAATGTGTGGATATTAGGGGGTTTTTCCTATTGTGAATTTAAGGGCTGATACTTTCATCGTGGGTCACGTTGTTTTTAAGTAGTGTTTAGCGGGTTATAATAATGTTATGCCTTCAAGATATATAAATGTAGTTTTTTAAGTACTTAGTTTTGCTATTTAAAAAAAATTAATAGCGTAACTTATTACCCATTTACTTTATATTTCGGTATAAACTTCAACCGTTGGAATAAAAATAGGTAAAGTAGTTGTTTTATTTCACAGTTTTAAAAATAATAATTTTGTCATAACAATATATAAGGTTAAATTATAAATTTTGGGAAATTAAAATAATTTAAAAAATCTTTGGATCTAAAATTATAAGAACTAAAATAGCCGAAAATCAATTTTGAAAAAAAAATAACAACAGGGCAAGACTTAAATTATTTAAAGTCAAAACAGGGAGCGAGGCCATGTGAGCCACACCAAACAATAATAATAGTCAAAACCGCTTTCTTCCGGGATTGCATACGATGATGACCGCACCCATGTGGTCCCACCGTTATCACGTTCCCTACTATTATTCCTTTCCCTACGTGGAATCCCCGTTCTCTGCCACCTCATCACTCACCTTCCACGTCATCCCACTACTTCATCGTATACTTGTTTACTATAATCACCTGTGCTCGGTCCCTCCCACCGTATTTCATCTATACAACCAAATCCAAACAATACCAAAATACTTCCGTTACTGAACAGAAAAATATTCCGTTTCATTGTTATCCCACAAAAGACGTAAATTCTGCAATTTCGAATATTAAAAATAGTAAAGAGAAGAGAAACATGCATTTCCCCAATGTTTTATTGCGTATAAACGGTGATATTAAGTAATTTGGAGTTTTGATTTTTTAACCACTTAAAACTACCAACTATATTTATATTAAACTACGTAAATATTGTGATTTGACGAAAATTTGTGTGACCCTTCGAAATGAGCATGCTTCGTGTTGACACCTTAAAACAAAATGGCATGTTTGTGTTCTTCTGGGTCACTATGAACAAACACAAGAAATTTTAGTTCTTTTAAAAAATGAATCTCAAACTCGTTTATTGGTTAGAAATTATGATCTAACATAAATTGTAACATCTAAAACTTAATAAGCATGTTAAGATTTATAAGTAAAGGTCCTAACATTTTCAAAACTATGACCTAACAAACTTAAAATATATTTCACCACTTTGAGTCCTGACGACCATGAGGACTTGTCCTAATGGTTACTGGCGATTAGAGGAGACTTGTGACTGAGATATCACAAGTTCGATCCCTGAGCTCTCAGTTTTCTCTCCCGGTCGCTTACGGAGGTGAATTTTTCCTGGAATTAGCTCAACTGGTGTAAATACTCCCCGGATGTTCCGGGAGATTCGTTGTCCATTCAAAAGAAAAAAAACTTCTGAGTCCCAACTAATCTTTGAATCTTTCTTTATTTACTTCAAAATCTTATTAGTATGATACCAAGTGAGTAAACATCATAAAAACCCAAACGAATAACAAACAATACTTGAAATAACACACAAAAATGGGATGTTCGGCGTAGAAGAGAAGCCATCCAACATACGAGTTGTCCCATCCGGCTTACGATACACCCCTTCGGCTCCAAACCATATGAGGAGATAAATCTGAACAGTGAGCCGTCACTTTGAACCAATGCTTGAGCCTAGATAATCTCGGGATATTCGTTGTTGCAACATGTTTTACTGAACGAAACTTTTTCTCATTTCGAAACCTAACCCCAAGTCGTTGTTTTTTATTTATTTATTTATATTTTTTTAAACAAAAAATTTGGATCACTAACGTACAACTGGTCCACATGATCATTTTATCACAAGTGAGCTTTGAACTCAAAACATCCTCATTTAATACCTCTGAACGGAGATCATTACCCTAACTTCTAACAAAGTTTTTTAATATAGATAGCTATGATGATAACAACTAGGTAACAACTATAGCAATAACACCTACCTTGTTACTTAGAATAAAGTCTTATAATATCCTACTTGGATTTCAAGAGTCACTTTTAAGCCAAAAATAACTTTAAGGTTTTTAAAACTATTATATGTCACATATGAGCTATAAAATAGAAGTCAACAAAAAATATATGAGAGATTGACGAGTAATATATTTATCATATTCAAAGAACCAAACTACCGGATCTATAAAAGAAATGCATATGCAACCCAAAAGTCAAATTTTACAAGTTAAACATACCATCATAGTACGTTGTTATGTTTTCTAGTGACAAACGGACAATCATTATAAACTTTCTTATGTTCAACTCGTATTAAAATTTCTGAAAACCATTGATTTAGGTTGAAAGATGGGTAGTGGTGACCGGTGGTCGAAACCTGTGTGTTTAAAGGGGTGAAGACTGGAAACCTGTGAGTTGTAAGGGGTGAAGACCGAAGATTGGAGACGTGTATGCAGAGCCGGTTGAGTGTGAAGGAGATCAAAAATGGATATAGGTTTTGGTTTTGGGTTAAACAAGGGGAGGGGGGGGGGGGGGGTTTACGATGGTAGTGAAACTAGAAAAGTTATAGTCTATATGTCACAACGATTATTTGAATATCAATGTATTTGCTACTGTTGATTAACCGTAAAAAGAAGATAAATTCAAGGATCATAAAGATAGACTTAAAAGTATATTAAAAAAAGTTATTCATAAAAAAAATTAAATTCTAAAATTATTTATATACTGCAAGGGTAAACTTCTAATATAAACCAATATTATTGTAAGTTTTTCTACATAGTATCATAGTAAACTACTAGCTCAAATATTGGTTTATTAAATAGTTTTATGTTAAAGGAAAACAACAATGGAGGTGGCAAGGAGTTTGTATTCAAGACACATGCGGGTTCGATACCCGCCTTATGCGTTTTTGTTGTTTTTGTTTTGCCAAAGCATAGCAACAACACACATAAATAGTGACAATAAAATGGAAGGTTTTCGGATTTGAATTCAATACCCACGTGTGTGACAAAAAAAATAGGGGTTTCACTTTGGGTCATGAGGTTTTTTCATATATGGTGAGATCTCCTCATAATGGAAATGAAAATGATCGGGTGGTGTTAATAGTCTGTCAGTGATCCAAAATTACTATTAAAAAAATAGCTAAGCTCCTATTTGGAGAACCTGAGTTTCGAGCCTTGTTTTATCTTCTATTTTTTATATTTAAATAGAGTCCGTTTACACTTTTTAATAAAAAGAAACTAATCCAAATTGAACTAAGATGGATTCGGATCGGTTGGAGAAGTTCCTAATTCATATAGATTCGGATTTCCGAATTAATCAAATTAAATTAATCATATAATTCGATATCTGATCCGATAAATAGATGTATCTTGATGACGTATGTCCGGTTCGAACGACGTCACGTGCATACATGTTCCGGACACATCTAACATCAGACAGACATGTCGACCGACCACAAACGAGGAAGGTCGAATCATGACGAGTCGACCGACAACATAGTCAGGGTTGACCTAATGACTATCATCAGTTGAATCCTAGACATAAGGTCGACCGACAACAAATACACATATAGGTCGGACCTTAATAGGTCAACCGACAACAATACACACATAGGTCGGACCTCAATAGGTCGACCGGCTACAAGCTACATAGGTCGGAGCTTAACAGGTCGACCAACTACAACTTACCTAGGTCGGACCTTAACATGTCGACCAACTATAGCTAACCTAGGTCGGACCTTAACAGGGCGACCGACTACAGCTAAACTAAGTCAAACTTTAGCAAGCCGGCTGACTACAAACCTACCCAAGACGAGCCCTAACAAGTAGACCAACTACACCTAAAGGGTTGACCTATCAACCTAGTCATGGGTCACACTCTTAGCAAAACTAGTCCAGAACAGGTAGGTACATACCAATTCTCGTACACATAGGTTGGCGACGTCCCGAGACCCGACCTGGCATAACAATCAATGCGATTACCCGAAACAGCTACTGTGGTTCTTCGCACAGTTCGGATGCCAAACCTGCATCATGCTACTTCTGGGTTCTCACATTAGTTACAGTACAAGACAACGGTTGAGGGCTATAAATATCCCTCAACCCCCAGGTAAATAATTATTTAATGCGCTACCTTTCATCTGATTACACTTAATCTTTCGAAACACATACTTATTCTGAAGTCTGAGCTTAGTCGCGAGACACAACTTGTCTTGCTCTCCAAGAAAAACGACGTTTTTGTTTTGCAGGTTCCAGCATAAGACCCAAGCAGCCGAGTCGACTGAGTACCAGAAGACTCACCTTCCCCATCTTGTAGTCGAACTCTCTTGATAGCTCATCATAGGCCTCTACCTATCTAGTTATCTTTAATAGCCCGATTCTACGTATCACTACGAAGTTGGATCCAATTAACAAAGTTATTGAAGTTAAGTTGAAGACTCGGTAAAAATTGTATAAAATTTTACCGTTCAAACAAGACAGGACCTATATATAGGAAAGACCAACACACAGCCGAACACGTCTCCGTTTATTAAAACAATGACTAAGAAGAGATAATCTTGTTTACTAATCATAATCCGGATTAATTTTTGGAGCACCGGTGACAAATGAGACGAGAGGATAAGGCATCGCTTTCTCTCTCATGACCTCATCATCCTCCTCCCCTTCCCCTTCTCTCTCTGTATCCGGTTTTTCTTCCCCCTTTGTCCCTGTATCATCTGTATCTGCTACCCAATCTGTATAAATTGATCCCTATTTCATTTCATGCTCATATCTCATCCGATGTCTGTTGCTTTCGAGACTAACAACACTAGTGACAGCAATCGGATCCAATTGCCAGGGTTTTCTCACGAGATGTGGATCTATAACATCTCCGACTCCACCAGATTCACCGCTGGTAATCCTTGGAGCAGCACCCTTCCCGCCGTCAAAGAGGAGGAGGATTCCAGCAGTTCTTCCTCCATCGGCAATAACAGCGACGCGTCAAGCGGCGCCGGAGCCGATTCCGATGACGACCACGGCGAGGTTCAGAGCAAGGATAATGGACCGCTCAACGGTTTAGATGATTTGGAGAAAAGTCTTCCGATCAAGTATGGCTATATTGTTTATATCGATTTTATTGCTTACCAGTGATGAATGTTGCAGAAATTTGATGTCGGTGATTGTATCTCATTTAGACTTTTAGACATGCATGTGCGATTTAATTTGTTCCTTGAAACATTATTAGTACTTTCTTAGAAATCGATATCGATTCTGTTACTACCTTTCACATATAATGATTTCAGAAAAAATGCAATTAGAATATTAGTAATTGATCCCTAAACCCTAAGCTCGATATGTGGTTAATTTGGTTGGTATTGTTGAACAAATGTTAATTTGGAGAACTGAATTGGTTAAAACTGATAAGTTATTTTGCAATAACTTATTTCAGAAGGGGTATATCAACGTTCTATGCTGGAAAATCGAAGTCGTACGGAAGCCTAGCTGATGCGGTCTCTGTTCCATCCATTCAAGACATTGTTAAGCCAGAAGATGCCTACAGCCGGAAACGCAAAAACATACTCGCACATCATGCTTTGCTGGACAAGCATTGTGAGTCTGCTACCGGAAAGAGGCTTGCCAGAAACAGCCATGATAGCGGCTCCAACCAGACGGTATCCATGGCGGGTCGTTCTCTTCCACCTTTGCCTCGAAACAGTAGAAAGCTGCCATCGAGTAATGAATCGTCTGTTTCATCGCCTAGACTTTATATGAGGTCGCCATGGAGATCATTGTCTCTCTCGGATTTGCAACATGCTTCGAGTTTCACTGGGGTGAGTAACAAAGGAAACGAGGTGGATGGGCATTAGGCCTTTGTTGGTCATGTTAAGATAGAATCTTAAAGTGAAAGATAGTTGTTTATGGTGTTAGGGTTCTGTGTAAACTGTTCATGTTTTCTATTTTCTGGTCCTGCTTGCTGTACTTGCTTAGTACTCATGGCATTTCCGAAAATCATAGGATGTCAACCGGTTGTAGTTCTTCTGCCTTGTATCCGGTTTTCTTTAAAACTGTTGTATAAAAAGTGTTCATTTTTAGTCTTTTCATTATCGTTTCCCATGCGCCAATCTTTTTTCAGATCTTTGTTATGTCTCATGAATGCTCAGCAATTGGCCTTAAACGGGTCAAGGACAGAAAACCAGTGGAAGCTGGATTCAAACACGATCAAACGCTTACAAGTGCGTCATCTTGAAGGTTTCTCATGAATCTAGTTGTGGTACACATACTTGCATTTCACTTTGGCTCATTATCTTTGCTGCAATCTATGATTATACATGTATAATGGTGATGTAGGTGACATGTTGACTAGGTGTATCCGTAGGTTGTTCTTATGCAACCACGGATGTTAAGAATTTTTGTCTGCCAGTGATTACCAAAAGATAGCAACTGATTATTGACGGAAGAACAAACCAACAAATTGAGACACCGGCCAGGCACCCATGGAGTATGTCTGCATATAGAGATCTAATATTTTCTACGGAAATACATCTGGCTGAAAGAATCTGATGACAAGTCCAAAACCAGTTTAGTGCTTTTGAGCTGAGGTAATTCTTCATTATAGTGGTTGCAGAATCTTTAACTCAATATCCAAATTGATAGCGAAGTTGTTTTGTTGTGTAAATTTGATTCGAGCAGGGCTGTTAGCATGGGAAATCAAAATATATCTCAACACTAACTGATGGCCCACTTGTTGAAAGGGACTGCAAAGATTCAAGATTGATTTCCTATACATTTTGACTATAGTTTCAAGATTCAACATGTCGGGTCTGATCTGGACTATGGCAAACGTGTTTTGTTTCGGGACTTAACCATTCAGACAGATACTAGAAAAACATATGATCAAGAGAAGAAACACTCCATTAGTTTGTGTAAATATTTTAGGATTACTCAGAGAAGAAACATGGAGGAATGCAACATAGTCGGCTCACCTACGTAAAGAGGACAAGTTGCTTGAAGCGAGTATTGAGATGGGGCTCTTCATCTGAAAATGTGAATGATATACGTGAGTATAAACCCTTAACAACCGCTTGAATGTGGTCTTCGCCACTTCCTGGAAATTGGGCGGAAGTGGCGCCCCTCCAACACACATACACACAAGTTAGATGATATATAACACACCCAGATATAGTAGAACTATTTCTGAGGGATTATTGATTTGTTATCAAGCTATGTTTCAATCCACTCCGGTAAATACTCATACTCTTATGTATTTTGGAGCAGCTACTTCTATCGGCTTCTTGATAGGAACTTTGAGAGGAGCCTCTCTATCATGTGGGATGATAAAGCCTTTTATCCTATGTGATAAAGGTAAAGGTAAGATTTGTTTTCATCTTACAATCCAAAGTGGCCAAACTGTATTAAGGGAGCTTTTGCTTGATAGGTTTGTTTGTTTATTTATGAGCAGTTACTCCCAAACTGTTTCATTGTCACTGTATAATCTTGACTACTGATGGAGAGGGATTATCCAAGTTATTTTGCTCCAACTTTCATCGTTGGACATTTTTGATGTTGTGCAGAACTCATTAAGAGTACCGTAAAGAAATCAACAGCTGCAGAAAACAAAACAGTTGTATAAATATCAGTAATCATATACTTATTTGTATATAAACATCATTGAAGATTCACCATTTATTGCAAGCCATTTGTTAAGATATTCTGCAGGTGGTAGGCGAACGACTTCCCTTTTGTTTGAGTTAACTAACCGAGTGCTCTTTTGGGGTCGAAAAGTCTTCTGATTTCTGCAAACACAAATATGAATATAAAGGGGATATTATCAGTTAACAAGTTAAAGATTAAAGAAAGAGAATACTAGTACTCAATAACAATGTATAGAGGTCAAAGGAAGATTGAGATTGCGGAATGACACCTTCACAAGATAGAATGGGAAAATGTTATGTACGAAACATACTAGATGTAGATAGTTGTCTTTTAGCAGCAAGTTTTAAGGAGCTATCAAATATAGGATGAACAATAACTTAACTCATAACCAAACCTCAAATTTAAGAGACTTCACTCACACAAATATATGGACTCTACTATGAATGCTCTGATATCTCATTTATATTTTACCTCCGTTTAAGCTTTGTCTTGTTTGTTACGAAGCTTTTACATAGTAAAACACAAATCCAGTAAATAACATCTATATTAATATAAGTTACGTAGCTGATAAAAAACTATTTTTCCCAACTAAAAAACTCATTTTCATCCCTTTATTCCACTTCTTTCAAGAAAAAGTACCAAGGTCCCCACCCCCAGTAAGATGTTACTTGTTAGTTAGGTAGAAACGAAACTGGAAAATCAACCTTAATAAAGAAAGATAAAATTATGAAACTAACAATTTATCCAGATATGATATGTGAATTTAATGATGGAAAAGAATTGATAAAAATCTGGTGAGATACCACCAAATGTGTAGTGTAGTTGTCAGTAGGGTCTTAATATGAATTTACTGTGGAGTGCAATGAAAAAGATTATTGGGCCTGTGTGTACTATGTTACATTACATAATACACACAAAATGATTATTCTTGATAATTATTCCATATATTAGGTTAATTGCAATGGTTTCGGGAAGGAGGAATCGGGGAGGGTTCGGGGGAGTTCGGTGGGATCGGGGTGCTCGGGAACACCATATGCGGGTGTCTCGGGGTCCTTGGCCGATCGGGGAAGGGGTTTGGGGTCCCGCCGCTTGAGAAGAAAAAAACGGGGAAAAGAGAGAGAGTCGGGGATTCGGAAGGTTTTTATGGGGTGTTTGGGAAGAGCTGGGAGCCGAGCCAACCATTGCAATTAAAATGGGGAAAAATGGGAGCGGGGCTGGGGAATGAGGACGTGGCGCCAAAAATGGAGTGGGGGATTGGGGAAATGGGGAAACCAGTTGCACTTAAACGCTTAGAAAAGAGATCATCCTTAAGCGGTCGGGACCGGTACGCTCCATTCCAAGCACGCAATCAGCCATCAGATCGGACCAATAGGATGGACGCCAACAGGAGAGAGAAAATTGATGTAGAATTGATGTAAAGAACGACGATTTTGTAGGGGGCATGCTCATTTAGTCATGGTGTTAGGCCTGGATTGAATATTTTTTTTTTCATTTTCTTTTTAATCTAAAACAAATAAAATTAAACTAAAACATTTAATATAAAATAAAAACATAACAATTCATTAGATTAAAAAAAAACTTACAAAGTCCTAAAAAAATAAAAATTACCAAATTCCTAAAAAAAACCAACATTTATTCTTCATTAAAAAAAAAAAAATACAAATCTAGGGCGGTCGAGGTATTTGCATTCAGCTCTCTCTTCAGTTAGCACGACTTCCCAAGTTGTTGGCGATATGCTCAGTGATGTCGAGAACGTAGCTGCAAGTGTGTCTCGCTGTCGCGTATCTCCATATAAACATCCTCAGTGTCGGTCGGTGGGATTCTAGGATCGCGAATGTGTACCGGTCAGAGCCCGCGCCCTCGTCTTTCAATGTCATGTTGTGAAGTATCATGCACGCGTACATGATATTCTCCATCAAAGCTGTGTCGTTGGTCGTGCTTTTCAACTCCATCATCGCCCACTTAGATTTCAACCTCCGAAACGCTCTTTCGACGTCTTTTTCTTGCACCCTCTTGCACCTTCTTCATTTTCTTCTCCTTGATTGCGTATGGATTATATGCTTTTACAAAGAGACTAAAGTGGAGTATACCATCGGCAGAGAAGAGGCCCCGTTTGTATTCCCGACCGTTAGAAGACAAAGGAGCTTTCGGAGCAATACCTTTGGAACTCGTCTGTTAGATGTTCACTGATTTAGCACATTTATGTCATTGTTTGAACCTGCGACACCAAAATAGTATGTCATAAACTCACATTTCTTGAGACGCAACTGCCTCTGAGTATTACCGTTGGTTTTGCACTATTACCGACGAATATTGTCCTCTATATTTTGTTGGACAGCTTCTCCATTCCCAATGCATACAATCGATGCTACCGATCATGCCAGGGAGGCCATGTCTTTGAAATGAACCATATAAACGAGCAAGATCATGGCTAGTCGGTGAACGTAAAAATTCATCTCTATAAAGTCTACTTATAGCATCACAAAAGTAGTGTAAGCATTCACGTGATGTTCTTTCGGACATTTCTAAACTCATCGTATTCGTCAGGCACGTTACCGGTTGCCAATTGACGAATAGCTCACCGTACATTTCTGTAAAGCAGTGAAACTTGGACGCCCCCTCCCGTCGAAACGAGTCGTAAACCACTCGAAGTTACTCTCAATATCATGCAAGATACGATTAAACAATCTCTTAACATCGTAATCTATCACTAAAAATACCTTCGTTCGTGTCGTCTGTCGTTTGGTGAAATATAGCTCAATCAAACGATCATGGCTTGCTCTACGATCTCGATAAATACTCGTCCTTGTGCTCTTCTCTCTCTCTCAATCTTCGTCAAAACAGCACGATAACACAGATTCATGAAATTCATCGCGTCATTGTCCGAATCGCTCGAACTACTAGAGTCATAAGCTCGGGTGGGATTTTATAGCGTGGGCGAGGGCGATTCATGTTTTTGAGAAAGACAAGGTTTGTTTGTTTAGGAGAAATGGTGCGTAAAATTTAGTGGTTTGAAGTTGATTTATATAGTGGAGGAATTGAAAAAAAAAAAAAAAAAAAGTTTCAAACGGTCAAAAAATCGACCGTTGAACGGTCGAATTGGCTCGGCGTCGATCGGCAAAACATGCCGCAAAACTTAAAAGTGGATGCCGAGGCCGAGCAACGGAGCCACGGTATGCATGCCGAGCATCGGCATGCCGATGAGCATATGCCGAGGGCGGCGGCATGCATACCGCCCACCCTGAATATAATAGAATGAGAGAGATGGTCAATGAGATTTAGATGCATGGCATTTGTTGCCCAATATAGGGTTTTTGTTTCTGCAAGTGTAGGGTATGGTCTTTACTGCAGCCTGCAGGAAGTACAAGTTACTTCAAATGCATTTTAAAAGTCCAATTTTTAAAGCACAAGTACAAGTCCCATAAGCAAGTTCTAGCATTTGGTACAAGATGAGTGGCATGGTTGTGACACAGTTGGTGAAAGAAACACAACTTTAATGGTGGAAAGACTTGACGTCTTTTCTTTCTTTCTTTGGGTAGATAAAGTAAGATTCTCTTTTACTGTTTCTGGATATCATAAATTTGTTGTATCAAAATTATTAGTATTAATATCTTTTTTAAAGAGTTTTTCCGAGTTTCTCTGTAAGAGATTTCAACTGCTTCGGGTTATTTAACATTTCACGTCAACTTGGAAATTCCCCACTTAGACAGAAACCCCAACAATTTGGTAAAATCGCCTCCAATAAAAACGTTGATGATTAAACCAACGATCTCTCTTAAAAGAAGTCACAAACTACTACTAAGACAATGGTATCTGACTTGCTTTCCTTGCTCCATATGCCCGGTTGGAATGATCAAGATATATAATGAATCTTTTTTCTAAGACAATTGATCTTAAGATCCCTTTCGAATCCTTTGTTGGAGCTGCATGATATCAAGATCCGTGAGTAGAGATGTATATGGACTCTATCGCTGTCTCTGTTAGTGGTTTTGTGAATAGAATATCGATCTCTTCTACGAGCAAACATTTGATAACCAAAAGCTTATGATACCAAATAATACGAATAATGTATATCAATCAAATGATCAAAAACACTCAAGAATTTTAAAGTTTCAATTTAGGTTTCTTGATAAATAAAATTCAATCTTTAAAAAACTATGTTCTTCAAAACCAGAACATATTAAATCTAATCCATGTAGATCTTTACCTGCTAGAAATTAAAAAAATATTAAAAATAAAACCCCAAACAAGAAACTAGATCATTAGATAATTAAATGAACCAAGTAAACAAAGATGCCTCGATCGAACAGGACATCAAGTCATTTTTATTAGTCCCTGGCCTTTGGCCTAGTGGACATGGAGTGTGAGTTAGAGTTTGGGACTGAGAGGTCACATGTACGAATCTTTTAAGGGGGTTTTCTGACAGTGATCAGTTTCCTCCTAAATTGGTGACCTAATTAAGTGCATGACTGATATACGAGCTTCACCCATAAGTGACGTGCCAGTTACTGTTACTCACTGGATTGGTGTTGGATATGATCGGGTGGGTGGCCTTCAGTCCCCGTCAGTGATCCAAATCCGTCGTTAAAAAAGAAGAGAAGGATTTTACCAGGTAATTTAGGGGGTATGTGTTTCCAGTTAAATAGAATCATGATGTGTTAATTATTTATCTATATATATATAAAACAACTTGCAATTTTGTATTTTATGTTTTTTTTGTTATTATTATTACTTTTGTTTTTAGGAAAATTGAATTTTAATAATCTCAACTTTTGAGGGTTGGCTAGTAATAATCCAATCTTCAATAATCACTACCGACTGGTCCCAACTTTCACCATATTTACTGATAGTGGTCATGCCGTTATAAAACTTAACACCGTTAAGTTTTTTGCTGACGTGGCAACTGCTGTGTAATTTTTTTTGTTTTTTAAATTAACTTCTTGCCACAGCATCATCTTCGTCCTCACACCATTCTTCCACCCCACCACCACCACCTTCAACCCGGCGACGTTCCGACTCCAACTCCGGCGACGTTGAACAGGAGTCAGCAAAAACTTAACGGTGTTAAGTTTTCTAATGGCAGGACCACTATCAGTAAATAGGGTGAAAGTTGGGACCATTGTGAGTGATTATTGAATGTGAGATTATTACTGGCCAACCTTTCAAAAGTTAGGATTATTAAAATCCAATTTTCTTTGTTTCTATGTTTTTATTTTTTTTTTTGTTTTCATCCAAACGCAACAAGTTTAATAAATGAGTTGATTGTGTAATAAGTACAACTGTGCAACATGATTTTTTTATTATCAATCTCAATGAGTTTAGCACACGATTTGGTAGTGTAATAAGTACGAGTTGTGTAACATGATTTTTACATCGTATACTCAATAGTTTAAGCGTTTGGATTGTTACGCAGTTTTTTTTTATTTCCATTTTCTTTATGTAGTATTATAGCAATGCAACTCTGTATGTGCCAGCATTATCATCCATGTGAAAACACTTTCATTATTTTTTCTTCATTTCTTTTAAATCATTTTTTCAACTTTTTACTCACATTATTGTCTTTAGGTATCTAATTATTTATAGTGTTATATTTAACCAGACTGTTTAATTTTAATATTATTTTTTTTTTTATTTTCATCTTTTTTACGTTTAGATTTTGCTGTTAATTATTCGGAATGGATGGCAATACAACTTGTTTGGTAAAATCTTGTTGAGGACAAAATAAAAGATATAATGGGGTTGATTTCCGTATGATCAATGATGTTTGTCAGGGACAAGTGATCTCTGACACAAAACCAGAAACCTTTCATATAATTTCTTCATCTCAAACATAACCCATGACTTTAATTTCTTCATTTCATCCATCTGAACCTTGACACCAAGAAATTGAAATTCTTGAGTCTAATTTCTTCATCCATCAAATGGAAACGATTACCAAATCTCGGTTTCCATTCCCATTCACATCAACTCAATGGCAAGAGTTAAAACACCAAGCCCTTGTTTACAAATACATGATTTCCGGCATGCCCATACCTCCCCATCTCCTCTTCTCCATCAAAACAAGTTTGGATTCTTCCACCAAACTCATCCTGCACCGCCACTCTCCTTATCAACCAAGTAAGTCTTTGTTTCTTTCTTCAAAATCAACATGCCCTCCAGGTGTTCGATGTATTTCCTGTGTGAAAACAAAATCAAAAACTCTCTTTTTTACTTTACATGCAGTTGGATGGGACTATTTCCCGATGGGATTTGGGAGGAAAATAGACCCAGAACCAGGAAGGTGCAGAAGAACAGATGGTAAGAAATGGAGATGCTCTAAAGAAGCTTATCCTGATTCAAAATACTGTGAAAGACACATGCACAGAGGTAGGAATCGTTCAAGAAAGCCTGTGGAAGCAAATTTGCCGACTAATTTAACACCCAATATACCATCATCGTCAATTTGTAACAAATCTCCGAAATACCCTTCTCATCCACCTTTTGTTCATCCCCAATTCTCCTCATCTGGTAATGCTGATCGCTTTTTGATGGAATCTAGCCCCTACTCGCATCCAGGAAAAGATCACAGGTTTGTTGGTGACTTTACAGTTTACATGCATTAATCGTTAGTCATGATCATTTGTACACATGCTGCATATGCAGAAGACACCCACATGCTAATGTCCAAATGATTCTTTCTTTCTCTGCACAGAAATCAGAATTCTGATTATGCTTTTGACAACATGTGCTCTTCCATACTAAAAAGTTAACCTCGGCACAGTAATTGCATCTTTTAGTGAATGAAGTACAGGATAGGGGTATTTTAGTCGTTTACAAAATTAGGGTTGAATGTTGTAGTGCTATATTTCCCTCAAATATTCATTAGTTGACATGTAACATGCTCTTAACAGTTAACATCACATTACTTCAAAACTTAAAACTTTGGTTTTGAACCTAAATAGACCATAATTGGAAGCAATAACTATAAGCATATAAAACAAAACTTCAAAGCTGTAACTATTTGTCTATTTATCAGTTTTAGGCTCCATCCGTTTTTTTTTTTTTCGCTTCGTAGTGTAAATTTATACACGTTCAATCTGAAAAAAAATTATATACTTAGTCTGGCCCATCCTTTTTAGCCTCATGATTTTCGTTCCAAGTTTCGCCACTAATCAGTTTATTGTTTCTAATAAGCAAAAATGTGTATGAGCGTGTTTATCTTGTGTGCATATTCTACTATTTTCAGTTTTTATTAAGACTTTAGTCTTCACGTTAAAATGATCGAATATAACACCTAAAATTTGAAGTTTTGACACAATTAAAAGTAAAAGATTTTAGTATCATTCACCTGGTGAAAAAAGTATACAATCGGTTAGTTATACCAAAGGACCTTTGACCTAGCCGTATCAAAGTGTTAAGTAGTGATGTCCATCTTCAAATGGTTGAGGATTCAAGTCTCATAGGGAACACAAATGTGGACTTTATAAGGTGTGTTTCTTAGGATTCGCGTGAGTTATTCTAAAATTCTAAATAGATGAAAATTATAAAAGATTAGTGATGGCATTTATAAGGCATGTTTCTTAGGATTTGCATAATTAGTTCTTATAAAAAATTGGAGAATCAAGATCTTAAAAGGCATGTGGAAAGACCACCCTTTTTAGAATCTTGAAATGTTTCTTGACATTGAAGTGTTCTCGAGACTTTGTTTGCAGCAAAAACAACATTTCTCTGTTATCAAAAACATGTTTATTGGTAATATTGTCTTGCATTGGAAAAAATTGGGTTCAGTTAGCATTAATAGAATGCTAGTCAGCATCGCCATTAGAAGTAGGAGTAGTCGAGTAGATGTGATTGTAAACCTTTACACCATGTCTATGACAATACTCAACAAAGATGTGACGCCGAAGTTGGCACTTGGCTCCATTAATAGATAACTTAAAAAGCCAAAAGTTTTAAAAAATGTTTAAAGAATGGAGACAAACAATTCTGAAACCAGAACTTCTTGTCGAAGAGTCATCATAAGATTTTTCTTCATATTTGATATATATCACAGGATATCTAGTAACCTGCCTGTGTCTCCATTGTGTGGGTTTTATGTCTTGTGTATAAATAGCATGGCGGTTATTCTGTACAACACCACATCCACATTGCTACATATTTTAAAGCAGATTTTCCCTAATGTTGTTTAGCTACAGGATAAAAGAAGACTATGATGAACATCCATTTTTGTCAGAAAGTTGTGGCAGCGGCAGCATCTCTGCTTCAGTTGGTGACCCGTGGCTCTTGGAACCATTGGCTGTGAACAACTCTGCTTCTTATTCTTCAAAACAGCGGTCTTTCTTTGATTATCAAAACGATTACTCATATCTGCAGTTTCAAAACAGCCCAACTAGAGAAAAACATGATCTAAAAGTTGAAAGAAAAGATGAAGCACACAAAGTAATGCACCATTTCTTCGATGAATCACCAGACAAGGACAATGATAATGATGATCATAACAAAGATAAAGATTCTTCTTCAACTCAACTCTCAATCTCGATTCCCAGTTGTGGTCATGACTTCTTCTTGACCCGTAACGGTAAGTTCACCCTTTAAATACTCTTTCTTTTGTCTTCTCGTATACATAATACTTCAAACAACGCAAACTGCTTTAGCAAACAAGAATGTTCTGTCGTGTCTTTTACCTTTATTTGTGTTTCATTGAGTAAAAGTAAGGCTAGAGAATTCTGAGTTTCTTGTTTTCTTGTTGTTGCAGGTAAATGAGGTTTCATTTTGTTGGTACTGAAAACAAGTAATCTGTGAGTTACTTTTGAGCGATTACTGCAAGATAAGTGTTGCTGTGTTCATCCTCCTACTGGTATGTTTTTATATATTTTTATTGTTTCTTGTGCAGCAGTATGTTTTTGTGAGACTTCCCACATCTTTGTCTTCACTTTTATGTAATTAAATGACTTCGAATCCTGTCTTGGATACCAAGCATCAAAGCTGATTCATAAGATTGCTGATTTGAGTTCTGTTTCAAGCCGATTTTTGTCTGATTGGTTTCATTCCTTGTTCAGTTGTTTGTAATTGCTAAAAACAGGTATAAGAAGCTAGAATCGGATACAACTAAAGGTGCTTTTGCTTTGTGGAACTTTATGAAATTGAAAATTTGAAATCTAAATTTTATTAGAACTGAAATTTAAATTATATTAATTTGTGTAAAGATTCAACATTCCTTACAAACAGCTCAAAATCAAGAAAAAAAGATATCAAACAAGCATTCGGTGTTTTAAATAAAAAAGTGGCATATTGTGCAAAGTCCGGCTTGACATTGGTCGATAAAAAAAATTAGGAATGTAATGTACATCTATGTAGTTTTACATAATATGCTTTAGAATATGAAGAGAATCTGATTTGTCAATGAAGATGAAATGGAACCGTCGTTTGTAGAAATAGATGAGCAACAAAAATGAGCCAGGAAGTACGCAACACTTTGTACACAAATTTGGTTGTTCATATTTACGCGCTTGTTTACTAACTTTTTTATTTTAGTTACGCTTTTTACGTAATGTTTTTTTTTAAAACTCACATCTCATCACTTGTTATTCGTTAATACCACCCTTTGAGTGAAATGTATATGAGTGTACTTTTACCACTAGATCCATGGCGTCAACCCCTTAACAGATACAGGTGCAGAAAACTACACATATTGTTTTGCAAACAAAATATACAAGTAGTTTGTTAGACAGATCAACTATACCGAACCAAAGAGTTCAAAAAATTCTCAAAAGCCATTACAAAGTTCTTAAAGGAAATGATTCAAACAGCAAGTCAATAATATACACATGTATCTATTGTTTCTTACATTTTTCTCAAATTATCTAACCTGGCTTGTAGATCACTGTCTATCCCACCATCATCAGCTGCAGATACTTCCGCCTGCGCCACCTTATTCTTTGCAGCAGGTGCAGAAACAGCCCCTGATGGCGCATTCAACAGCTGCAAGTTCACATTATTACATAACACCATTAACAAAATGATATCAATACCCTTTATGAATTTGTTAAAACTGTAAATGATTACCTCTTGATTGATGTCAATTCCAATCTCGTCAAGAACCTGACTCACTAGCTCTTCTGTTTCATCTTCTTCTTCATCTCCTTCTAAGGCATCATCAATGGCATCCCCCATCACCTCACTTACCATTTCCATTTTCTCATTCTGTCTCTCGAATTCTTGCATTATTTTCTGCAAGGATGGCAGGTTCATCTGTCGGTTCATCTGCCCCATAGCCTTCGTCACACCTTTCATCGCCTCACCCATCGCTTGTGTTGATTTTAATGTCTAAAAAAGATGTTAGATTTCATAAAAGTCAAAGGGTATAGATAACTGGATTTCTGCAATAACACAAGAAAAATAAACATAATTATACCTGGATTCTGAGTGAAACACCCTGCAGTTGGGATTTAAGCTTGTAAAATTTCTCGATCTGATGCCGCGTTCTAATGAGATCTTTTGCCATCACCTTAACAGCTCCCTGGAACCAAATTTTAAATTTGAATCTACTGACAGAGCAAAATCTACACCAAAATTACTAAGAACTGGTTTTTGACCTATTTAAAAGAGATTTTTCAACTAAAAAAAGACTGAATATCTACCATTTGGCCTTGTTTGGCACTTTTCTTAATCTCTGCAATCAATTTCTTCTCCTGTGTCTGCAAACCTTGCCTCTCCCTTTCTATATCTCTGATAGATTTATCAAGCATTCGCTTGTTCTCCCGCAAGAGCTCTGAAATCACACAACACCTCTTGTCAATCCATAGATCAATTGCACAATTTGGTTCAAACTTCAAACTAAAACAGGTTTTTCATCCTTCCTGTTAACTTCTATGGTTTCGCATATTCATCTGATGACTAATTTCAACTAATGAATCCAGATTCAACGAAGAAACCAAATAGATTTACAAAATTTATATGATCATCGACATCCGTGAAACAAATCATAATCAGAAACAGACAGATCGACCTCGGAGTGATCACACCTCACTAATTGCCAATCAGTAAATCTAAACCAAATAATTGAATTGAAATCAAGTATATGAAGATACATGGATGCAAAATTCTTACCTGCAGGTGTCTTCTTCTTTCCAAACAGGAAACTCATTATGATCGGGTAGATCGAGAATCAAAAATTTCAGTAAACCCTAAGGATTTTGGATCGATCGTTAGGCAATTGGTTAGGAGTATAGTGGTTGTAGGATCGGGAATAAAGAGGGAGAATGACGATTAGTCGATTAGCGTACAATCGACGGAGGAGAATAATCGATATCTAGCTACGTCAGCATAATTTCTAATTTCTATCACTTGGGCTTGATAGCTAAAGACCATTGGGCTCGGCTTCCAAATGTGTTTATTGGGCTTGATAGCTAAATAGCAATATGACCAGTATTAGTTTAGTATGCATTGATTTGAGCGGTATATATTTAAAAAAAAATTAATTTAAATTATCTTACATGAAATATTATTACTCGATATTCTTATAAATTATTTTAACGTGATGTATTATCCTTTTATGACTTTCTATATAAACCGTTATATGATAATTTGTTTCATCGTACAATTTTATATATTCGACACATTCTCATTTCACCATGTAACATTAAGATTCTCATTTCATCATGTAACATTAAGATTGTAAGAACAACAGATTTTTTAAATTAGTAAAAAGTATAGTTAATTTTATATACCGTTTAAAATAGTAAAAAAAACTTAGTTTTTTTTTAAATGTTAAAGATTATAAAAACTATGTGGAAATCACATTTTCTACCCCAATATAATTTACATAAGTATTTAAAAAATATATTTCACAGTTTAGAACTTTTTTCACATTCTCATCAAACCGTTATTTAATTTAACATACAGCTTTACGAAACTTTCACCTAATCACTTTACACATTATCTTCTGACTCTCATCTTACTCGACATTTTACAAACTCCCTCACAACAATTCTTTAAAAAAATCACATATGTCTTGTAATATTATAATATCGAGCAGAGGAATATGAGAGTATGTTGATGTTGTTTAGAGTATATGCCTCTCAAAACTAAATGTTTGAGACCGATTCAGGATTCAAAACCGGTATCTGATTCGATATCTGATCTGACATATGTCATCTAGGGTTTAGGGTTAGATGAGTTATTTTTGTGATATATTCGACTGATGACATGAGAAGTAATTGTGATCATTAATCGGGTAAAGTTACATGTCAACAAATGACACAGAGCGGATAGATATATATGTTATTAAGGAATAACATCATCATAAAACTTGATGCATATTTCAAAATTGGAAAAAAAAATAATTGTTTATTAAGCCATAACACTTCTAAGGCTTTCCGTAATGGGTGTCATATAGCCCTTCATAACGTCTATACCACAACACAACACGGAGGAAAATTAGGTTTGGCTTGTAGTGCCACCAATGGTTGTTGGAGATTTGGGTTCCTATGGATGGGTCAAATGTCAATTATGGGAGAAAATAGATCTTATTGTTTTTTAAGCTACTATGATCACATATGATATTCCCAGTTTTGAACCTTTTTCTTTGTTAACTTGATGAAGCCTTGATATATATACCAACCAACCAACTTTCCACTTGAATACAACATTAATTATTGTCCTCCACAATAGAGTAAAAACATATATGGCTTCTACATTTTCTTAATACTGTCAAAAATACCACTCTTCAAAGTTCAAACTCAAAAGATTAATCTTTGAACTTACCAGCCCCCATTTGTACCAACACCAACACCAGCATTCAACATTCTGTTGAAATCAACCTCTTTCTGGGGACATATATTTTCACAATTACAAGTACTGTTTGTGAATCCTTGCTCGGTTTTCTTCCCACCATAGTCTCGCATGCACCTCCCCGAACTTCTCTCGGCTGTAATTCAAATCTAACGTTATTAGGAAACATTCTTTCAAAAAAGTTACGTTGATCACGAATCAAAGTTATGTGTACGAACCTGAATCTAACACGTTTAAGTTCCCTAGAGCCGCCTGGAAGTGCCTTGATAGTGATGTAGACCCCGGGCTCGTCTTGTTCCACCCACTCGTTTTCAATGTCACTGACATTACTGATGGATAGCTCTCCTGACCGATCAGCCTCACGCGAAGAGCTGGTCCTTATGGAAGCATCCATGGATGAAGTTTCTGTTTTAGCCCCGCTGATACTTGATACTTTTGGAGTTGAATTGAGACCAGATGAGTCCCGGTTGGACCGAACCACTGTCGAGCTTTGGTGGTCGAGTGAATCAGAGGATGAGTATCCCATTCCGGCTGGGCGGTATAAGGTTCTCGGTAGCCTTTCTTTGTTCAGAGGTGGTGTTATTGGACTGTCCCCAATACAGTCAATTTTCATACTACTCTGTTAAACCAATAAGTTTGATTAATCTCACTAGTAACTATAGAAAATATGATTGTAAATGAAACAAAATATTATATGTTTTTCCTACCTCATCTTCGGAAACCGGAGGTGTTGGAAGAGGAAACGCCTGTCGATTTAATCTTTGGACATTGTAGAGTTCCATTACTTTGTCGTAATTCTCCTGCCACCATTTTTGAGCTTGCCACTTGTTAAACATCTCTCGGCTAACAAAAAACATGTAACAATTTTGGTTATGAGACTAGCCATTTGTGTCATAACCAGGGGTGTAAAACGAGACAAGTTTAAACTATCTTGAGTCTAAGCTGAAGCTCATTTAGAAAAACTATTGGGTTGTCGGCGGCACGATACGACGAGAACACAACACAAACACACTGGTAAAACATTTTAACAATTAATTGATAAAGTATTATGCAGAGCTAAAGGTTTAATGAAATTTTATATTTATATAAAATAAAAATGAATTTAATATTTTAGTTTAACATTCTTACATTTTTAAATTAATACCGGTATTAATTGTTTATTTAATTATCTTTTATTTAACAATATAACGAATAAAGACAATTTTATCGTTTTAAACTCTCAAAAATTTTTGAAGTAAAATACAATTTTGTCCTCTCAAATAACAGCTGAGCCCAAGACCCAACTTCATACACCAAACTTTACTAGGCACATGGTCTCAAAAGGCCCGTGATTTATATAAATATAATAAGTTACTTTATTTTATAATTAAACTAGAAGGCTCATAATAATATAATTAAACTAGAAGGGTTCACCGACACGATGTGACAAGGATCATCAATACGCTAAAAACAGACGCTGAAAAAGCACTTGAATAATTAATTGGTAAAATATCATATAGATTTGAAAGGTTAAAATAGTTCTCTAAAATAAATTAAATATGAAACTATATAAAATAAAAATCATTTTGAGAATTTAGTTAAATAAGAAATCGATTATTTTACATAATTAGATTTCTATTATTAAGTTCTTTTTTTTTGTAATTAAAAAGAATTAAGGTGGTCAAATTCATAAAAGAAAATTTTATACCTTAAACACGTAAAAATTAATGTAAAAAGACAAACTCGCCATTCTCAAATGTATTATAATATAGTATAGATAACATATATTATTATATATAACTATAATAAAAATAATTAAATAATATATAGTTTATTATATATAAAATTATTATAGTAAATATGAATAAAATAACTATATATGTATGCAAATAAAATAATTAATATTCAATAAATAATAAACTAGCTAAGTTCAAGTTTGAAAACGTATTCACAAGCCGAGCTTTAGAGATAGAGCTCGAGTTCTAGCTTGTTTACACCTTTGGTCTTAACCAATAACCACTACTAGACAATTGTATTTTCATCGAGGGATGTAGTCAAACATGAGTTGTAATGCTTGGTAGGCACTAAAGTATAAGTGGTCTTCATGACAACACTACCTACCTTTAAGGTACCTTCAGGAGGAAGGCTAAATTAGGCCACAAGTCACTATCTCATTGAATTGTATTAAAATCCAAAGCATAATAGACTTGTAGTTTAGGCTATATTATATGTAGATGATGTTAATCATGTATGCCACTTAAATATAAAAAGCAAAAACCTAACCACTATTGTTGACCAAGAGCGATATTGCTCCTTTTTTTGCAAAGTTGAATATGTATTAATTGGGTCTAGGAGATCCATGATTGTTACAACTTGATGGGACCATTGTTACTTTAATTTTAGATATGAGATAATATGAGCATTAAAAATAGTAGTTTTCATTAAATATTATTTTGAAAAACAGCAACCAGATAGAGATACATTAGTGGAAAAATGATGCTAACAAAGTAAATGCACTCTTAATTGAGTGTGTTAGAAAAGCAAGAATTTCATCATTTAATTTCATGATAAAGAAAGAATTGTTGGTCAAAGTTCCACCCATTACTCATGGGAATTCAAAGACCAATACAAATGAAAAATAAGGAAAAAAAAAACACTATTTCGATCTAGAGCACTCACACTAATGTATAGTATAGTATGTATACATGTTTCATCCTTATAATTTCATATATAATTTGAACACGTAACACTTTTAATTTAATGGAACACTCTCTTCACTTCTTCACTCAGTGTTAGAGAACGCCACATCAGAATCCATTCCACCCCACTCAACCAAGAAAATGGACCACTCTAACACTCATGGTCAAAAGTGAAAATATTTAACTAAAAGCAAGGGTAAAAATGAAAATTTAACGAAAGAAAAGAGAGAAAATAGTTTGTTTGATGTTGCGTGCGGTATCTCCACGCGAATGCTCTATTCTTGAATCTTGATCAGTTGAGGAGTGGAGGCGTGAACCACATCGCCTAGCCTAAACTATTATATATTTATATGCTATTACAATAATGTATGATTTTCTTTGTTTTTAGTGGAAACTTACAAAAAACATGCATCAAGAATACATCGCTATTGACTGACTAAGGGGACTACCAACTATGTGATGATATACTATGTCACTTTATCCTTAGTTAGAGTAGAACGGTAGAAAACTAGAAACAAGAAACATTTTCTAGTTCCCTGAGGCTTCAACTTCAAATTAGATCACTATTTCAGTTTAAAAGTGGCAGGACATGTTTTTCATTCTTGTCATCTTGACCATCACATAATGACAAACAATAAAAATGTAGGTGGGACAAAGTATAAATAAAGTTGAGAGCAGACCGTTGTCCGACAAGGCAACAGCATTTTGTTGAAAAAGCATACCAAGAATACAAAATTTTAATCCGGGGCCCGCTAGAGAACTTCTAATGAGTGGTAAGTTACATTTTTTTGGACTTTTTCACATAATAGATTGGAGTGCTATTTTCATGGGGGGGGCCTTTCTTCATCGTGATGTTTGCAGTACGATTGAGACAACTTTAAGGATGTTATAATATCTTTTGCATATTTTGCTTAGAGATCATATTAGTCGATGAAAATTGCACATATAGTGCCCCAAGGTCACCCATTTCACAATAGATAGACGAAATTAGTAGATTATTTTAATATGAATGTTTTATTTTAAGGATTATATATCTCTTCAATGAAAATTTTATTTTACATATCTAAGGTTTTCATAATGTTAGTTCTATAGCTAGATATCATATACTAATTCAAGTATAACTTTGATCAGATTAATATCTACTGATATATGCCACATAATAATCTTAATTTAAACATTAAGTATTTTAATAAATTAATATAAGGCTCGTGAAAGAAAGAATATTAATTGGTGGGTTTTGATAATCGATCTATTATGCTAATTGGTGCCCACCCATTTTATATTTTGTAAGGCCGGCAGGAGTCTTAAAGTCTTTCTTTGAATAGGAGATGAAATAAACTTCTTTTATAATTGCAAAAGACTTTTTTTGCATGGGGTGGCCAATTTCAAAGAAAATAGTGATTTTGATGATTGTGTCACCTACCAAAGAAATCATCGCTTGTGCATGCAGAGTTTTAATAATTCTACAAGAAAAAGATACAAAAGTAGCTAAGGCCTCTTCAGAACCACCAACACACCATCTAAATATACCATCTAAGTCTATTCTATTGCTAAATGTACACTATGGACTAAGAACCATCAATCATTTAATTTGAAACAATTTTAGAACACACATAGTACCACTAAGCTTAAAGGTAGTGAATAACAGATGTGACAAGTGAAATTTTTAATTTAAGGCTCATGAATCTAAGTCTTTCCAAAACAAAAGGTAACAAAACTATGGTCATACTATATTTAATACATTTAAGAATGAGAAACTTATTATTTATTTTAAAAGATTAAGATTTTAAGGAGGTATAAAAGTATTTTAAAGAAGAAATTTAAACAATTTAGTTGATGATAAATGAATTTTAATAATTTATATAAGTAACTAAAAAACAAGTAAGATACAAAAAATAAATTTTCAAATATAGAAACCAATACGGCGATGAAAATTATCGGCGTTACAACAACGCGCGAGTTTCTTACTATTATATATAGTATAGGGTTAGAATAGAAAGTGAGTTTAGTGTCATGCCCCGCCTAAATTCGGGCCTTAAGTGTCAGGATTTCGGTAAGTTCTAGCCATCTCAACATCCTCTATGCTTGGAAAAATCTAAACAACCCACGGAAATATCTTGGATATTAAGGATGGATGATTCTAGAATAAATATATAGATAATTGCATGAAAATCTCTAGATTATGGAATAATCTAAAGAAATCCAGATTAATCCTAGCGTTAGTATATATAGGCGATCTTGCATCATTTACAAATCACCTCAAACACTTGTAAAAATGCTTCCTTTGTATAAGAGTTCTCTCAAACAATCAAAATACTCGGGGTAAATAATCTTGTGTTCTATTTCCTAGTCGTTGAATCACTGCTCAACTTGGTTTAAAGCTAACCTTAGTAGGAGACTAAGAGTCGCACAAGAGTTTTGAAAATCACTCTGTGACATAATGTCTAGAAAGTGTAAGAAAGATTATGAATCATTGTATTTTTAAATGGATGGATGAGACACTCTCACATCATATGTGCTATTTAAAAGAGAAGAGTCACCAATTAAGCTCCACATACAAGTCACATGTCATTTCTCTCATTTTTTTTAAACATCCATAACTTTTTTATATGTTTCCATTTATTTTTAAAATTATAAAAAAGATTTAGCATTTTTGATCTTTAATACGATTATAGTCTTGATGTATATATGTAAGTTTTAAAAAAGAAAGTCTTTTTATTCCTTAAATTGGATGTTTTGTACATGACGTTTTACTTTTTTATACATTGTGTTTTAGAAGTTGTTGATGGTGTTTAAAGAATAATTAAAACCATTGTCGTTGTAAATTGAAACGCATTGTTATAAAATTAAAACACATTGTTATAAGATATATTAAATTCATTGATATAAAAAATTAAAACTCGCTTATATAAAAAAAATTAAAACCCTCTTTGTTGTAAAAAGTTAAAATCCACTGTTGTATGAAAACCAAAAACTCATTGTAATACGCATCAAGTTTTGTACGTTTAAAAAAATCCAATTTAAATCCAAAAAAAATAAAGCAATATCATACCCATTTTAAAGATTAAAAAATGTCTGTTTTTATGGTGCAATTTAAAAAAGAATAATAATGTATAAAAAAGTTACTCATGTTTATAGAAAATGGGGGAAAGTGGCATGAGAATACTTAATTTTTTTTTCTAAACATGTATATACCCTTTTCAGGTAGCGACACATGTGACTTTCTACTATTCGATGACTTTCTAGCGTAAGTTCACCCCCTCTCTCTATGTGTATATAAATGTAATTTTTGCTTAATACTTTCACTAAAAATATTATTTATCTTTGGTCTAAAAAATGATGAAACATTTACATTACTTACTCTAGTTTTAGATTAAGAACTATTTCTCTAGACATATTAAAACGAGAATCAACCTCCCTATAATTATATCTATTATTATGTTAACTATTATAAATAGTAAGAGCATTAATCCCGACATTGATAATCAGATTACTCATACTCACATGGTAAGTTATGTCTATTTACATTATCTGAAAGTAAATTAATTGTAAATATTTTAATCACTAATTAATGGTGAAGTAAGTCCTATTTGCATGCATAATTAAATTGTTAAACATCACATCATTAGCTTACTGCTAGAATTGTTATTTAGTTTAATTAAAACGTAATGCTATTAATCCAACATTAACCCTGTTGAAAATTTTTACTTTGATTGTCCAAATTGTTGATGTTCAAACTTCACTTCAAATGAGGAGTACTAGCAACAGATTTTAGGCCGGATCAAAAACAGTCCTTTACTCTTAGCTTAAGATAGATATTATTCTTTGAGATTTCTAAACAACTCGATCTATATAGAATGAAATCATGAATGGTGTGAATAGAATCGAATAGAAGTGTACTCTAGGAAATTCATGTCCAAAAAGGAGAAACTATAATTATAAAAAACTATTAAAGGAAGAGTAATGATAATTACCTGAACCGGATTCGCTTAAGATCGTTCCCACCACGTGGCAGCGAGACAAAAGTGATGAGCACGCCCGGTTCAACCTGAGCGACCCACTCAATCGGTTCATTCTCCTCTTCCAATACAATCGGGTCGGGTCTCCGGCCACTGGCGGAAGCGGACAACGTCCCCACCGATACGTCTCCTCCCACACTCCCCATCGATATCCCCTTCAATCTCGCCTCCATTTCCTTCCCCCATACCCTACCGGAGCTCGAATTTTTGCTCCCGTTCCGCCGGTACGACCACCGGAATCTGTCCGAAACCGACGCCGACAACTCCGATTCCACATCCTTACTCTTTTGTAACTGCTGTTGTGGAGTCATCATCATCGCCGCTCCTGTACAGGGATTACAGCTCCGGTACGCAGATCCAGACGCTTTAAACGTCATATCCTTGATCTGTAACACAAATTCAATCAACACCGAAGCAATTTAGAAAATTACAATCAGTAGAAATGTATGTAATGAATCAACGCTCTTCATGAATTCTCCTAGAAAATTCAAGCCAATTGGAAGCACCTACCTGAGAAGTAAGCGTTTTGATGGCCTGTTTATTAGCAGCAGAACTTCCGCCATTAACACGCTTTGATTCGTCAGTTTCATCACGCTGCTTCGGACGGGCAATGCATGTTAGCATTTTCAGAAGGAAATTTGATAGACAGATGGAGCAATTGATGTATGAATCTACAGAATTTAATCGATCAAGAGAGAAGAAATGTTTGATGGAGAGGGGAAACAAAGGGAGGTATGAATATGTGTTGGTGCTCAGGCTCCAGGGACTTTTATTGCCCCCTTAATTCCGCAATCGCAGAGATTCCCTGTCTGTTTGAGTTGATTTGGTAATAATAATATATTTCTATTTAAAAAAAGAAATTATATAACAATTGACATCGATGGGTGGTTATCTTATGTGACACCATCCTCATCGTTGATAGTCAATTTTTCAGATGATCTCAGCCGTAGATCGAAATTTGTAACCGACTTTTTGTGGTTGAAGCAGTTATTTTCCGAATAGATAACTGATGAAAACATGATGCAGTTTTGGTTGGAAAAAATACCCGAATTATTTTTAAAAAAAATTGTTAACTACTGGACACGATTTTGTTTCTTAAAAAAGCGCTCTATTACTTCCAGCAGTTGAGCTTAATTCCAGCCACTATTTTTTTAGATTTTCGGCATTTTAATGCCAACCATACTGATTTGCAGTATGGTAATATGAACCAAATGCATCACAAATTAAAAAATTAAAATTAAGAGACCCATTATAGGCTTTTCTAAGCTATAAAAACACACTGAATTTTAAAAAAACATAATAAACAATCAATCCATATGAGCTACCAGACTGCGATCTTCAGTTCTTGACTTTTCCCATCATGCTCAGTTATATTTCATATCCGATGCTTGCTTTAGATTTAATTGCATTCATTAATGATAACAAGAGTAATTGGCAAATGAAAATGGTATATGTATCATATATTGTAGTAAAAATTATGAGATCTAAGCAAGGAATGTGAATCGGGTTGATAACTGTGATTCCAACAATCGATTTTATGTAATCTGATATAAACGTGTTGCCAGTTATCATCAGGTTAGTTGTGACAGTTTTTTTCAATCGTGGTTAGATTTTTTTCTTCTTTCAGTTTAAGAAAGTGGTCAATTAAGCAAATCCTCTCCACATTTTCAGCAGCTATTTACGTGACCTGAAGGCTATAAATACAACTCATTTATCAACATTTACGAGTGTTCTACCTTTCAGACAAAGTTCAAATTTCAACATGGTTTCCTTGATATCACTACATGAAGAGCAGGCCATAGTAACAGGTTCAGATGGGCAAGTCTCAGTCATCAAAATTCCACCCCACAAAAGGTATGGTATTAATCTAATTCATATATATATAACTCAGTTGTAGATTTTTAATGTTGTTTGTCTTTTTTTAGATTGTATAGGTGTTTGCAGATCTATATTTAACAGAGGTATACAAACAACTGAGTTATAATTATTTTTATGTTTAACTTTTACCATTCACATTGCATACCACATATATAACAATGTTGTATCTAGATTATTTATGGTATTTTCTTAATTGCAGAAGTATAAACATTTCCAATGTTTCAAGTTATGAAGCGTTTTCTATGTTAAAGAAAGATGATGAGGTCAGTACTTTGTGATGCTGCTCATTTAACACTAAAATTTAATGAATAAAGAGAGATTTCTAATTAACTTTTTTTTTAACAGCAAATTTTAAAAAAAACTAAAGAACAGCTAGCCAGAGACTAGCAGTATACAAAGTCTACAACCAGAATACAACACCAAACATCGAGAAACACCAGACCAAAATACAGCCCAAGGAAACTACAAAAACAAAACTATGAAGCCCTCCATGAAATAGGAACAAGAAGACTCATATCATCCTTCCTAAAGCTTGTCAATCCAAAGCAGCAAGCAAAGAATCCAATAGAGCCATCCTTTTAATTCACAACATAAAGGATTCTAACCAAATCCTCCAATTATGCCAAGATTATGGAGCCCTTATTATTTACTTATTTGGTTTATTTCCTTTTATTGCTTCCCATGATGAGCCGAAAAACTTTAAACAGGCCATGCAGGATGAAAGATGGAGAGATGCCATGAAGAAAGAAATCAAAGCCCTTGAAGAAAATGGAACATGGACCCTTGAAGCATTACGAGAAGGAAAACGTGCCATAGACTCCAAGTGGATTTACAAAATAAAATACAAACCTAATGGGGAAATAGAGAGGTACAAAGCCCGACTGGTTGCGAAGGGATTCACTCAATTGGAGGGAGTTGATTTCCATGATACCTTTGCACCAGTAGCTAAATTGGTTACCATAAGGACGCTTCTTACTGTTGCCGTTAAGAAGGATTGGATCATTAACCAACTTGACATAAACAACGCATTCTTACATGGAGATCTGAACGAGGAGGTTCACATGAAGATTCCCCAAGGTTTCTCCAAAGATAATGAGACTCGTGTGTGCCGTCTTAGAAAGTCCATTTATGGTCTCAAGCAAGCTTCACGCAATTGGTATCAAAAGTTCACAAATGCCCTCCTTAGCCTTGATTTCACTCAATCTAAGGCAGACCACTCTCTTTTTATACACAAACGGGAAGGGTCTTTTGTTGCGGCTCTCATCTACGTTGATGACGTAATTGTTGTCGGAAATAATCCGACGAAAATTCAGCAAACCAAAACCATCCTTCACAAAAAAATTAGCATTAAGGATCTTGGTGCATTTAAGTATTTCCTTGGTATAGAGGTGGCACGTACTTCTGGTGGATTGGTCCTAAGTCAAAGAAAATACACTCTTGATATTTTGGAAGATAGTGGCATGCAAGGCTGTCGACCAAGCACATTTCCCATGGAACAAAACCTAAAGTTAGATAAGAAAGAGAAAGAACCATGTGTCGATGCCAACCAATACCGACGCTTGGTAGGAAGACTTATATATCTGCAGGCAACTAGGCCAGATATATATCCTACTCGGTAAATGTTCTAAGTCAATTTGTTACTGACCCTGGACAAAGTCACATGGAGGCTGCCACACGTGTGTTACGGTACCTCAAAGCTACTCCTGGTCAAGGTATTGTCCTCACCCGACAAGGAGGCACCCAACTCGTTGCTTATAGTGATTCTGATTGGCTCGGGTGCCCTTCCACTAGGCGTTCCCGGACCGGATACCTTCTTCTTTTAGGTGGTGCGCCGATATCATGGAAAACCAAGAAACAATCTGTTGTGCCTCGCTCCTCTGCAGAGGCGGAATATAGGGCAATGGCCACCACCGTTAGCGAAATCCTATGGATGAGATGGCTCTTAAAAGAGCTTGACATTGTTCCCACTGGCCCTACACCGTTATTTTGTGATAATCAAGCGGCTCGACATATTGCCAATAACCCTGTCACACCCCGATGTTTCGGATTACGTGGGCGTATGACGTCATGGGGTCATAGTCGTGGATACAAAGAACGACGTCTAATTAGTTTCGTTTACGTTTGAAAACCAAGTATGTTATCAAAGTTGCAGCGGATTATATAAAAGATAACATTGTTTTACAATACTGAATCGAGAACGTTATGATAAGAAATACAATTGTTCATGATTTATTTAAACAGTAAAAGGTGACCATGACTCCATTCCTATTGCAGGCCCTTTTGTTTGACAGACTTCCCATTTGCACACCGAGAGCGATCTTAGTTACCTGAGAAATACATGAGTTTGAAAAGGAAGGTCAACATAATGTTGGTGAGTTCACAGGTTTGAGTCTTTACAAAATGTATTTGTAAAACGTTTGATGATATACAAGATATTATAAAGGTTACTCGTTTGTTGCATTGATCTACTTGTTCCTTGATTTCAAACACTAACAGATTTACCCACCTATGGTAACTTCCCCTCAGAAATACCAATGGCAAAGAATAACTGACATGTACCCCCAGACTTGTTACGCGTGTGTCAGAACTGGAGCGACCAGCTAGGGCAGGGTTGTCAACCCAAATAGATCTATTCACTAGTCATCGTTTCGTTACGGAACTAATTGAAATCAATTGATGATGGGATTTGTAGCAATATGTTATTAGCAAATTACTATGAAGGGGTATGAAAGAACAGATAATCAATAGCGTAACAGTAATACCATAATATCAAGTTGAAAGATTTGTTTGATCATGATTTCTCCCCCAAAAGTATAAAACAGTTGATAAAGGAAAGGGGCCGTGAAACTCACTTGATTAAGGTGATGATGAAAGCTGTATCGCGCTGGACGTAGCAAGTAAACCGTGTCCTAGTAATAATTAATAAGACGGTTTTAAGGTACTGTTTCAGTTGGATAATGTTCTGTTACCCAAATGATCCTGGTCGAGTCTTGACATAATATTCCCGTTTGTATTGTTTGGAAAGTCCGTTTGGAGTATTTATCGTTCAAATAAATATTTAAGTTAATGGATATATTTATGGTCGAACAAATATATATAGCTTTGAAGAAATAATTATAATCAAATAATTATTTAAGATTACGAAAGATATATATTCAATCAAGTTTTGAACATCGAGATAAATAATAAAGTATTTATTATTTGAAGTTCACGCTATATGTTTAAGTCCGAGTTTATAATTATAGACAAATAATTATACATAAGTTATAGAAATATTTATGTAAATAAATATATATAACTTATAGAAATGATATATGTTTTAATATTCTCAAGTTTTTAGAAGAAAATATAAACATTTATATGTTAAGAAATTAGTCGTTGGCTTTGCCGCGATAAGATACAAGTATCCGATAATTGATGAAATGATAATAAATATTTAGCTCCGTAAATATTATTATGTTGATGATATCCCTCAAATAGTTTTTCTAAATTATATTTAGAAAATAATATTAAATAGTATAATATTAAGACGAGATATTTGTGTGAAGAGGTGTTGATATATTTGTCATAAATGTATTTCGTCGCATAAGTCGAAAATATAACATTTTATATTTTTCAGTCCAACGTCTAAAATTTATACAATATATATTGTTTATAATATATATATTTGACAAATAATATGATATGAAAAACTAATATTTAAGTTTCTTAAATATTAATAGGTTGTAATAACTTTAAATAAATATTTCAAGTTAATAAAATGGGATCTAAAAATAGGAACACTTTAAATGTCAATAATGAGTCAAAGTGCTCGGTTATTTAGAATTACATACGTTCTATAGAAATGAATCTATTTTTATAACACATATTCAAAATATATTTCTTTATATTTTATGTCCAAATATATATTTGTATATATATTTATAGTCCAACGTCTCACTTTGAGGGTCCCTGAGTCGGTTTTTATATCGTTCGATCTATAATCTTTTTAGTCCTCTCAACGATTGTTAAATATATATTGTGACACAACTTCATTAAATATTAACGTTAGTTTAATATTTAGGACGATTTGTTCAGTTTATATATTTAGTGGGTTGAGTGTCAAGACTCGTTTTTGAGTGATTATAAATATCAAAAACGAATAATAAAAATGATTAAATTGAAAAGTATAGACTTTTACCTCTAGCACTAGGTTAGGTGACGAACCGAAAGAGGCGAGAATATCTCCGTAGACTCGATCGAAGAATATCGACTTTAACCGTGTTGGCCCGAAGGGTAAAGCGCTATTTTGCGGGCTAGTTTTCGGTGGTGTACGGTGATCGTTAGGGACAAACGTTGAGGCCGTTTGAAAGGTGGCCGGATGTACTTTCCATAGGTGGTGAAAGGGTGGCTCGAAAGTGGTCCGATGGTGGCGAAATGGTGGTGTCAAAGATGGCTGTTGGGTGCTGTTTGAACCAAAACCAAATAAACTTCACATTTAAAAACGAATTCGCGGCGGGGGAAACGGAACTGTTTTAGCTTTCACTTTATACATATATATATATATACATACGTACATGTATATGTATTTTTTTCTTTTTCTTTTGTTTGAACAGAAACAAGGAGAAGGAGGAGACGAGGCCTTACGGTGGTGGCGGTGGTCGATGATGATGATGGCGGTTGACGGTTGATGATGACGATCGTGATGGCGGAGGGTGGTGATGGCAGCCGCGATTGGTGAAGGGTGGCGGGACTGGGGTGGTAGCGGCAGCAGGGTCGTGGTGGTGGCCTTCGGTTGGCGACGGGAGGGTGACGGGTGAGAGGAGGGTGACGGGTGGTGGTTGCTGTGGTCGTCGCAGCGGGGGAAGGGTTCGGGCGGAGGAGGACGGTGGCTACGAGGGTTCGCCGGCGAAGGGAAACGGACGGCGGTGGTTACCGGTCGAGAGGGAGGCGGCGAAGTGAGCAGCCGGTGGTGGTGTGTATGTTGTATGTACATATATATGATAAATTGAATTGCAAGTTGATCAATCTGATCTCAATCAGATTTTATTTGATTTTATTTCTTTATTTATATATATTTATTATATTATAATCCAACCTGGTTAGTTAGGTTTTAACCCTCGGTTAACTAGATATTTACGTAGCGTAGCCTTTTAACGAACGTCTCGTAAAATTGTCATAATTTTTATAAATGTTACTGATCGATCGGGTACTCAAGAAATAATAATCGTTAGTTAAAACGGTTTAGATTGGGCTTATTAAATCGAGTAACGGTTAATGGGTCGGCGTGGTTCGTGTCGGGCCGGTGTTCGAGGCTTTCTCCGTTTTGGTCGCGGTCAGTCTCATAATTTCCTAAAATTATCCGTGAGTGATACGTTATACTTTTTAGGTGTTGTTTTACTCGTTGGGCCGTGTTTTGGGCTTAGATGCTTTATTTTGGTTTATTGGGCCGGACCGGGCCCAAATTAGTAAATGGCTCTTTTAAGCCAAACCGTTGCACCGTTTTGACCGAAACAAGTTTCTAAATTATTTATGAGATCACGACATCGTTATATAATTATAATTCGTTGTGAATTTAATTATTTAGAAATGTTACTTATTTATTTACTTTATTTATTTGCGGCACCGCGTAAAGAAATAAATAAATGATTCGATCGTTTCGGCTCGAGCTCGGATATTTCATTATTCAATCTCATAATAGATTATAATTCGAAATATTCGCTTAAGCGTTGTCGGGCGTTATTGTGATTTCTCACGACACCGGTTTAGGAAAATATAAAAGTTACTTTTTATATTTATTTTTCTTGTTGTTGAAGTTCCATCGATCTAGGATGGACCTTTCTGTTGGTTATTATACAAACGTGGGAATTGTCAAGGTTGGACGTTTACGTGCATAGTGTTTATTAATAATATTAATAAATCAAGTCATACACATGTATATACGTATATATATACGGTCAAAGTATAGGGTTGACCTTTGATTTTTGACGGGTTGTCACATTCTCCCCCTGTTGGAAGAATTTCGTCCCGAAATTTAGCTAATGCCGATTGATGGCTCTGCATTGGTGGACAACTTAAAGCTAATTTTGTCTGGTCTGGTTCTTGCTTACCCAGATGATAGTTTTATCATTGACAAGTATGTCAACGATCCATATTGTTGGGAGTGCGATTCTGATTCCTTCTATATGGATCTCGTGATCCTTTATGATTTTCTAACTAAGTGGAGTTGATAGAACATCCACAATAAATCGTCAGCAAGACGAGTGTTAGACACATAGATGAATGAGGTTCTAGTTTGAATGATTTGGACAAGTCATGATTACTCACGGATGGGCTCTACCAGGATTTTCATGTAGTTCAGATTACAATTATGTGTGCACCCACAATTGTGATTTGCCTTACATGATCAGCCTAGGCTTTGCTCATACTTGAGTTTTCAATTTTTGTTGGAGTACGCAATGTATCGAGGACAAGATGGTTTATGGAAAAGTTTAGATTGATTCGCTACCGGACGGGATCTTCCTTGATTCCCGGGAGTTCTAATGATAATAAAGATGAAAATGCGGTTTGGCTCCGGTCTATTGGTCTTGCAGTCTAAGATCTTAATAGGTTCTAGACAAGACGGGTTTGTAGGCCACTGGTCGAATCCGTTCCAGGATCTCAAGGGACCAAATGAGTTTTAAGCATTCCTTGCTTTCCTGGCCTAGTTATCTCTGTTTGAGGCAAAATCTATTATAAGGTTTTGAACCCTCTTAGAGATTCTAAGGTTTCGCGTCGAGTCTTAACGTAGGTACTCCTAATGATTACCCGTGACTTTCGAAAGGCATGAAAAATTGGAAAGGTCTTCCCAGTAGTTTCATGAACTATCACTGGACCAGTCAGTTGATCGAGTTACCGGCTTCGGTCCAGCGAAGGGGCGAATGACACTTTCTTCCATACGAGCCTTCGAAAAGGGGCGGCTTGAATACTCGAGCGATAACTATTGTTATAAGGAAACTCGACGAGTGGAAAATGGTTGTCTCAACCATTACTTAGGTTTGTCTTGCGTGATGACAATCTGTCACATAACTACGCAACGTACCTTTTTAAGGTCTGAATTTTCCTTTCGCTTTGATCATCAGTATAACTCCTTTATACTTTCATGCATCTTGTTGGATCCCTGGTAACTAGAATATCTAGTCTTGTGGGCTTCCTTTAAGACCAATCTCCTTATCGTTTTAAGGTTTGACACTCCAGGTTTATCTACAGGGAGTAGGCTCCATTTGGTTTCCTTACCAATTGCCTTTCGATTTCATGGTAAGCACCTCATTGCTTGAATTCTCCTTTCAGAGCTTCGAGTTGTGCATCACGAACTTGTGACGTGAGACTAGTACGAATGGTCGTGCCTAGTGCTCGAACTCGAAGAGGCTTAACGCGTTCCTTTCTACTTAATGCATCAGTTACAAAGTTAGCTTTGTCAAGATGATAACGAATCTCGCAATCGTAGTCATTGAGTAGCTCAATCCATTGGCGTTGTATCAATATCAGCTCCTTCTGATTAAAGATAGGCTGGTGACCCTTATGGTCAGTGAATACCTCGCTTCTTACAAGCAGTGTCTCCAAATCTTTTGGAGTGAACACAACAGTTCCAAACTCTAAATCATGGGTTGTATAATCCTTCTTAAGTTTTCGAGAGGTATAAGTGATTTCTTTCTCTTGTTGCATTAGCACGCATCTCAAACTTTGATACGAAGAATCACGATATGCAACAAAATCTCCAATTTTTGTTAGGTATGGACAGGATCAGTGCGTTGCAAAGTTTTGCTTCAACAACTGGAAGGCTCCTTTAGTCTTGGCATTCCGAATAAACTTCTTATCTTTTCTGAGTTAGAGTGGTCAGAGGCTAGGCTATCTTTGAGAAGTTCCTCAATGAATCGGTGATAGTCGCCAGCAAGACCTACGAATTGATGAATCTCTAATGGAGTTGTGGGAGTACTCCAATTCATGATAGCTTCACTTTAGATGAATCAACATAAATACCTTTATCGTTAATCACATGATGCAAGAAATGAGTCTCGCGAATCCAAATGTCGTATTTGGAAAATTTCGCGTACAATTCTTCTTTCTTCAGCAACTCCAGGATAAGTCTCAAATGTTGTTCGTGTTCTTACTTACTACGGGAGTAGATTAGAATATCAATGATGAACACGATAACAAATTTATCCAAGTAAGGTTTGCACACGCGGTTCATTAGGCTTATGAACACCGCAGGTGCGTTGGTCAATCCGAATGGCATAACGATGAACTCGTAATGACCATAGCGTGTTCTGAACGCTGTCTTCGTAACGTCTTTATTTCTGATGTAGGGTTGATGGTAGCTTGATCTCCAGTCGATCTTGGAGTAGTAACTTGACTCTTGAGGCTGATCGAATAAATCGTCGATTCCCGGGAGCGGATAGCGGTTCTTCGCTGTTAGCTTGTTCGATTCTCTGTAATCGATACTCATCCAAAATGTTCTGTCTTCCTTCTTTTAGGAACAATACAGTAGCGTCCTAAGTAGGGTGACTTGACCGGATAAAACCTTTACCCAACAACTCTGGTAGTTGTCTAGATAGTTCTTGTTCCTTAGACGGCGCAAGGCGGTAAGGGGTTTTGGCAATGAGGGCGGCTCCAGGTGTTTAGTCGATGCGAAGTTCTATTTGCCGATGCGGTGGCAAGCTAGGTAAGTCTTCAGGAAAGACTTCTGGGATTTCGCAGACTGTCGGAATGTCTTCAATACGCTCCTCTTTTGGCTTCTTCTCCGTGACGAGAGCCGGGATGGCATGACGTCCTTTACGAAGGGATTTTCGGGTCTTCATGCAATATGACATTGGGTTGGGCTTCATTCTTTTCACCTTGTACGTTAAGAGTGTCGCCTTTTGCGAGTGGCATTCTGACTATCTTCTCGTGTCAAACGATCTCTGCTTGGTTCCTTGATAACCAATCTATCGTAATGGCAACATCAACGCTTCCTAACTCGACATGCATTAGATCAATGTCGACTGTATGCTCCAAAAGTTCAATTGATCCTTTGTAAATTTCTCTAGTTTCTATCATCATTAGCTAATTCTATGGTAAACTTAGTGTCTAGGGCAACAGAGGCGATTTCGAGTAATTGACTAAAATCGGTAGACACGAAGCTTCTAGAGGTACCATATCAAATAAACTAAAAGCGTAATGGCTATTCAGTAGAAACTTACCCGTTATTGTGTTAGTGTCACAATGGGTATTATCTAGCATTGATGACGAATGCTCTTCCTTTCGCCTGGTTGGGAGTCTGGTTCTTCAGTTTGATGTAATCTCGCGTGATGCGTCCCTTGGTTTTGCATGTCTACAATAGATGTTTTCCATGACTCATGGAGTGGTGAAGGTTGCACATGTTACATAAAGATAGGTTACTGGAGTAACCAGTCTTTCTTGACTCGTGAACATGCGTAGTGGCAACATAGACCTTTATTGGTTCCGAATTCTTCTCGGGAACTTTCTATGAATTCTTCTCGGCTTATTCTCCCAACAACCATGCTTTCTCTTGTTATTCGGCCTCTTGCTTGATGAGGGGGCAACACTGACATCTGCTGGTTTAGTTTCAGGATTCTCTTTGGCAATAGTCACACCTTTATGTGTGGCCTGATAACCCAGATTATGTGCCAGGCGCACAACACTTCGAAAAAGTGGTTGGGTTTGATGCCAGAATATTTCCTTGAATATGGGGCGTAAGACCCTAGATGTACCTTCTTGTACAGGGGAGTGACCATGGTTGAACAAAGATGAGCAAGTTCACGAAATTGCTTGGTGTAGTCCAGCGATATCGGTACCATTTATAGTCAAACTCCAGAACTTAGCTTCCGATTTCTGAAGCTCTTCCTCTTGGGCAGTGCTCGTCACGTGAAAGTTGCTTGAGTTCATTCTAAGTCATGACATAGTCTAAGTCGGTTCCTATGGGGTTGGCGTGGGAGTCCTACTATACGTGTGCACATTTGGTTAATGTGCAGGTAGAGCAATGTAGTCTTTGGTGTAGTCGCTTATGTGAAGTACTGACTCCGTCTTCCCAATCTATCTGATTAGTCCAATGACACCTTTCGTGCCTTTGGAGCTCATAATGTTGGGTTCTATTTGACAATGGATCTTACACGAAAGCTAGTGCGGAACTACAAGTATTCATGATCCATCAGCAAGTAATATTCTAGATGTCGTATGAGTTTGCTAAGAATAATCTACAGGTCTGCTAGGAATAACTTGTGAAGTCCGCTAATATCCAAGTTCACTAAGCATTGCTAAAGTTTGCTAGGCAGAAATCCGCTAAGGATAAGTTCAAGTTCGCTAAGAGAAAATCAAGTTTGCTAAGACTTTAAGTTCGCTAAGAGCTTTCTGAAGTCCGTTAGGAAAAGAATTTTCGCTAAGAGTACAAGTTTGCTAACTTTTGCTCTTAGAGGATTTCAGACCGAAATCTTTGAAATCTTCAAGTCTTCCAAGCCTAGGGTTTCTTTAAGGAGAACTTCACCGGAAATGATCAAGGGTGAAGAGTTTGAGTTGTCACAACCAACATGATAGATTTCACAGATAGGCTTGCCTCTTATGAAGTCCTTGCAGGAGCAGTAACGCACACTACGTGGTGATCTACCTTAACGCCTATCGTTGGTACGATATACCTTGCTAGAAGTTGCAGCTTTGGCGATTCTCTTGGTGATCACTTCCTCGAATTTTGGTGGCATTCGTCATGAGAGGGATCGAAGGGGTTTCGAGTTTGGCGTTTCAGAGGCATATTTTCTATTTAGGTTCTTAGAGGGGAACGTTTAAAGAAAATCGGATAATATATAACTAAAGTCATGATAATACTAATAGCATTAATAATAAATATTAAAACGCTAATAAGTATATATATAACGTGAGGCATCATGTTAGTATGACAAGTAAGTATATATCTAACATGAGACAACATGTTTCTACGATAAGTTGATGTATGTCTGATATGAGACAACATGTTTGTACTGGTTGATATATATATAATAACAAGATAGTAATTATACACATAAGTAATACAAATCTACACATTTAGCTATGACATGTATTTTCGTACCTCAGGATGTTGAAGTGAGCCTCGTATGCAAATGGAAGTCTCGTAGAGCGGGCTATAGTCTAGGTTTCTTTGTTTTTGTTACCTAGTTCGCTATAACCACGGCTCTGATACCAATCTGTCACACCCCGATGTTTATGATTACGTGGGCATATGACGTCATGGGGTCATAGTCGTGGATACAAAGAACGA
>JBCNJP010000025.1:94640971-94658971 GCA_039602395.1 Deinandra increscens subsp. villosa
ACACCGTCGTGCGAATGACGCGATGGCGTCACTCGGGTACATGAAACCCTAATGCTAAGTTTATAAATACTAGCTCAAAAGATACTCATCTTCCAACTTGTGCTCTCAACACACACAGTCACTCCATAATCACACACACACACGCTCTCTTACGAATTACTGATTCTCACATGGCCGATACACGACCCTTCTCCCTCTGTACTGCCATAACGCGGTTGTTTAGTATGCATGAATCAATCTCATTTCATATCCGCCGGTGATCTAAGAAAGCATTACGATGTTGATTTTTTGAAGAGCTTTCAGAGTTTCAGTTTTATCGTTCATACCCGATCACTCTTGTCCTCTTTAGAAAATGAGTGAAGTGTTACTTGAAAGCAAATAGTTAGAACTAAATATGTAAATTTTAGAAAGCTAAAGACAAAAACTATACCTCAGGGACCGCCTGTGCAATTAAGTTTATTATTGTCATTTTCACCAGCCTATCACGATAAGTAGGTGGGAGAGAATGGATCTAAAAGGGAGTATTTAGCCGCTATTATTTACTCATTTAACACGTAATATATATGTTTCACAAAATATTTTTCCTTTCTTTCCGGAAAAAAAATATATAAATGTTGCTCCACTTGTAGCCAGGGGAAACATTGACTACGGAAAGGCTGTCGTTATATTTTAGATCTTAATCTCAATCTATTCAACGTCACCACTGTACTCAATTATAATGCACTAACTTTTCAACCTACCTCCCTCCCTCCCTCTTCAAAAATCATAATTTTATGAGTACTGTCATGTGGGTGTACCTTATCAATCACGTTTTAATATTCAACTCTCCTCTATAGAAATAGGGGTCAGCTAAATGTACAGCCGGAAAAGACAAAAACACAATCTACATCTTACAACTCAGCGTTTTGGTCAAAACGCTGCGTTTTATGATGAATACCGACAAATGTACAGCCCTAATTACTGATTGATCAATGATTATGTCGTGATTATGTCGTTAACTACGCAGCGTTTTGGATAAAACACAGCGTTAGAATGTCTCGTTTTGAATAAAACGCAGCGTTAGAATGTCTGATAGCATTAATTAAGGCCAAAACGCTGCGTTTTGACCAAAACGCAGCGTCCTAAGATGTTTTAATAGCAGGACCCTAAAAATATAGAAGTCTTTATGTTTAGATAAATTATAGATTGTGTCATTTTCAAAACTAAATCAGAGTTGATGTCTTTTCTTTTAAGCTTGTTACGAATTAACTTTTTTCATTAAGACCACCTCCAACGCTAAGTCACACACTTCTCACATACAAGCTTAATCACCATGCTAATGATTCTACACATTGAAGATTTGCAAAAATTGCAGTCAAGAATTGTCGTAACTATCTGCAAGTTAGAAAAAGGCTTTCCACTGGCGTTCTTTGACTCAATGGAACACCTTGTCATACATTTGACCAACGGGGCTATTCTTGGTGGTCCCGTACAATTTAGGTGGATATATCCGTATGAAAGACAATTGTTTTAACTTAACAAGATATCCTTTTTACATACAAATGTTAGATAAGTGCTAACAATTTTCATCTCATTTTTAGGAAGTTAGGTCGACTAAAAAGAATGATTAGAAACAAAGGGAAGATTGAAGGTTTTATCGTTCAGTCTTACCTTGTGGATGAACTTTCTAACTATTGTACGTTCATTGTATTTTGAGCCGACTATAAGTGGACCACGCAATTTTCACCCTAGCATTCCATGTTCTTTGAGTATCGATCTTCGTTTAAGTATATTCAAAACGAAGATTATATAAAAAGGATGGAGAGGACAAAGTTCTTACACAAAAAGATAGAGATAAGGCTCATTGTTATATATTGCTTAACTGTGAGGAGCTTTTCGATTCTGTTGGGTTATTTGATAAAGAGTTCAGAGATTTATTCCCAAACTATGACGAAGCAACCCTTGATAAAATGAAAGAGAAAGAGTTTGCTAAGTGTTTGCAGATGCATGTAAATTTCTAACATGTCTATTATTATCTTAGTATTATAACATTATGAACATAATAACATGGTTTTATGAATGTAGGTTATGAATGTTCCAAATAAGAAAAATTTGCGAGGCCTAGCCTACGGCCTCTTACTTATGTAAAGTCACACAATTGTTACTTTGTCAATGGTTACAAGTTTCACACACGAATTGCTTAATTATGATGACCGAGTAACACATAATAGTGGTGTGTGTGTGTGTCAAAGGGGCTACGTATAGCGAAGATGAAAACGGCTACTATGGCTTATTATATGAGATCTTAGAGTTGGAATATCATAGCACCGTAGGGCGTTGTGTGGTTGTCTTGTTTAGATGCACGTGGTTTGTTCCTCGGGGGGGGGGGGGGGGTAAGAGTAGACCCCAAAACTCATATGGTTGATATTGAGCCCACGGCAATAAGATGCGTTCACGACTCCTTTATCTTAGCATCACAAGAACAACAAGTGTATTATAATCATATTCTTCAAAGGCAAATGAAATAAAAGGCTAGTTAGTTGTTTGAAAGACGACCCCAAGGGGAGTTTACGAACTCGCTAAAGATGTTATTGAAGTTGAGGATGATGGTAACGCGAAAAAGGACACTTTCTATCAAGAGTGAAAGGATAGAATGCACGGTAACAGATGTCCCCCACCCCTCCATTTTTTGTACACGAGAATGGACGGTTAGAAGAAGTAAAAGAAGGGAATTTTTAAGATGGTGATAAAGAAGTTGATTTTAATGATGAAGATTTTGAAGATGACGAATCAGAGTGATAGGTTTGTTTATTATATACAATTGTTAATTTTTACGTTGGCATATTAGCATTCAAAATAACTCTAACGATTCAAAGTAATTCTAACAATAAAATAGTATTTTTGTTTCTAACTAGTTGGCGTAGTATCACTGAGAGTAATATTAACATTAAAATAATATTTTGTTTCTAATTCGTTGCTATGATATCAATGAAAGTAATTCTAACTAGTTATGATTTTTATTTGTTGTAGAATAATGGCACGTACCAGGGTGCATGTAGTAGTCAAATATAGTGGTCGAGGTGTTAGTTAAGGTAGTGATAGAGGACTAGAGGTGGTGGTCAAGGTGTTAGTCAAGGTAGTGATAGAGGTGATGGTTAAAATTTTGGGCCAGGTGTTGGCAGGGCGCCAGGGCCGGTCTTGAAAACCCTCAAAAAAGACTGGGCCCTAGGCGACAAAAAAAAATGGACCCTTATAATAAAAGATAAAAACTCATATATAAAATGACAATATTGTAACGAGAGATTGTAATAACATTAGATAAAGTCAAGCTTTAAATACCTAAACAAATCGCGAGACTCTCAAAAAACCCCACTTTTGTATTTGTAAAACAATTATTTTGTCTAAAGTTAATACAATAAGTGTATTAATATGGAAAAAAGAGATTAGACATCTAAGCACTTCATCATAATTTTTATGAATGGAAAATGAAAATGAAGTATTATATAAGCACTTACTAGATTTTCATATTTCTACTGAATCTTCAAAGCTTAGTTAAGTCTTCATCTCTTGGAAATATGATTTAAGATTATTTAATATATCATATCAAATAAACTTTATTTAAAAAAATCTAATAAAAATATAATATAGTGTCACGTGGCAGATAAGATAAACGATTTGATTTTTATATTTTTATATTTACTAAAAACATATTTTAGATTTTCATATTTCTACTGAATCTTCAAAGCTTAGTTAAGTCTTCATCTCTTGGAAATATGATTTAAGATTATTTAATATATCATATCAAATAAATTTTATTTAAAAAAATCTAATAAAACTATAATATAGTGTCACGTGGCAGATAAGATAAACGATTTGATTTTTATATTTTTTATATTTTCTAAAAACATATTTTTTGAAACATCTTCGTATTCAATACTTTTTTATACCGTGATCTTCACAAAAAAAATTAAAGAAGAATGTGTGTTTAAATTTTTTTTTGAAAGTTAAATATTACAAGTTATTTGAAAAAAATAAGATTTTATATAAAATAAATTAGGTTGAAATAAAATGAAAAAGAAATTGAAAACGTAGGTTCAGGAACCGGGTCGGCAGCGAGAATCATTCGTCCCATATATGCAATCTTTGGGGTTGTTGGGTACTTTGGGTCACATTAGACGTGCACAAACCGGTTAAAAAACGTAACCGAAACTGGTTACTAACCGAAACCGGTTAGGTTTTATCTCGAAGCATAACCGGTTACTGACCTAACCGGTTCGGTTAGTAACCGGTTTCCGGTTTGGAAAAGTGTGACCGGTAGCAACCGGTTAGAATCCGGTTCGAACCGGTTAGAAGTCCGGTTAGAAACCGGTTATAAAAAAACCGGTTAAAACGGTTACAAATACAGCAGTTTTTTTTTTTTTGCTCAAACTTTCTGTGAGGGGCTGTATTTTTTTTAGAACCGAAAATTGTAACATTTTTTATAAAAGTTCAAATTTTATTCATTGTGATAACATAACAAGCACACCAAACTTGAAAAACATAAAAAAAAGAGTTTTTAAACCCATTACATCGAATCGGAAAAACTTAAAAACAAACTAAATTTAACTTGTTCTTCGATTTTTTCTCCCCGGTTCCGTAGTCGTTTAACTTTATTCGTTTGAAGAGCCCGAGCTAGATGAAAAAAACTTCCTCCATAATATTTGCACCGAGCTTTCTTTCCACCCGCCTTCATCTTGCACATATCAAAATGTTGCCAAATATTTGGGTTTCGGTTGGTTGGAATAACTTCAAGAACGGGGTTTTCGGGGTTGGAGTCGTTTGGGTTAACACTTGATGATGCCATTACGAGAGATAGTGATCGTTTTTTGAGAGATTGAGAGTTTAGAAAGAGTTGAGAATGGTGTAAGGATCAACCAAAACATACCCCAAGTATTTATACATCATTATGGGGGTGAACTTGCAAAAAAAAAAACAAAAAAAACGGTCAAAAAACCGAGTCCAACGGCTCCATAACGGCTATAGGACCGTTTTGTAACGTTCAGCGATGTAACCGGTTTCTAACCGGTTTTTCTAACCGGTTTCTCTAACCGGTTACCTAACCGGTTTCTCCGCCCGGATACACTAACCGATTCCTAACCGGCGGTTAGGTTTGTAACCGAACCGGTTACGGTTCTAACCGGGTACAATCCTAACCGGTTCCGTTTTTTTTCGTAACCGGTTAGGCTACACTAACCGATTCCTAACCGGCGGTTAGGTTTGTAACCGAACCGGTTACGGTTCTAACCGGGTACAATCCTAACCGGTTTCGGTTTTTTTTTGTAACCGGTTGCCTAACCAATTTTTTTGCCCACGTCTAGGTCACATAGATATTTGTCCAGACTTTCATTAATTACACAATAAAAAATATACACCTTGCGAGGTTCGAACCGTCGACGTAGGTGTTAAAATTCATAATACAAACCATGTTGGCTGAGAAGTCTTTTGTTTATAATTTGCCCAGTTATTTATAACTTATAAGTATATTACATGTAATATATATCTATATAATAAAAAATTTTAAAAATTCCAGGCCCTCTAAAATCCCGGGTCCTGGGCGGTCGCCTACCCCGCCTATGCCCGGGGCCGGCCCTGGGTGTTGGGCTTGTCATTGGTTAAGTTGGCGATCAAGTTCCTGGGCGAGGTAGTGGACAAGTTAGCAGTCAAGGTAGCGTTCAAGCTAGTGAAACAGGTGTTGGGCATGGCATGGTGATTGAGTTCTTGGGCGAGGTTGTGGTCAAGCTGGTGATCAAGTTCTTAGGTGAGATAGTGGTCAAGCTGGTGATCAAGGTCTTAGGCAAGATAGTGGGGTTATCAAGGTATTAAGCACTGTTGTAAAACTCGTCTGACTAATCGGAGTACTCCCCGAGTACTTCCTTCCTATGTCTAGTACTCCCTCATATTCCCCGAGTACTCCCCTCGACTTGGGCGAGTCTCACAACTCCCAATTCGACCGACTTCGGAGAGTCTAACGACATTTGCAACCATGGTATTAGGCGAGGTAGTGATATAGATAGTAGTTATACCATTAGACTAGAGTCAGATACATATGACGATACATTTGAGGGTAATGATGATGATGATGATTCTACTCTTTATGTTGCTCCTACAAGGCGGGGGCACGCTTCCCAAGTCTAAGTACCTAAACCAAAGAATCGTGATTGGATTTGGATAGAAGATGGGGAGTAAGTACACACACATATATATATAATATTGATAATTTATATACATAAAAGATTGTTACTAATGTTGTTTTGTATTTATTGCTTTCATTTTTAAGATTTAGCAATCAAGAGACATCTTCCAGAATTATTGGAGTGATCTTAAGGGCTATGTGAAAAGGTCCATTGAATAGTTAAAAAGATTTTCCTAATGAGGACAGAAGACGGTTGTTTGAGCGTTTTCAGGTGTGTGTACCTAGAAAATTTTTTATATAATTTATTAAACTATTTTATATATTTATTAAAAGCTTTCTTTTGTAGTCTTACTTTCAATGGGAGGAGAAGTGGGATACGCCAATTTATAGGTATTGGGAGAAGTGCATTCCTGGTAAATTTCCCAATTTGTTGAAGAGGGTGCAGAATGATGCAAAAAAAAAAATAGCAATAAGTGAAGGTCTTGAAATTGAAGTTGACATGTCTGTTCTTATTAAATTTAAACCACCATGGATAAGAAGTCAGGTATAGAAAGAAATGATTGATCTTTAGAATTCACCCCGATGGAAAGCAAAATAAAAAACAAATGGAGATATTAGAACTAACTCATGCAGAAGCAAACACACACTTGGATCTCAATCTTATGTCACCGCAAAAAGAAAAGAGGTAAAATATGTTAATCACTCTCTTTTCATATATATAACATGATAATATTATTTCATTTTACTAACTTTCAAATTCTACCTCTGTAGGCTAAGAGAATCGGGTGTGACCTATTGTCTCATGTGATGTGGAGGCAAGCATATTGCAGAAAAGGAAGCAAACAATTGGATTAAGATCTTTCGCTAGTTTCAAACATTTATCCAGAAGAGAATGTTGAAGGAGAAAATCTAGTGTGGGTTAGCGATAGTACAGAGGAGACTTGGGTAGATTGACTTTAGTAAATCCAAACAAAATCAAGGAAATTTTTTATTGCAATGAAGTATGAATAATGTAATTGCTTTTTTTATCCTAATAGGAAAAATACACTGGATATATTGTTATGAAGTACGTTGATTATAGCTATAGATATGACAAAGTGTTATCGGAGCAAGCTTGTGAGGAGAAAATTAAAGGAAAACTATATGGGTTAAGCAATGCTAGTGAGTAAAATGGTGATAAAATGGTGACAAATAATATAGGTTGATGATAAAACGATGGCAAAGTCGTAGCAAAGTCAAACGGGTGGAAGCAAAATGATAACAAATTTTGTGGTGACGACATGATATAATGGTGGCAAAATTATGGCAATATAGTGGTGGTAAAATGGTGGCAATACATTGGTGTTAAAATGATGGCAATATAGTGTTGACAAAATGTTGACAATAAATATTCGTGGCAATAAGACGACAATATTTTTTACCGTTTTTATGATGGTGTCGTGACAAAAGTTAATAGTGGTGGCAAATTGGTAACATTAGGGTAGCTGCCACCATAAAAACCATATATGTTCTATAGTAGTGTGGACCATATTAACTACTTTCCGTAACATGTGCTGAATATGCACAACTAACAATTACCATAAGTCCTTGTGACAGATGTTTGACCGTATTGTGCCTGCGAGCAGTATGTCATCATGAACATCAGAACATGAGCTATTATATTTAGGTCAATTATATAATTGTGGCCCATGCCAGCCTTGTTAGAGCGACTAACGCGGGTAGGGCATCAAACCCGATAGATCTATCCATGATTAATATCACGATGCAACAATTAACGGTCCGGGAGTGTAGGGGTCTTAATGTGATATGTAAACGTGCCTTATGTAATCGGTTGTATCGGTAAGTAAAATGTATCCAGATGAAAGTGTATTGGTATTCCATGTAAATCTCCCTCAAATGTAAAACAATAAAAACGGCCATGAAATTCACCTAGTCAGCAATTGTATATGTATGCATGTAGTATATTTTGTCCACCTTTTTATTACCCTATATACAATTCAAAACTTGGATAGTGTTTTGTCTTTTCTATTTGGTGTGTTTTGTTCTTTTTTAATAGTAGTTATAATGTTTTAACTGGGTTCTTTTTTTAGTTTTTATAATTTTTACGTCTTTATTACTTTAAGACATTTTTTCTCATTTGTAGTCGTTAAAACAACGCGTACGTCTTCAAAAACCAGTTTTATATATGACTTTCAAAATTATTTTTTCTCATTTGTAGTCGTTAAAATGCGTACATACCTACCCACATAACGGAAAGTTTAACACCGACGCTTACATCATCTACATCTGGTTTTTGTCACTTAAATTTTTTTTTGAACGGCGTTTGGAACTACTCCCCAAAATCTCCAATACCCGAGTGAGCCTTCCTGAGACGGGATTGCAACCGTCCATACTGATTTTGACACTCCAGGCTTGGCTCACCCAGGAACACCATCAAGGAGGAAACTCACAACTTGAGAAAAACCCCCTTGAGTCAGATTTGAACTTGAGACCTCAAGGTCCCCAAGCTCTAACCTTCATCCCCATACCATTGGGACAAATGCCCTTGGTTTTTGTCACTTAAATAATTAGCGTATTGTCTGTTTTCTTTTTTATTTATATTCTAGAAGCCCAAGACATTTAGGAAGAATAACGTGTTATATAAAATATAGAATAAAATAAAACAACACATTTAAAGAGAATAATATATTACATATGTATAGAATATAAAATTTTGGGGTTGCTGCGACTCAAACAATTCATCAGAACAATAAATAAATTTGTAAATCAATAAATAAATTTGTAAATCATTTTAAGCGACATGTGAATATTAACGGAGCAGCAACCACTAGGACTTGTCCTAGTGGTTACCCCCTTGGCTCTTAGGGCTTTGGTTATTATGTGACCCAAGTTCTAATCCAAGGGGAGGCAGTTTTACCCATGTTGTCCCAGGAGGGGGTTTCTGCCAGGAGAAAGCTTCATGAGGGGGTGTCTTGGTTCTCACGGAGGTCCGAGTAATCGACCTTGGACATAGCCCCGCAAGGGTAGGTTTACACGTGAGACCAAAGTCGCCTGATCGATGCCGTTCCAAAAAAAACGGAGCGGCTCAAATAATTTGGTGCTTCAAACGAATTAAAATTCCGGCGCCTGAATGACCCTCTTATGATTCAATTAAAGCTTCAACTTTTATTTTTTTATTTTCTACTCAATTTTAATGACCAGAATTGTATTTATTGTTTTTGGTTGACATTGAAAAATTATGTTTATTCAAATAGCAGAAACTAATCACAAGTCAGCAAGTAATGTAACTAATCATTCATTCACTTAAATCAAAGCCGTAAACAAAAATAAATAAAAAACAGTACTTAACTAGATAATTAGATATTAATTAATAATCATAAATAAAAAAGAACATATCTTAAAATCTCTCGAGAGCCACAAATACCAAATCCCCAATTCTCAAATTGGATTTCAATAATCTCAATCTCTTTAATGGTATAAAAAAAAAAATCGGACTTCAAAAGCAGAACACACAACTTTAGATGAAATTGTCAACTCAAACTCAGAAAGTGTAGAAACCAAAACCTCAAATCAAAGCTTTCTTAGAATTTATACCTATCACTAACGGTTTTAGTCCGAATAGATCATTGTTTCATCTCCATCGCCGAATAGAGGGCTGTAATAGTCCCTTATCGTCGATTCATCTTCATATCCTCTCGATTTCGTTTCTCCTCATAGGCGACATGCCATTCTCTTCTTTCCATACTCTGAATCAACGTCATGACCTAAAGGCTAAAGGGAAGTTTCAAGTTTGCAATGTTCTCAATTTTTTGTCCAGAACTCCTGCTTCATATCTGAATGACTTCATCGGACCATTGGTATGTTTCAGCCCAATAAAAATAAGCCCATTAGTCGAATACCTGTTTTATTTTTCAATCTAAAATGGGTCCCCAACTCTTTTGAGATGTTTGGGCCATTAAGGCGCCCTTGGATTTTAGTGAGTTCTTCTCTAATATTAAAAGCTTAGTTTTATTATATTTTGTTATTTTTTTTTATTATCCCCTTACTTACTATTGTTATTACTAAATCATTTTTCTTTCTTTTTAGATTCAGATGATAATCACATTAAAAATAAAGCTTAGTTTTATAATCTTGTAGTGGCATAAACATAAGTGTTACTAAAACTACTATAGATAGATAACTAGATAACCTTTTAATGAAACAAAAAAATTTGCCATAAAAATCTTTTTTCATATTGTGGTACAAAAAGGTCATTAAAAGCCCAAAAAGTTTGTGGCACATTGAAAAAGTGTACTGTGCGTCACCATTTTTAGAGACACTTTTTGTATGTCACTAAATAACATTTTTTTTTGTAGAGGTTAGACAATGTTTAACCTCATGCAAATAACTCCCGCAGTTATGCATTCACCTCGTTCATATATCCATGATGAGATCAACAACTCATTGCTTTCAATTTTCCTGACTCCTGTAAAAAAAGTTAACCTACACACACAAATTAGAATACCCGGGCTAAAGACAAACAAATAAAGAAAATTAAAATATTTTTGGAAATTTTTTTCCAATATAAAGCAAACGAATATAAAGCAAATAACACTGAGCGCACTGGGTCCCCGACAACGACGTCATTTTGATCGCTTGTCGTTGGGGTCATGCAAAAACGTAATAAACCTAGGTAAGTAGGGTAAGTCAAGATATCGTATCCAGGAGAAACATGTGGTTAGTGTTGACACATTTTGTTTGATCGGTTAACTAGATTTAACTAAATTAAACTAAAAAAGTGTACAAATTGATTTGGAATGATTGATTTCAAAATAAACTTTAAAACTTGAAATTATAAACAAAAAGCAGAAATATGTTCACACCTAAGTTTCAAGTTTATTTGCAAAATAGGTAATTAGGGTAAACAATTATGTTGAAACTGTTACATAGACAAGGTGAGGTTATTATGAGAAGTTTAGTTTAGGATAAAAAGGATAAGAAAAATCTTAGCCATTAGATCTTCAATTAAATGAAGACTTATGGCCTAAAGTTTTCATATGTAGAATTAGAAGAAATAAACAAAAGAAAACAAAAGATGGAATAACATTTTTGACTTTTTAACACGTTCCCCGTTTTTTAAACTTTCATAACTCTTAGATACGACATTAAATTCTTTAAAAATTACACCATAAAAACGAACGTTTTTTAATCTTTAAAACGCGTACAGTTTTGTTATATATAAAATAAAAAGTCTACTTCTTCGATTGTATCAAAATGTTCGGATCATTGTGTCATCGTGTCCAAATTTTCAGATCAATGTGTCATTATGTTAAAATGTTCAGATATTGTGTCAAAAATGTTCAGATCATTGTGTTATATTGTGTTAACATGTTCAGATTATTGTGTCATATTGTTTCAAAAATCAAAAGAGTAGTTTTTTTAATTTCATATATAGCAACACTATATATAATTTTGACACGATGACATGATTCACAATGATCTGAACATTTTGACACAATGACATAATGATCTAAACATTTTGTGTCTAATATTAAAACAGTAATTTTTTATTTTATTTTATATATAGGAACACTATACGCGTTTTAAAGATTAAAAAAACGTCCGTTTTTATGCTGTAATTTTTTAAAAAATAATGTCGTATGTGAAAGTTATGAATGTTTAAAAAAATAGGAAAACTTAATTAAAAGTCAACAAAGATGGCTAAGACCAAATTGTCCATCCTTCCTTTTTATTAAATCAAGATCCAATGGCTGAGATTTCTTCTGATCCTTCTTATCTAAACCAAACTTCTCACTTGACTCAATAACCTCAAATTGACTCAATAGCAAAGGATAGGAGCAACACTCTTTCGGCCGTGTTGACAATGCGGGATGATTCAACCACCAAGAAAATGAGCTAAGAAGTTATTATCTCATATCTCCTAATTGTAATGGGACAAATTAGATTACATAAAGTCAGACTACGACGATCTTTACAAATTGAACAATTGTGTATAATAATTGAAATCCAAACAAACAAGTGAACTAGATTTAGTATACGTTCAACACAATGAAAAAACCCCACAGATAACTCACTCACTAAACCATACATCTAGGTATGATCATATATAAATTAGCCAATAACTATAACAAACAATTTGAATACTATCACCATCAAATTATTCATTAGAATCAATCAACTAAGATACTAAAATTGTTTAACTAACTGATAATAATAAAAAGAAAATTAGAAACAACTCCCTTTGAATTTCAATCCCCGATGAAATGGTGATTTAGGGGCTGTTTGATTTGGGCTTACTGGGTCAATTCAGCTCTTACTACTGACCGGGTCAGCAGTAAGCCCGTTTGATAACACCACAAACCCAGCTGACCGAGTCAGCCTAGTCTGACCGAGTCCGAGAAATAAGTCTCGCTGACCGAGTAAATTCTGAATTGAATTATGTACGTAAAACTGAAGTTTAAGAATTACAAGTTTGCCATTGATATTTAATTACATTGTGTGGTCCATATCAACCGGTTTTTGAAGCAGTAAACGGCCACTTAATTCAAGTTGGTGCAAATTTATTTTGACGGGGTTTCGGTCGTTGAATTTTTCTGCATCTCGTCGTATAATTTGTTTCACGAGACTCAATATTTCTATTCATTGTTGATTCAAAGGTCTAATGGATTTTTTTTAAGAAGTTTTTCTGCATCTTGTCGTAAAATGTGTTTTACGAGACTCAATATTTTTTTAATCATCACCCAACACAAGATAAAACAGAAAGTTTGTTATTATTTTTTATCGTTTCTATTAATGAAGATACAATTATGGTTTTTAACTTTAAAAACGTATTTTTATTTAATTAAAAAAATATTTTTATTATAAAAAATGTGTTTCATTTTTTTTAATGCGTGCAATAAAAATAATTGTATTATTTTTTGTTTTAAGATTTATTTTTTAATTTTATTTTATTTTATTTTTTATAAAATGTTTTTCATACATAAAAAACAAATAGTTATATACATTAATCAGTCAGCTCTTACCCAGTCAGCTACTATCAAACACCCAAGTTTCAATCAGAGTTTCTTACTCAATCAGCTCTTACTCACTCAGCTCTTACTCAATCAGCTCTTACCCAGTTAGCAACTATCAAACAACCCCTTACTGTTTCTCTTCGATCGCATGGCAGCCAAAGGCTGTGTGCCTTGTCCCCAGACGTCGTATTCGCACCCTCTCGATGTGGGCTATTGAGCCACTAAGGCCCAATATGGTGTAATCTATTTGCTTTTGTTTCTTCTTCACGTGATTGAGTTCAAATGTAAACCCAACCTGATCAAAATAAATTATGAGTCCAACTTAATTCCATGTCTCCATGCTTCATCCCGTATTTGCAGCTCCACGTGAGCAATACAAGAATAAATAAGTTTAATAATTCTTCATCAAACAATACCTCACCTTTTCAACTAAAACAATAAAATTTGTGTCACATATCTCATTTATAAAAGGGTTACATCACCACCGTCACATGTCAAACTCACATTGAATTACCAATTTAGTAAATCTTCAATTAAGATTAATTACCAATTTTGTCAAAACTAAAATTTATTTTAAAATTTTGATAAAATAATATAGATTTGATTAATTTACTCAATAATATTACTCTTTTTGTGGAAAATAATCAACAACTTATCAAACACAATAAATTTCTTAAATGTGTTAGATTATTATTTAATATACTGTAAACATTTTATATCAATCAATCATAATTTTTAAATTTCTTGATCATTATCTTTTTCTTTGTATTTATCTAATATTATAAATCTATATTCAGCCCGTGTATTATACGGGTTAATAACCTAGTATATAATATGGCTAGAGCCACGTGTATATTGTTACATAAGACGTTCTTACTAAACTGGTTTTTATATTATTCTTTAAGAAGGAGAAAAATAATTAATAGTTTACCATTATACCCTTTCTATTAAATTTGTAAAGAGAGTCGATACACACACGTTATTGATATGCAAACATATCCTAAACGATTGTATCTTCTCATATGATCGTATGCATTATTTTGTTTACTTCTTTTACTTTTTTAATATATTTATAATCGATGGGTCAATTGAGTTAAGATACAAGATTTAACAACAACCAAGATGGATCAAATGGGTTGAAACTTGAAAGTGTTTACAAGTGTACTAAATGCATACAAACCTCCTAAATTACTATTTTAAATATTGTTAGGCTAAAGTTTCCGTAACACATTGAGTATTTAGATAACTCAGAAATGGATTAGAAAAAGTGTTTGTGGTTGGCCCAACCTGACCCAAACCCTTCTGAGTTGTCATAAAAAGGTTATCCATTTCGGTCCAAGATCATTTTCACACGAACTTGCCCATTTTCACCTCCAATCAAGTCATCAAACTAAAAATGTTAAATATCAATTATTTTAATTTTTACGTTCTGTAAAAACATAGTCAATAAAACAATATATAGTAAAAAAAAAATATAAATTATAAAAGTAAAAAAATAATTTAAAGAAAAAAAAAGAAAAATACATACGATCATGTGGAACGATAAGATCGTTTAGAGTATGTTTATAAATAAAAACTCATGTATAAATTATTTAAGAAGATTAATGAGATTGTAATGTGAGGCACACGTTAGTCAAAAGTTAATAGTGGTTGAAATATAAATGAAGAAAAGGAATAAGAGCCACAGAAAAAATAAGTGGTTGGATGCGCATGCCGGGGAACCAAAACAATTTTTTATGGTATTAATATTATTTTATTGGCCGTCTCTTCAACATTAATGTTTCTATATTTGTGATTTATCACTCTCGCTTGTTTCCATTTCTAATTCTAATCTTTCTCTTTCGTTTTCAGTTTTAGATGCTTAAACTGCCTCGGTGTATGTATTGGGGGCGGTTTTAATTGGTTATTCGAGTTTTTACTATGGAAATTTTTTTAGGTGTATCTGAAACGTCAAATAAAAACAGTTAAAATCTCGTCATAAAAAGATTCAATAATGACGGTTAAAAAAATACGGTCAACCTATGCTCAAAATGTGTATCTAAATTAAGGGTTTTGTTTACTATAGCCTAAATGGGTGGAGGGGGTGGCAATAAAAGAGGAAGTAGCCTCCTTCAACACAAAACATCAGGGCTGGTTGTAGCTTCAAAAAGCAATACTGGATGCCGAGAATACTAGTCGAAGACTAGTCGCGAGACCAGCTGCAGTGTAGCCGTGTAACCGGAGACTAGCCATTCTACACCCCGTGTACCCTAAATATTTCTCTCTTTAAAGAATAATATAAAAATTAATTTATTAAGAAATTTATTTGTTTATTTAGTTATTTACATGTGCAATGCCAATGACCCCGGTCAAAAAGTGGCTAAGATAAGACATCCAAAAACATAAAAATACAGAGATTTTAGAATCGAGTTTCACATGTAATAAAAAATAGGGATTCTAGGTTGAGCCAAGAGATTTTCTCAAATAGGGGTTCTAGGTCCCATACACGGGGAATGGGGATGATCTGATGTGTTTGTTGTAACATTTGTATTTTCTCGTTTCGCAAAAACCTAACCAGTTTTGAATTTTTGCGCATTTTTTTAAGTTCTGAATTAATATTTACCGAAGAATTTCGAATATATATTTATTTACATCTCAAAAACTTTATCATATTGTCTCATAATCGTTATTTCTCAAATATTTAAATGATTAATTAAAAGGGAAAATTATTTTAAGACGAAAATAATACAAGTTGGAGATTTCGCGTAATTTCAGTATTCGATTTATTGTTTATCGGAATTCTTGAGCTTTTATTTCAAAAGATTTTTTTTTAGAATGTTCCATGTGCATTTTTTAAAGTTAAGGAATTAAGTTAAGTGGTTACAGAGGTGTGTGATCGATTTAACAAGAGGAAACAAAAGACTCCCCCCCCCTCTCACCCGCATGTCGCGAGGGGCAGCTCTAAGGCTATCGCGGCCCGTGATAGAGCCAGTGACTAGAAAATAGATCAGCTCGTTTTTTTAGTTCTTTTGGGTTTTGGCTTATCCTAATCTCATTTTTAGCTCGATTTAAACCTGGAAATTCGACCCTTACCACCCCTAATGAGCATGCTGAAACACCTTATGACTTTCTAATTCGGATCCAGTTGTTCTACTTTGAATTAATTACATGCTAATCAACTTGCATTATCCACAATCCTTTAAAATTTGAAACCTAGATCGACCCTCCACTATAAATACCACCGTAAACTATCTTTGGAACACTTGCTCAACGAATCCCATCTCTCAAGGAAGCTTTTCTGATGGTATGCCTATAGGAATTTATGGTACTTTCAACTTCATGATTCTATTCGTGATCATTGACCTAAATATATCTCTAAGTTTTCTAATTAGCATTTATTCAATGGACGTAATTGCCTTTATTAGAACTAATTTGGGTTTCCCCTTAGATGTATATATAGAGGTATTAGGGAGAGATTCAACACCCTTATTCACCTACTCAAACTCGTGATGCTCTTTCTCTCCCTCTCTAGATTCGTGGACCACCATCCACCTTCACCATCCTAACCGTACACCTTAAAGAGGAAACTCGATCGGGATCATTGTGCCTTCTACAATCATGACTGCGGCTACCAGATCATGAGATAATCTTTAGATCATGTCATGTTTATTCTATCATGTTAGAAGAATTGTCCAACATTCTGTTGATAGTTCTTTACATTGATCCTTCGTGTTTTTTGTTATCTTCATAATATAATATTAAAATTGGAGGATGAGTTTATTTTGCCCAAATTAATGGGTTGGGAAATGAGTTAGAGTGAGTTTATGAACGATAACTTTGAGGACGGGATTAGGGATGGAGATCCTATTATGCATGCTCTAGGGATTAGATACATTGAATGTAGTCTGTTTTTTAGTTTTAATAATTTAAATAGTTATAAAAGAAGATTGAATTTATGATATCAAATTTGGAGGATGAGTTTATGTTCCCCAAATTAACGGGTTGTGAAATGAGTTAGAGTGAGTTTTTAAATGATAACTTTGAGGACGGGATTAGGGACGAGATCCTATTATGCATGCTTTAGGGGTTAGATACATTGAACGTAGTCTGTTTTTCAGTTTTAATAATTTATATAGTTACAGAAGAAGATTGAGTCTATGATTCAAATACAATACATAAACTAGTGTCTTTGTTTAAACACGTCATTTTTCAAAGCATAATTATTTAAAAGATGATCACTAAATAGAACAAGTGTTTACATGTTTGCTATATTGTAGCGTTAAACGTTGAATTAAGAAATATAAAGGGATGAAAAAGAAACTTAGGAGTACGATGTTTATGAATGTGACTTGACAAGGATAACACGATGCATTACCACGGTTAATCCCTTCCAAATACGACGTGTACCGTATCTATATCTATCTATAGATATAATAATATAAGCTAGTTTTGAACAAAAGAAAAAAAAAGAAACTGAAATAAAAATGATAGAAAAAATGTGACAGTCATTCCTCCTTAGAGCTGTTTTTTTATCTTTGCCAATCAATCATATTTTGACACGTGTCCAATAAAGCAAAATTTGGTTTTTTAGATTTCTAAAAGAAGACAAATTTGTCTTCTTAGACACGTGTCAAAATCTGAATGGATGGTGTGTGGGGCCAATGAATATTTAATGATTGAGATTTTGCCTTCATTGATTTTCATGCCGGCAAAATTTGCCACCTTGCCTATGTGACAGCACGTTAGTGGCTCGTTCCATCAAGACGGCATATGTTTTTAGCCGTCGGACGCTGACGTGTCATTTTATTATTGATCGAAGTAGTTAATTGTCATTTTAAAAAAGGCAAAACATAGGTG
>JBCNJP010000025.1:94659471-94744086 GCA_039602395.1 Deinandra increscens subsp. villosa
GTTTTACTTCCATCAGCATTCATCAAGATAAAACTTATTGCAATTTCCACAAACAATTGTCAATGACATAAAATGGTACATTAAACTAAAGCACCAAAAGTTGACATATCTACCCTGATGTAATTCGGGTATACAAAAGAGGCGTCTCTAGAGATGAAAAGATACAGACTTAAAAAAGATCATGATTGCCGCTGCTACAAAAAAAAAACCATACAAGCCTCCGTGTATTACACACAAAACAAATTTCAGACAGACACATACAAATGTATGGGCATACACAAGTACAATGAAAACTGAAAACAAGAAAAAATAAAGCCTTCTAGTGATTTAATTAGCCTTTCAGGGAGATTTAATTTTTTTCTGGAACGGTGAAAACAAGCTCCTTTCCCAAAAACATTTACAAGCAATGAAGATAAATATAAACAGACAGACCAAACAATTTTTAGCCCAAAACTATTTTCTGGTGGTTTCTTCACAAACCATCTTACGGACAATTTATCATTAAGTGAAAAACATTTGCAACCAGTTCTAGGCTTGAATGTACTAACCAACCATTACAATTCCAAAAGAAACAAATGCAAAACCTATATTGCAATTGCAAGAACGCACGAAATTAACAAGGAGATAATAGACAAAACAATGAATAAAATTATGCGTATAAATATATATATTAAAAAAAAATCTTATTCTGATGATGCGTAACTTAGCCAGTAACTAAAACCCTTAATCTGCCAGTGAAGTGACTAACTAATTTCGTCTAATCAAAACTTGAAACATGAGATGTAATGCTCCGGTAAAATAATCAAATGTCTCTTCGATGTTCATACAATTATTCCGATCTCGTTCAAGACCAGACTTACAGTGTTCACAATACATTCCCATAACATCACATCTCTACCAAAAAGAGGACTAGAAATAAGAAAAACAGAAGTCTATGATTTAGATGATCAATATAGAAAACGAAAAACACGAACGGCGGTTACACAGAGAAAAAAAGAAGGTGAAAACTCAGAAGATGAATACACATGGACAACAAAAGATCGAGTAATCGAGATTTGAAGCAATGTAATAGAGAATCGAGTGTTATAATACCTGGTTATGCTGAAGAGATTGAAAAAGAGAGCCGGAAGTGTGTGATTAGGGTTTTCTCAATCTCCTCGGATCGACGCCGTGGAGTTGAGGAAGATATGTGAGTTCTTGCGAGATAAAGTGGCGTGATGTAGATCGAAACTCGAACGGCAAGCTTACCCTATTTTCCCCTTTTTTACGTTGTTTGACGATTTTGCCCTTCATGGACAAAATAGTAGATCAAGATGGATTTAAAATCACTCTATAGGTTTTTGTTTCGTGTTGTATTATAGTTGCAAGATAAGGATAATAAGGTTGAAGTGTTAGAACATATAAATTACCTATATGAACAAACAAGGCAATCCGCGTGGTGTGACGGGATAGTTTTTCATATCAAGGTTGCCATGTAGTTAAAGTACATGTCATTTGTAACGTTTGATGTGTAGGAACTGGATTTATGAACATGTATATAGATTCATTCAAAATCAAAGAAAATGTACCAAGACTTTTACAATGGTACTTAGTATAACCATGGTTGCTAGTAATTACCTAGTTAGCTAAAAGTGCCACGATCTTAAACCACATTACAACCATTCATATATTTTTTCTTCATAAGACTGAGTAGTCAGTCATGCCTAAAAAGGTTCAGAATAGAACCAAGTATAACTCAAACAATAGATAATAGTCTCATTAAATTTAAAATCAGTAAATCAAAATTGTTCGGGACATAAATTTGGGTCGACTTAAATGATTACCTATATATACAGTCAATCTTTTGTTGATTATCATATTGTTTTTTTCAATTTTTGCAGAGATGACATTAGAGTTGTATCTGATGATAACAATGGAGAACCGGAGAATTATGGTGAGTAATAACTAGAGTTCTTACTGTTTAATTTCTTCAAAATTGGTAACTGATTTGAACGATTCAAATTTGCAGATAAGAACTTGTTGTATGGTTAAGTTTTATGCTGATTTTGCTTTCAATAGTAGGCAAAACATGTTCATATGTGTGTCTCTTTCTCATAGTTTTTAATTGTTAGTGGAATTAAACTTATAGCATTTTCTCATTTTTATACATTTGTGTTGTGCTTAATCTCCTATCAAAATCTGACAAGCTTAAAGAAATTACCATTTCTACATGTTGAAATGGTGTCATAGTTTCTAATTTCAAGCATAAACCCCTAGAATCAAAAGCCAAAGCCAACACATCAACCCGTATGACATATGAAGGGGTGACAATTCAAGTTAGTATAACTGTTTTTGTCATCTCTTAATCAGTATACTTGTTTCTGTCATCTCTCAATTCATGTTTCGTTATCTGCTCGATTTTTTATGATGCCGCAACAACCATTACGAGAATTACACACTACAAAACGTGCCAAAGCACCGTCTAGTTTATTACATAGTTTATTGCATGTGACATTAAGACACATAAATCTAAGACATACAGTGCAATTTCAATTAATTAAAATTGTGTTTTGAATGTTATTTGTTGTATATTGGATGAAACATTCTATTGACAATTCAGTTAATTGAGAACGTGACAAAATTGGTAAAATTGGTGGAATGTTGAATTTATAAATTTGATGATTTTATTATATGAATCTGTCAACCATGCTTCTAGTAACTTAAAATACTTTCAGAAGAAGGGCTAAAGAAATGATAAAATGGTGACGACAAAAAGTTGGAGGGTCAGAGCAGTAATATAATTCATTGGAGTCATGCGATGGTTCGTATCGCTAAAATGAAATATTTTGAAATGTTAGTGGAGCTTAGAATCACAATTAAAAGTTCAAAGTGGGCGTAAAAAACCTAAGAGGAGTCCATGACCAGTTACTGCTCCATACTATAGTCTCGCAAGTCAAACTGAACACATGTCACATGACCAGTTCTCTTTAGACCAACGAAAAGGCCAAGAGATTGGGATCACAATCCCAATTGCGATTTTAACCAACATGTAGAGAAGTCGGGGTATTTTTTTTCCCTCCTAAACTAAATGCTCCAACGTCCTAATTGTCCTTACCAGACTCTATGAGTACCTGGTGATGTTATTTGTTTGTATGTATCTAAACGTGTTCCTGAAGGCTGAATCTATTGCCAGGGGCTCTTCGAGCGTCCATCCTCCGGATCAAAATCAAGATATTGAGAATGGAATTGAAGCCCCAACAAGATTGGTGATTGCATTGGCATTAACTTGGCAGGATATAAATTTAATTTTGGCACGAAGACCATATTATAAATTTAATTTTGGGAGATGGTGATTTCAATTATGAGTAAATGATGTTTCCATTGTTAAATGCAAAAGGTGACATGGTGGCTGTTATGTGGGTTTTTATGATGGTCTTTTGTCTATGGTCTCTTTGGGGTGCTTGTCTTTGTTTTGGCTAGCGTTTCTAGATGTATGTTTTTGCTATTTTGGTGTTTCTAGCTTCCTGCCAGACATTATCTGTATAAAATCATAGTTGTTCTAAGAAAAAAAAACTTAATATACTTTCATTAGTAATTTCAACTTAAATGTTAATGTCATGAAACTTAAAGCGACAATTTTATTGACAAATGCATTGGTTTGAGTAAAACTTTATAAAACTCTATTAATTTGATATACAAACTTATCTTGCAGTGTACTTATATTGTGTAGATGATGCTCGAGTACAAGCGAATTTCGGCATGCTATACGAGAATTGGCCATATTAAACCACGCGTACGGGAGGACGCTCTCTACCACCACACCCTCTTTATGCCCCCTCCACGCCAAGCATTAGTGGTGTTTCACGAGTCATGCAAGCTCCACGCCACGCTTTTTCCTCGCATCTCTTCTTTAGTTCTTCCCCTCACACAACCATACCGGATTTCTTCACTTGCATGGATTCACCCACACAAATCCACATCCGATTCATCAATTTTCAAAAGATATTGGGCTTCTCTACGTGATAGGGCCTCCCCTATGGATGTTCCTACTAATTTCCAATTATATTGCAATCAAAGGATATCTAAACCGCCCTAAATTATAGGGTGTCTATACCCATCGGTAGTCTTCGTTAATAATATTTGAAGACCTATAAAGAAAACAAATTAAATAGCAAAGAATAAAAATAATAAAAAATAAAAAGGCAGGCTTGAGCTGTTGTTCAAGCCGACTTCAATCTCGTTATTCCAATAACGCCCATCATCTAAACCCATGTTGCACCCCCGTCACGCGACACAAGCCATGGGCAGAAGGGTAATTTGGCGGTGAGCCAACGCATCTCCGATCATAACACTGGGGGAGGCGCTGCCATGGCTTCGGATGAACCTTGGATTTTATTCACCCCAAAACTCAACAACACATCTTATTATTTTTAGAATCTTTCATAAACGAGGTAAATCCGCAAATTTGCTAAAATTACCTAACCGTTTTTTTCTCATAACTCGATCAGCTTCCTATAAACCCCCAAAACACGAATTTCACACGCGATTTGCAATTACAGCTGAAGGTATTTGTATATTCGATCTTGATTTGTTTTGATTTTATTTATTTTTACCGATTTAGCTTGTGTTCTTCATAAGATTCTGCTTAATTGATCGTTTAAGTTGTTTTTTTTCCGGCGATTGGGCTTCTAGGGTTTCAATTCGCCGAGATTTGCTGTGATTAGGTTTTTACAACTGTTCAATTATCCTGCATGTTTCTAATTATTTAGTGCTTAGCAAAATTCGGGATCAGAAGTGTATAACTTTATGTTATACCCTGGTTTTATGTACTGACTAGCTCTTTTTTATTTTTTGTATCCAATTGTGTTGTTCAATTTATTCCTTTATTAGTGTATTAGAGGAATATCTACTGGAAATGTATTGATCAACTTACATAGTTAAGAATTAAGATGATAGATATAGGAAGTATCGATATTACGATATAAAGTTGTTATTTTTGGATTGCCAATAATTAAGTTCAAAAGTGATCAGTCTGTCATTTGAACTCCAAGTTAATGGGGAGAGATGTTTGGATGTATTTTTCTGTGATAGTGGAGGGATCAAGGTTTGGTTATCTAACTGAATTGCAAATTCATCATGATCACCTGATTCTTTTTACCAATGATCACAAAATTTGGGGTCATTGTGCAATGTTTGTGATATAGAAACAATTTTATATTTGTTATGAGTCTGATTATAAATCCATGTTTTGATGAACAAAAAATGGACATACCGATGGGTATTTACATGCTATTCCTTTTTAAAGGGTTTTCTGAATGTTAGACATATTCGTGCATTGTGTGTGAATTGCAACAACCCAATCTTACAGCAAGTTATTAGCCATTGCAAGAACTCAATTTGAAGGCGATTTAATTCAATGCACTTCCTATTTGATTTAGCTATCGATGCAGATCTGAGGCTTGTACCATTTTTTCAATTGTTAGGTTTTATTCTTCTTTTGTCATTGGGAAAGTTCGGATTCACCTCCATGTGCAGTGACACTACAGCATTGTCATGCACAACTGTGTTTACCAATCTCGTGACACGGAGACTGTTAATAAACTGATGCAATGGCATCGTCAGGTAAATTCGATTTGTCATCTGCTAGCCCGGATAGGCCATTGTACAACTCTGCACAGCGCATGTCCTACTCAGGTGCTTCACTGGACAGATCATCTAGTTTTTGTGACAACATGGAAAATCCAATCTTATCATCTCTTCCGAGCATGTCAAGAAGTACCTCAACTGTCACACATGTAGATGTAACAAATTTTTTTCAATGCTTACGGTTTGACCCAAAGTCAATGGCTGTTGAACATAAGTTCAATCGACATGGGGATTTTAGACGACTTGCGAGTGCTGTCCTTGGTTCACCAGATGAGTCACCATCTAATTTGTTGAAAGGTAGAATGCCAAAGTCCTCGCCTGACGATCTTAAACGGTTAAAGGCTGGTTTGCGGGATTCCTCCATTAAAGCGAGGTATATATATATATTTTTATATTTGTAGAATCAAAGGTGTATACATTCTGTAATCCTTTTTTATTATGTAATTAGGGAACGGGTGAAGGTTTTCAGTGAGACCTTATCTTTGATTAACAAGTGTTTCCCAAGTATTCCTTCAAGGAAGAGATCAAGGCCAGATGCTTTGCCTGGTGATCGATCTAGTGGCTTACTCTTAAATCGTGCACCTATGGGAGCAGGCATTAGCAAGATGGGTACCCAAAGTCATTCCCTCACAAATGCCTTCGACTTTGAGCAGCAGAAGGTTGAGGAAAGGGGTAAAAGTGTCATCCCTAACAAACGGACCAGAACTTCAATGGTTGATCAAAGGGTTTGTATAATGTTAATAATTTGCTATTTTTACGTTGTTTCAATCCAAATCTCATCTGAGAAATTTACTAATATAGGTGGAGGTGCGCCCGAACACTCCTGCTAGATCATCAGGGAATGTAGATAGGGATAAAGAATCATTAAGATTTCCAAACAGTAATACTTCTCAGGGTGAGGATTGTTCATTGCACATTGCAGCTGATGGTTGGGAAAAAGCAAAAATGAAGAAGAAACGTACTGGAATAAAAGCTGATACTGCCCTGAGTCCAAGCTCGATGTCAACAAAAGCAATTAATGGACATAAAGAACCCAAACAAGGAATGCATCCAAGGCATCTTTCTGATTCCATGTCACGGTTAAATGATTCTTATGGGTTAAGGTGTCCATTCTCATACCTACAAGGCCTACATCAATTGTGCTCAACGTTTTGTGCTTATGCTCCTTTTTATGCAGGACTGGAGCTGCTAATGGAATAATCGGAGGTGTAAAAGCTGATGGTCCGGCTCAGCAGTCAAGTGTGGGCATGAGGTCTTCCATCCCAAGACCTGAACAGGATACAGCACTTCATCATGATAGAAGAGACAGAAGTACTAGTTCTGAAAAGGAAAGGACTCATCTCAAATCAGTTAACAAGTATGACATGATATTGTCTTGTTTTTTTGTCTTTGTATTATACTTGTGTAGTTCTGTTTGATTCTGAGCTGGGGGTCTCTGTTTTTGGGATAGAGGCAAGGTTTGCCTACATCTCACCCTCCCCAGATCTCACTTTTTGGGATAGAGGCAAGGTTTGCCTACATCTCACCCTCCCCAGATCCCACTTTTTGAGTGAGATTTTGCTGGGTATGTTTGTTTGTACAATTGTATGTTATAGTTCTGTTTGATGTCTTAGTTCATGTAATCTTCTCTTCATGTTTACCAGGTCCAGTCTCCGAGAAGAGTTTATAACTGGTAGTCCCACCTCTAGCACAAAACTGCATGGGCCAGCTCGAGGTCCAAGATCAGGGCCAAGTGTTGTGCCTAAATCAACGGTTGTTCAACGGGCAACAACTTCCAGTGATTGGGACCTGGTTCATGGTACAAACAAGAACCCTGGTCAGTTTGGGTCCGCTAACCGTAAGCGTACACCCGCAACACGATCTTCATCTCCACCAGTAGCACAGTGGGCTGATCGTAGGCCCCAAAAGATATCACGTACAGCAAGGAGAACAAATCTTGTCCCTATTTTATCTAACAGTGATGAAGTCCCTGGTTTGGATAATACCAGTGATGTTACTGGTAGTGAAAGTGTTCCCGGGTTCGCCAAACGTTTTCCTGCGAGTTCTCCCCAGCAGTGCAAAGCAAAAGGGGATCATTTCCCATCATCTACATTATCTGAAAGTGAGGAGTCTGGGGCTGCTGAAATAAGATCTAGAGATAAGGGTAAAAGGTCATATGAAGTAGAAGAGAAAGGTGAACAAAATGTTCAAAAGATGTCAACTTTAGTTCCTCCATTAAGAAAGAATAAGATGGTGAATGGGGAAGAAGTTGGTGATGGAATTCGTAGACAAAACAGGACCGGGCGTGGTTTTGGTCCTTCACGTGGTGTTACACCACCAGTAGAGAAGATTCGCCATGTGGGGACTGCAAAACAGCTTAGAACTGCCAGACAGGGTTTTGATAAGTCTGAAAGGTTGTTGATTCTTGTTAAATAAGATATTTGTTTTAGTTGATATACTCTTGTAAGTTGTTTATGTTCTGTTATTGAAATTTGTATTGTATGATATTTCAACAGCAAATCAGGTAGGCCTCCCACCAGGAAACTATCTGACCGCAAAGCTTATACCCGTCAAAAGCATACCACATTTAATGCTGCAGCAGATTTTCCTGGTATATGAAATGTTGACTTTTCAACTTTTCTACATTTCCACAGAATTCTGAACTTTATTCTTCTTTATTTCTGTTAGTTGGTTCTGATGATGGACATGGAGAGCTTCTGGCTGCAGCTAAAGCTGTTATTAATCCTAGTACTGTTCTATATTTCCATCTATTTTTTTGAATGAAGAATATTGCATGGTAATTCTAATCATTGAATTTCGGGGTTACAGATCATGCTTTGTCCAGTCCATTTTGGAGGCAGATGGAACCACTTTTTGGTTTTGTATCCGATGCTGACATGTCTAATTTAAAGCAACAGGTGATGCTTCTTCCTTGGGTTGTATAGGATATGGTGTTATTCCCAGGGTGGAAAAGACAACATTGTATGTTGTAAATTAAAAAAATTATTTTCTTATTCTGTACATATACAGGGAAGCACTCAGTCCAATTTTAGCACCAAAAACCCTGTTCATCAAGACATTGATAGTTCTGGCACCCTAATTAATAGAGCAGAAAGTAGAAGTAATGAACCGAGTCCCAGACATTTTGAATCAGGAACGGGTCCCGGGGAGATTCCCCTTTGTCAGAGACTACTGGCTGCCCTAATTTCAGAAGAAGGAAACGATGAGCTTCCTTTTAGTGGGAATAATGACCACAACTTTAATGTTTATGGATCTGCATTTGAGTTTGAAACAGATGTAGGATCAAATGCCTTCAATCATAGGTCATTGCAGAACTATGAACATGATGGACGTGGTAATTTTAGTGGTCGCAAGATTAATTCTACACTGAGATCTTGTAAAGAGTCCATTCACAGTCCGCCAGATCATCATATCATGTCCATGTCAGATTCGACAGTTGCTACTGGTTTTGATCATTCCTACAATGGTCTACTTTCAGATCCAGCAATGACATCTGGTATCACTTTTTCAGATTATCAGTATGCTAACATGCCATTAAATGAAAGACTTCTTATAGAGATTCAAAGTATTGGACTCTATCCAGAACTTGTGGTAGGTTCTCTCTTTTCTTTGCTTTCATATGTACTTGCCTCGACGAGAATTTAGTTTCTCCCTATGCATTGCTAGAATATCGATAAGTTTAATGTGTGTGCGTGTCTTTACATTGGTTAGCTTTGAAAATAAAGCGATTTAAAATGCTAACAATTTCTCTTGGCCAGCCTGATTTACTGCACAATGGGAATGAAGGCATTGACGAAGAAATTTGTCGACTTGAAGTTAAACATCATGAACAGGTAGCAATCCGTTGCAACTCAAAGTTTGGAAATGTTACCAGCTTCTTTTTATTGCTTTTTTGGCTATAGTGGAAATACATAATGCACACTTTTGTAAATAGGATAGTACTGTTTTCTTTGCTTTTCTTCTGTAATTCCTCTTATATTTGGTGGAAAAGTTTGCAAATCAAATATAAAGAAGATCTTAGCTCATAACCTAGTTGATTAACAGGTTTCCAGGAAGAATAGCCTACTTGATAACCTTTCGGAGTCCACTAATGAAGCAAGACTGCTGCAAGAGAAGTAGGGATTTTTAATTATTATTTTTTTAAATCTCATGTAAGTCTGGCTTTTGCTCGACTGTCTCTGCATGAGGATTCTAATATGACCAATTGTGTGTTTGTAGGGAATTTGAACATCTTTGTATGGACAAACTCACTGAAATGGCTTATCAAAAGTACATGGTAATGCTTACTTTTCTTGCAATCTCCGTTTTCTTTTTAATTCTAGTCTACCAACTTTGTCTCTTACAAATTCAACAAAGAATGTCATCTCTGCACAAACATATCTATGAGATTGCCAAAATCATGATTTTAATGTACTTTATGTTGATCAGATCTGCTGGGGTCCTCATGCACCTAAAAGTGTTGGTAACAAAGTAGCCAAGCAAGCTGCTTTAGGTTTTGTGAGACGAACACTGGATCGGTGCCATGAATTTGAATCAACAGGCAAAAGCTGCTTCACCGAATCCTTATATAAGGAAATGTTCCATTCTGGATCATCACACTTAAGTGACACGCAATTAGACGCTGCAACCAATAGTGAATTTGGTAAATCAAATGAGAAATTCATAGAACGAGTTTCAGGTACTACATATCATTCAACTTTTTTCCAACATCAACATCTATTATTTTGTTTGTGCATATTTTGATTTTGGTTTTTTTAATAAAGTAGGTCCACAACTAAGCCCTTCATTGAACAACCATGACTTGTATTCATCTGATGCATTCCACTTTTCTGAGCAAACTATTGGCAAAGATGAAAATATATGGTCAAGCAGGGTCAAAAAGAGAGAATTATATCTTGATGATGTCGTTGCTGGCACTTCTTCAGGATTTGGAACAACAATTATAAATAGCGCAAAAGGAAAGAGAAGTGAGAGGGACAGAGAAGGTAAAGGGAACAGTTTATCCAGAAACGGAGGCCCGAAAATCGGGCGGCCCACATCCGGTAATGCTAAGGGTGAAAGGAAGAACAAAGCAAAGTTAAAGCAGAAAACAACTCAATTATCCGCTTCACTCAATGGCCCAATCGGAAAGATTACAGATCAAAATAGAACATTTTCTACAGTCCCAAAGTCTTTCAATATGAAAAATAATAATACTTTCAAAGAGGAAGATGAGTATAAATTACTGGACAACAACATTGAGGAGGAGCCACTTGACTTTTCTCATCTGCAATTACCTGAAATGGATGTTCTTGGTGAGCAAGGAGAAGACATAGGTTCATGGTTGAACATTGATGATGATAATATATTACAAGATGATGATTTTATGGGACTTGAGATTCCAATGGATGACTTATCAGATTTGAATATGATGGTCTAATAAAGTTGATAATGTTATGTTGTACAGAAATGCCGAGTATACCACTTACAGTTGAAAGAAACATAACCGCTGGTCTCAAGAAATTCCAGCCTGTGATTGGGCTAAAGATTCTTTTCAAAACCCCTGAAAGAGTTGATCAATACATGTGTTGAAGGTTGAGGGTATGGATTTTGGTGCTATTTAATATAGTGACTTAGGGTTTGTAAAAATCTTTTTGTTCTCAACGGACATATAAGCTAGTTTGTTATGCTCACTATATCTTAGGAAACACGATTTTTGGTTGTAGCATTTAAAGATCAGGGGACAATACCCCTTGTACATACGAATTATGTTCTCAATAAAATCAGTTCATTCTTAATCCACCCATGTGTACATATCTATCTCATCTTTTTCTTCATGTTCATTCTTTCTTCCTTCGAGTTTCTGTCCAACATCAGGTACAATAACACTTCTGAGAACGAGATCCATCTTCCTGGCTGCAATTCGAAGAAGTAGACTGAAGGTATGTAATCTTTAATTCTTTTTAATGCCATAAAGCCTATACTACTCCATTTTTGGAAATAGGAACGGACTATATCGGCTTTGTCTTATTCCAGTTAAATATTTCACATCTTTACTTAACAATTTTGATAAATGTAACTTTTTTACTAGTATTCTTATTCCCCACTTAAACGGATTTCCGGCACTGTTTCAAATTTTGAAGTATGAAGACCGTAAGTTAGGGATGGACCTCGAGAAATTCGAAGGGTATCAACTCTTTTCATTACCAGTTGTCTATGTTGTATTGGTTTATTACTTACTAGTTTGAACATTATCAAAATTCTTTTAGTGGTTATATTATGAATAAACTTGATTATCTTTATTGTCATGGGACTGAGCTTTCTCTTTAGAATTTATCTTTTCACATTATTCTTGGGCTTTAGCTCATATGAAGCTCAACCTTTTGTATTATGCAGGGTTTTTTTTTCTTGGAATTTGATTCGTTGATGCTAACCTGATTCGTTGATGGCTGAAAAAGATCTAAAGCTGCAAATGTTTTACCCTCTTACAGGTAAGTTTGACACGGTTGCTAATATTTTTTAGTTGGTTCATGTTTAGCTACTGATTATTAAATAGAGAACAAAGTGTGAATTTGATTTTTGTACTGCTTGCCCCTAAAAAGGTCAATAAGATTTGGACTGTTCTTAGCTCTAAGATAAATAGTCAATTCGAACAATTATATTGAAAAGTGCAAGTAGTGAAAATGATTGATTAGAAGGTCATCTCATCTGTTGTTTCTTGTCTTTCACTTGACATAGATCTGGAGAATGTTTGCAGGTAAACAAAATAGTACTCTCAAGCATACGCCAATTCATATATTATCGATTTCAACATCCGTACCCAGGCTATTTGTAGTGGGACATTCTTGTGGACACCCTATAACCAGAATTCCGCCCTTGGGTGTGATAGGGGTGAGGGGCCTGAGGAATGAAAGGTTTATTGAATATTTTTTATTTTTTATTTTCTCAACCATCCACTATTTAAAACCATCTTATTTCAAATTAAAGTCCAACATTCACACACAATTATACACATATAGTGATTGTTTGACTGCCTACGTGACACTATTTTTCATCACTATCATTTAACGGGTATATATATTAAAAATCGCCCCCATTTGATTATTGTCCCGTGATTTATTCACCTTTGGATAGATCGACTTCCTTTTTAATTTGGATATAAATACCATTCATTTTAATTATTAATTTGGACCGATTTTTTAATGTAACCAAAATTGAGGAAAAAATCAAAGGTCAGACCCTTAAATTGTTTTTTTTTTTAAATTAGATTAAAAGTGAGAAAACTAATGAACCTCAAAGACCAAAAAGAAAGTTAACTCTATAATTTATCAAATGACATGAAACGAATGGAATCACTCTAAATTTATCAAATGCCAATTTATTTTATTCTCTTTGAGAAGTACAAAATATTTAATTATTATTGATTGTAATATTTATATTTTTAATGTGAAAAATTTGAAATAACTATGTCTTTTAAACTTAAGGTCTTCGAACAATATTAAGATTTATATTAAATATCTTACTCCTAAGTGGTTTTATAAACGATTTATTATCAACCTCTAAGGAATGAAACACTAATTACGTGATAGCATACTATTGGATTAATTTTTCGTTGGTAGTTCTTATGTATATAATATTTCACCTCTCATTTTTCATACTAAACAAAAGATATAGAGTTATGAGTAGTTTGTACTAAATTTATTATTATAGGATCTATAAAGGTTGTAGAACTTTTGGTTTATGATTTAGGCTTTAGATGTTGTGGTATATATTTAGTTTTAAAGTGATACGTGATGCAATTTATTTATTTAATTTTTTAGTACCTATGACACCGTCATCACAACACGGGGTTGATAAATAACTAGTTATAAAACAATAACAAGTTTAGGTTAGTTTTCATTCAAATTAATTTCTGATAGATTTTCATTAAGCTGTTTGTAGTAATATTATTATTATAAGGTCTAAAATATAGGCTTAAACCTCGAACCCAGCCAAAAACCCCCATCTATTGGACCCCGCTTCGTACCCCTATCAACAAAATTTATGCCACCCTTCGAAAAGAATTTATAGTTCCGCCCCCATTAAAATTAAAAGTTATAAAAAAATACATTACACAATTGTAAATTTAGACAGACGGCAGGCCAGAAACGGCAATCTGAGTGGGAAATTTGTTATGTAATTTGGTTGAAGTGTGATCCGAGAGTAAACTGAAGAGCAATCACTAATCATCATCATCAGGCAAGCATATTGTTTGTTAATCTCATACATATGAAATGAAACGCCATCGGAAATTGGCGTATTGTTTTTTCTTCTTTCTTTCAGCTCGTTTTCATTCGTGTCGACTACGCTCATCATCAACATAGTTCTCAACTTCAAAACCGATTTTATCATTTCTCAACTTTAGATCGCCACACTGACTTTTTTATTTTAATTAGGTTTTGTTGATGTTGGATTTTGAACTTTGGTTACTCGTCACGATATCGTCGATTCACCTAATTTGCGATCGATTCAAATTCTGCAGTTATACTTGAGATTTTGGATTAGTTATGTATATATGTGTTCTCTTCGACCGTCAAATTTATAAGCAGTATACTTGCTGGAATTAACAATAGAGAAATGCATGTTATTAATCTGGCCAGTCTGATTTTCCATCACTGGATGATTTATTCTCATGAGTTATATGAACCAATCTGGTTCTATCTATTTACAATTGTTGTAAGGATTGGCTTTGAATTTCATCTTATTGGGTTAAATTTTGGTGTAGTTGGTTGATCATTGGAGAGGGGAGAAGTGGTAGCAACTAGCAAGTGATCAAATCAAGACCAGCCTGCTGGACATTTGTGTTTTCAATTAGTGCAAATGGGTAAGAGTAATCAATCTTAAGTCTTAACCTTATTATAGTTTTGACTTTTGTGTCTTGCTTAGCTTCTATTTCTTTTGATTGTATAGCTTTTCAAAGCTGTAGGTCTTATCAATATTTGAACAAATGAAAGATGCAAACATGTTATAGTTTATAGAGAATACAGTTGGAGGGGATGGCCTATTGGTCTAGTGGCACTATGAGTTTATCCCACTTTGAGTTTATACCCACCAAAGTGGGCTGGGTTCAAGTCCCATACTGTAGGCATTAGGTGGATTATATGAGTAGAATTTAGTGTGTGTTTGCTGCTAAAAAGTATATAGTTGGACCCACAAAATGTCGAATCGAGAGCATTACATCAAAAATGGAATACTTTGTCTTGTTAATTGTTTTCGGTTTTCTTGTTTTTGGAAGTTAATCTCCTACCGTAGTTTTAGGATGATCTCAAGCACTTGTAGAAGTATGTGTTGTCATATTTTCAAGTTACGGTAATCCATAAAGAAGGTATTGTAACTGGTTTTGATAGGGAACACTTACATTTATTACCAGTGATGATAAAATGGGAGTTTCTGGTCTTATAGATGCTGCTATGGAAGTGGAAAAGGTTTCAAAATATGGCTTTGAATTTGGGAAATCATTTTCAGACGATCATCTTGATCTTAGGCCCTCGGCTTGCTGTTTTTCAATTTTCAGAGGTAAGAAAACAGCCTCAATTATTGGCGTTTGTAACCATATCTTTTCACTAATAGAGATTGAACAAAAAATTCAGAAAATAAGTATGTTAAATGACCAAAACAAGCAACTGTTTATGATGCAGGGCATATAACAAACAATGAAGAATGTGAGAAAGATAGTTATACTCTTATAAGGGATCCAGTTGATTTTCAACAAGGGATTTATGATAAACCTCCTCCTTGCTTCGGCTGTGGAGTAGGATGGTTTTCGTAAGTATTAATCTTTTCACTTTTTGAACAAATGAACACTCTATACCTGCACATGATTTATGATTTTTTTTCTTTATAAGTTTTTTAGTAGGGTTTGCATTTCCTTTCATGTGGTACTATGCTACATTCCTTTATTTTGGAAACTATTACAAAAGAGATCCTAGAGAACGAGCAGGTCTTGCTGCTTCTGCAATTGCCGTAAGTTGACTTTCTAGATCATCTGTGAATGAAATAAGCTGTTGTGGATATGCAATTTGAAGTTGCTTAAACCTTGGTTTTAAAAGGCACACGAGGCGCTCAGGAAAAAGCATCACGGGCTTGAGGTGACACCTTACTTCTTGGTAAAAAAATTATGAAAGGTCTACTTGATAAAAAGGTCCATATGTAAAACAAATGAGATAGATGCAACTTCAAGTTGTAAATAAGCTTATTTGTTGTACATCGAGCAGCGCCTCACGTACATGATGTGCGTGCCTCTACCTCGGCTTTTGAGGTCTAAACACCTCGGAGCGCCTCATGCTTTCATAAACCAAGGATTGAACTGTTTATTTTAAAAGGCAATAAGTAGAGAACTCGTTTAATAAGAAACCGAAGACACCTAGGAATGGTCTAGTATTACTACATGGGTGAGTGATATATGGTCTAACCTGTATACTAAACATAATGTGTTTTTGATTGCAGGCAATGGGGTTTTCTCTTGTGTTGTTGATCATAGCAATAATTTTTATATTCTAGGTGCACATTTTGACTTTGTAGATAATAGTCTTCTTAACAAACGTTAAAGTTATAAGTTATAGTTGCAATCCTAAAATCCATACGTACATGTATACAGACCCTTTGTCACAATAAAAGTTCATCTAAGTGTTCTTATTCACTTTAAACCATTCAAGTGAAAGGACTTGTAAATGCTCTCAAATATACCGATACGATAAACAAGAATAGTTTAGTAGTTTACATATTAGCTGAAATAGTTAAAACAGACTTCACTTGCGCTCTAACAGAATTCTAAATGCTCTATCTGTTCGATCCTTTTAAGACAATCAGACAGAGGAGAAACTCGTTTTCATTGAGCGAGAAGGAAACTAAATCATGCAGCCATGACAGACACAAGGACAGTTATGAACCGTACCAAAAGGTGAAAAGAAGAAAAGCTAGATATCTTGGTGTTCATTTTCCTGCACTGGAGCCACCATTAGTTTTTTCTTCTCCTTGAGAACGACTTGACGAGGCATCACTTCCACCAAAAACTGTCCTCCGTTCCATACAGCTGCAGATACCTTAAGTATCTGGAAAACAAGGTGTAATTCATATGACAAGAATATCGGGACTGTGAGCGCCATTGTTGCTACTGTGAAAATGGCTTGTAGCAGAATATACATCAACAAGCGGTTCTGGTCTCCAAGATACCCGCTAAAACGCCACCATATGTTGTTTGCCTTTTGTGCCTTTTTCGATAGCCCCCTGTATATATACATATCAGCACCATTTATGGTATCAGAAACATGAGAAGCACACAAAATTTGCAGAAGGCCTTCTGTTGTCATTAGAGTGACATGAATATATATATTTATTAATTTGTATGTATCTATATATATAACCTGTAGGAGGTCATGACTTCAGGATCTTTTAACAGTCGCTGTCGACGGAGGACATCTACTATTAGAAAATAAAGAACCTGCCAAAGAACATAAGCAATCAAAGGAACCGTGAAAAGCCATCTGCACAGAAATGATTTATTTTCTATGTGACGCCATGAAAATCCTCTTGCGCTTCCCTCTGGATGCATAGCTTCAAAGAAAGCCGGGTCCCACCAGCAAATCGTAAAGAAGACAACACCTGCACGTTTCAGCCATTCTCATAAGGTTACAATCTCTGTTCGTCACATATAAGCCGTAAGTATGACAGATGAACCGTTAGAAGAAAGATCCAGCTTTGATCCGGCCAACTCACCCGGTAAAAGATGTATGAGGACGCTTACAATTTTGTCAACGGAACTAAAAACCAAGCTACACCGCCAGACAATCAATGCCCACGCTAGCGGTCCCTGCAAATATACGTACGTAGCTTATTGCTTTATGCTTGTGTTAGAATGAAGATGTGGGAAAAAACAATCTACTTGCCTCTGCAAATGAGAAGGTAACCATGAAAAGCTTTTGGTTTCTAGGAAAGAACAGAAGCATGATCAAGAAGATGGTATTGGCATAGTAGCAGAAATCCTGCATATATGAAATATGACCTTTCAATATTCTTGTATGAAACACGTAACCAAACGATCGAGTCATGGAGATGAGCATACCAAAAGGTAGTAATGCCATTTCTTGTATCGGTAATAAATCCATCGAAGTGGTACGAAGGTGATATAGAACAGAACATATATGTATCGAACGTCTTGCGGCCCTAATTCGTATGAGAGATTAACTAGAATCCAGGTGGAAATATTACCATATATAATTCATCCTATAACTAGCTATATATATACTTACTTGCACCCAAGATAAAACAAAATGCCCCATATGAGAACACACCCAGAAAATGAGTTACCTACAAAAACCAGAAAAACAAGGAAATACAAATATGAAAGAAACAATATCATGCTCTTAGCCTCTTACATATGTGCAGGTTCTTACCTTGGTGATGAAGCTTTCATGTTCTTCAGCATGTTTGGCAATCAACACAGCTTGTTTGGACAATATCTCCTTTGTTTTCTCTCTTGTTTGGGCCACTCTCTGCCGCGAACAATAAAACCAACCAACGATTAAATCAAATCGGTAGAACATATATAAACGGGGACGGGCCTAAGGGTGAGCAATTAAAAGCGTACCTTTGATCGATCTTTTAGCCTCTGCTTCACCCTTGAAAACCGTCGTTGGCTATATGAATTCTCTTCTGCTGCTGCATCTTCGGTGGTCGACATGTTCTCATCATAACACATTCATGACTCTATAATTCATACACCTGATGCCCGATCGCTTGATGATGTGAAAAACCAAAGGAAATGGAAGAAAGAAAATGAAATGATAAACGCATGCATGCAGAGAGAATGGGGATCGTACGTACGATTAGAAAGGATTTCAAAATCTGTAATATTTAGACTTTGTGCGTCGATATATATTATTAACCCTCAATTTAATTGTGTTGTGGTTTATTCTTGTCGTTAAGCGAAATTTCGTAACGGACTTGATTGTATCCGTACATTTGACCTTTTCTTGTCAACCATAGTTATATCCTTTGTTGACCAACCAAACTAGTTTTTTTAATGAACTTTGTGAGTTCATAATTAACCCAAACCTCTAATACTTGTATAGGTGATCACGAGCCTCGTTGACCAACATCAAATAAGACCTTTTTTTAATAATTTTTTATTTCATTTAAATACTGTCGGGAAATAGAGTTGAGAACAGTGGCGAATCAATGATTTTTTTTCATGGGTTTCGGTCACCAAGTATCTTGGTGTTCGGTTCATAAAAATCGAAAAAATACTACAGCGCCAAAAAATTTCATGGATATCGGGCGAACCCCTAAGCTTGTGCCTAGGTCCGCCACTGGTTGAGAACCAGGAGGGCTACGTCCTTTGCAGATTATTAGATGTTTTTACTTACAAATACAAATATCTGATATACATAAGGTTTTACTTTTTTTTTTTTTGGAAATTATATTGGTTATATCATTTTTAGATATGTGACTGCTTGTGAAAAAAAAACCTAATATATTGAGTACTTAAATTTCTGGAGTTAATTATTAAATAAACTAGAAAATGCAATCAATATAATCATGAGAAGTTCATTGTAGTGTTATCTTTTTTAACATATGTAGGAGAAGTTTATTGTTTGATATTATAACTTTTAATCATATGAGAAAAATATAAAATTCAAAATTGAATTTTATTGTTTTAGAAGCTGTTGTAAAAGTGAAGAATCGGGTGTTTTGTTTTATTTATTTATTTTTATGAAAGGCTGAATCACTACTACAACACAATTGTATTTTCTAAGGTTTAAACTCGTATAATTTTAATTGGAAATAATTATTTTATCATCATACCTATCTCCTTTTAGAGTATATAAATTACCTAATTGTCAAGAGCGCCAAGGAGTCCCTATCCCCTTCACCATACCTAATTGTTAAGTGTTGACAACACTCAGGATGCCTCATACGTGTCGACTGGTCGTGGGTTCGAGTCCCACGGATGTCGTCAATGAAGAATGCAAATGTATTTCTCATTTGTTTAATGTGTAGTATGAGTACAAATATTCCCCCTACCATGAGGATTTACGTTGTGCTTATATACTACTTTGGATAGATGATGTTAGACAGATCATGCATAACACTTCCTTGATAGCGACCTCTCCCTTCCTATTGGTGGATTAGGCTCATGCTCTTTGCATAGACATGTGGATCTATTTCATTGGCAGGAGAGAACATTCTATGGGTCCCTCCATGAACCGAATCTCAAAAGAATGGGCGTGCATGAACGTTGCACGTGCCTCGAGTTGGGTCGTCAGAGATGTCATAGGCGGGTTGGCTCCGACCCAGACACGTATAATCACATCTCTTCATTAAGATTTTACTACTTATTAAACCATATAATTTTTATGAGTGGCTGTGTAAAAAAAGGATACAGATATTATCTAAATGAAGTAGGGATAAATATGAATAATGGGGTGCAAAAGGTATTTAGAAAAGAGTAATTTTTAATTTAATTACATGGATAAGGATGTAGAACTTAGTATGTATTTGGTAAGAACTATACGCACGTGATCCATTCATGAAGCTAATTTTTTATTCAACAATTTCAATTCAAAATGATACATTTTTAATTAATGATACTTCCTATATAGGTTTTTTATGATGATGAGAATGACTTTCTCTCCACTCTTATGTCGTATAATGTTCTCTTCTGTATGTGAATCGTGGATCATATCATGTATGATCATCAAATATCATGTTTTCCTTTCATATTAACACAACTAATTTGCCTAGCCATTTGTGACTTGTGAAGTTGTGAGGACTGAAATGATAAGAATGTTCAATTATCTCAATACTGTTTTCATTGACCTGCATTTTCATTAATAAATCTTAGTATAAAGTATAAATGATACAATTAAATAAATTGCAAATATAAATTCATACCTTTTTTCATGATTTTCAAGCTGGAACAACATCTTTTGCATCCATTACATTTGGTTTTGTTGACACATCATACCATGCACCAAGCTAACATTTTTTTTAATGTAAACGACTAAGTAAAATAATAGACTAAGTAAAATAATTGACAAGTTATATTAATAAATGTAATACCTTTTTAGGGATAGCAACATGATTACGATCGGATTGTTTACCTCCAGTTTTATTTGCCTGCAATGAAGTCATAAAAAAGTCATAGAAAAAACATAGTCCAATCATAAAACAAAACAATTGCTATATTAAAGATTTGAGTTGCTTGTAGAGGAATTTAGACTAAAACAAATTTTATTTTGAGTCAAAGTTTGATGGGAAAAGTCAAGAACTGAAGATCGCAGTTGGGTAGCTCATATGGATTGATTGTTTATTATTTTTTTAAAAAAATTCAGTGTGTTTTTATAGCTTAGAAAAGCCTATAATGGGTCTCTTAATTTTAATTTTTAATTTGTGATGCATTTGGTTCATATTACCATACTGCAAATCAGTATGGTTGACATTAAAATATCGAAAATCTAAAAAAATAGTGGCTGGAATTAAGCTCAACTGCTGGAAGTAATAGAGCGGTTTTTTAAGAAACAAAATCGTGTCCAGTAGTTAACAATTTTTTTTTAAAATAATTCGGGTATTTTTTCCAACCAAAACTGTATCATGTTTTCATCAGTTATCTATTCGGAAAATAACTGATTCAACGACAAAAAGTCGATTACAAATTTCGATCTACGGATGAGATCATCTGAAAAATTGACTATCTACGATGAGGATGGTGTCACATAAGATAACCACCCATCGATATCAATTGTTATATAATTTCTTTTTTTAAATAGAAATATATTATTATTACCAAATCAACTCAAACAGACAGGGAATCTCTGCGATTGCGGAATTAAGGGGGCAATAAAAGTCCCTGGAGCCTGAGCACCAACACATATTCATACCTCCCTTTGTTTCCCCTCTCCATCAAACATTTCTTCTCTCTCGATCGATTAAATTCTGTAGATTCATACATCAATTGCTCCATCTGTCTATCAAATTTCCTTCTGAAAATGCTAACATGCATTGCCCGTCCGAAGCAGCGTGATGAAACTGACGAATCAAAGCGTGTTAATGGCGGAAGTTCTGCTGCTAATAAACAAGCCATCAAAACCCTTACTTCTCAGGTAGGTGCTTCCAATTGGCTTCGTAAATCGTTCGTGCTTGAATTTTCTAGGAGAATTCATTGTAAATTGCTTCGGCGTTGATTGAAATTGTGTTGCAGATCAAGGATATGACGTTTAAAGCGTCTGGATCTGCGTACCGGAGCTGTAATCCTTGTACAGGAGCGGCGATGATGATGACTCCACAACAGCAGTTACAAAAGAGTAAGGATGTGGAATCGGAGTTGTCGGCGTCGGTTTCGGACAGATTCCGGTGGTCGTACCGGCGGAACGGGAGCAAAAATTCGAGCTCCGGTAGGGTATGGGGGAAGGAAATGGAGGCGAGATTGAAGGGGATATCGATGGGGAGTGTGGGAGGAGACGTATCGGTGGGGACGTTGTCCGCTTCCGCCAGTGGCCGGAGACCCGACCCGATTGTATTGGAAGAGGAGAATGAACCGATTGAGTGGGTCGCTCAGGTTGAACCGGGCGTGCTCATCACTTTTGTCTCTCTGCCACGTGGTGGGAACGATCTTAAGCGAATCCGGTTCAGGTAATTATCATTACTCTTCCTTTAATAGTTTTTTATAATTATAGTTTCTCCTTTTTGGACATGAATTTCCTAGAGTACACTTCTATTCGATTCTATTCACACCATTCATGATTTCATTCTATATAGATCGAGTAGTTTAGAAATCTCAAAAAATAATATCTATCTTAAGCTAAGAGTAAAGGACTGTTTTTGATCCGGCCTAAAATCTGTTGCTAGTACTCCTCATTTGAAGTGAAGTTTGAACATCAACAATTTGGACAATCAAAGTAAAAAATTTCAACAGGGTTAATGTTGGATTAATAGCATTACGTTTTAATTAAACTAAATAACAATTCTAGCAGTAAGCTAATGATGTGATGTTTAACAATTTAATTATGCATGCAAATAGGACTTACTTCACCATTAATTAGTGATTAAAATATTTACAATTAATTTACTTTCAGATAATGTAAATAGACATAACTTACTATGATATTTATAATAACATAATAATAGATATAATTATAGGGAGGTTGATTCTCGTTTTAATATGTCTAGAGAAATAGTTCTTAATCTAAAACTAGAGTAAGTAATGTAAATGTTTCATCATTTTTTAGACCAAAGATAAATAATATTTTTAGTGAAAGTATTAAGCAAAAATTACATTTATATACACATAGAGAGAGGGGGTGAACTTACGCTAGAAAGTCATCGAATAGTAGAAAGTCACATGTGTCGCTACCTGAAAAGGGTATACATGTTTAGAAAAAAAAATAAGTATTCTCATGCCACTTTCCCCCATTTTCTATAAACATGAGTAACTTTTTTATACATTAATTTTTTTTTTAAATTGCACCATAAAAACAAACATTTTTTAATCTTTAAAATGGGTATGATATTGCTTTATTTTTTTTGGATTTAAATTGGATTTTTTAAAACATACAAAACTTGATGCGTATTACAATGAGTTTTGGGTTTTCATACAACAGTGGATTTTAATTTTTACGACAAAGAGGGTTTTAATTTTTTTTATATAAGAGAGTTTTAATTTTTTATATCAATGAATTTAATATATCTTATAACAATGTGTTTTAATTTTATAACAATGTGTTTCAATTTACAACATTGGTTTTAATTATTCTTTAAACACCATCAACAACTTCTAAAACACAATGTATAAAAAAGTAAAACGTCATGTACAAAACATCCAATTTAAGGAATAAAAAGACTTTCTTTTTTAAAACTTACATATATACATCAAGACTATAATCGTATTAAAGATAAAAATGCTAAATTTTTTTATAATTTTAAAAATAAATGGAAACATATAAAAAAGTTATGGATGTTTAAAAAAATAAGAGAAATGACACGTGACTTGTATGTGGAGCTTAATTGGTGACTCTTCTCTTTTAAATAGCACATATGATGTGAGAGTGTCTCATCCATCCATTTAAAAATACAATGATTCATAATCTTTCTTACACTTTCTAGACTTGTGTCACAAAGTGATTTTCAAACTCTAGTGTGACTCTTAGTCTTCTACTAAGGTTAGCTTTAAACCAAGTTGAGCAGCGATTCAACGACTAGGAAATAGAACACAAGATTATTTACCCCGAGTATTTTGATTGTTTCAAGAACTCTTATACAAAGGAAGCATTTTTACAAGTGTTTGAGGTGATTTGTAAATGATGCAAGATCGTCTATATATACTAACGCTAGGATTAATCTGGATTTCATTAGATTATTCCATAATCTAGAGATTTTCATGCAATTATCTATATATTTATTCTAGAATCATCCATCCTTAATATCCAAGATATTTCCGTGGGTTGTTTAGATTTTCCAAGCATAGAGGATGTTGAGATGGCTAGAACTTATCGAAATCCTGACACTTAAGGCCCGAATTTAGGCGGGGCATGACACTAAACTCACTTTCTATTCTAACCCTATACTATATATAATAGTAAGAAACTCGCGCGTTGTTGTGACGACGATAATTTACATCGCCGTATTGGTTTCTATATTCGAAAAATTATTTTTTGTATCTTACTTGTTTTTTAGTTACTTATATAAATTATTAAAATTCAATTATCATGAAGTAAATTGATTAAATTTCTTCTTTAAAATACTTTTATACCTCCTTAAAATCTTAATCTTTTAAAATAAATAATAAGTTTCTCATTCTTAAATGTATTAAATATAGTATGACCATAGTTTTGTTACCTTTTGTTTTGGAAAGACTTAGATTCATGAGCCTTAAATTAAAAATTTCACTTGTCACATCTGTTATTCACTACCTTTAAGCTTAGTGGTACTATGTGTGTTCTAAAATTGTTTCAAATTAAATGATTGATGGTTCTTAGTCCATAGTGTACATTTAAGGACTAGAATATACTTAGATGATATTTAAATGGTGTGCATAAAAGTTTCAGCAGCTGTGTTATAAAAAGTAAAGTAGCTAAGGCCTCTTCAAAACCACCAACACACCATCTAAATATACCATCTAAGTCTATTCTATTGCTAAATGTACACTATGGACTAAGAACCATCAATCATTTAATTTGAAACAATTTTAGAACACACATAGTACCACTAAGCTTAAAGGTAGTGAATAACAGATGTGACAAGTGAAATTTTTAATTTAAGGCTCATGAATCTAAGTCTTTCCAAAACAAAAGGTAACAAAACTATGGTCATACTATATTTAATACATTTAAGAATGAGAAACTTATTATTTATTTTAAAAGATTAAGATTTTAAGGAGGTATAAAAGTATTTTAAAGAAGAAATTTAATCAATTTACTTCATGATAATTGAATTTTAATAATTTATATAAGTAACTAAAAAACAAGTAAGATACAAAAAATAATTTTTCGAATATAGAAACCAATACGGCGATGTAAATTATCGTCGTCACAACAACGCGCGAGTTTCTTACTATTATATATAGTATAGGGTTAGAATAGAAAGTGAGTTTAGTGTCATGCCCCGCCTAAATTCGGGCCTTAAGTGTCAGGATTTCGATAAGTTCTAGCCATCTCAACATCCTCTATGCTTGGAAAATCTAAACAACCCACGGAAATATCTTGGATATTAAGGATGGATGATTCTAGAATAAATATATAGATAATTGCATGAAAATCTCTAGATTATGGAATAATCTAATGAAATCCAGATTAATCCTAGCGTTAGTATATATAGACGATCTTGCATCATTTACAAATCACCTCAAACACTTGTAAAAATGCTTCCTTTGTATAAGAGTTCTTGAAACAATCAAAATACTCGGGGTAAATAATCTTGTGTTCTATTTCCTAGTCGTTGAATCGCTGCTCAACTTGGTTTAAAGCTAACCTTAGTAGAAGACTAAGAGTCACACTAGAGTTTGAAAATCACTTTGTGACACAAGTCTAGAAAGTGTAAGAAAGATTATGAATCATTGTATTTTTAAATGGATGGATGAGACACTCTCACATCATATGTGCTATTTAAAAGAGAAGAGTCACCAATTAAGCTCCACATACAAGTCACGTGTCATTTCTCTTATTTTTTTAAACATCCATAACTTTTTTATATGTTTCCATTTATTTTTAAAATTATAAAAAAATTTAGCATTTTTATCTTTAATACGATTATAGTCTTGATGTATATATGTAAGTTTTAAAAAAGAAAGTCTTTTTATTCCTTAAATTGGATGTTTTGTACATGACGTTTTACTTTTTTATACATTGTGTTTTAGAAGTTGTTGATGGTGTTTAAAGAATAATTAAAACCAATGTTGTAAATTGAAACACATTGTTATAAAATTAAAACACATTGTTATAAGATATATTAAATTCATTGATATAAAAAATTAAAACTCTCTTATATAAAAAAAATTAAAACCCTCTTTGTCGTAAAAATTAAAATCCACTGTTGTATGAAAACCCAAAACTCATTGTAATACGCATCAAGTTTTGTATGTTTTAAAAAATCCAATTTAAATCCAAAAAAAATAAAGCAATATCATACCCATTTTAAAGATTAAAAAATGTTTGTTTTTATGGTGCAATTTAAAAAAAAAATTAATGTATAAAAAAGTTACTCATGTTTATAGAAAATGGGGGAAAGTGGCATGAGAATACTTATTTTTTTTTCTAAACATGTATACCCTTTTCAGGTAGCGACACATGTGACTTTCTACTATTCGATGACTTTCTAGCGTAAGTTCACCCCCTCTCTCTATGTGTATATAAATGTAATTTTTGCTTAATACTTTCACTAAAAATATTATTTATCTTTGGTCTAAAAAATGATGAAACATTTACATTACTTACTCTAGTTTTAGATTAAGAACTATTTCTCTAGACATATTAAAACGAGAATCAACCTCCCTATAATTATATCTATTATTATGTTATTATAAATATCATAGTAAGTTATGTCTATTTACATTATCTGAAAGTAAATTAATTGTAAATATTTTAATCACTAATTAATGGTGAAGTAAGTCCTATTTGCATGCATAATTAAATTGTTAAACATCACATCATTAGCTTACTGCTAGAATTGTTATTTAGTTTAATTAAAACGTAATGCTATTAATCCAACATTAACCCTGTTGAAATTTTTTACTTTGATTGTCCAAATTGTTGATGTTCAAACTTCACTTCAAATGAGGAGTACTAGCAACAGATTTTAGGCCGGATCAAAAACAGTCCTTTACTCTTAGCTTAAGATAGATATTATTTTTTGAGATTTCTAAACTACTCGATCTATATAGAATGAAATCATGAATGGTGTGAATAGAATCGAATAGAAGTGTACTCTAGGAAATTCATGTCCAAAAAGGAGAAACTATAATTATAAAAAACTATTAAAGGAAGAGTAATGATAATTACCTGAACCGGATTCGCTTAAGATCGTTCCCACCACGTGGCAGAGAGACAAAAGTGATGAGCACGCCCGGTTCAACCTGAGCGACCCACTCAATCGGTTCATTCTCCTCTTCCAATACAATCGGGTCGGGTCTCCGGCCACTGGCGGAAGCGGACAACGTCCCCACCGATACGTCTCCTCCCACACTCCCCATCGATATCCCCTTCAATCTCGCCTCCATTTCCTTCCCCCATACCCTACCGGAGCTCGAATTTTTGCTCCCGTTCCGCCGGTACGACCACCGGAATCTGTCCGAAACCGACGCCGACAACTCCGATTCCACATCCTTACTCTTTTGTAACTGCTGTTGTGGAGTCATCATCATCGCCGCTCCTGTACAAGGATTACAGCTCCGGTACGCAGATCCAGACGCTTTAAACGTCATATCCTTGATCTGCAACACAATTTCAATCAACGCCGAAGCAATTTACAATGAATTCTCCTAGAAAATTCAAGCACGAACGATTTACGAAGCCAATTGGAAGCACCTACCTGAGAAGTAAGGGTTTTGATGGCTTGTTTATTAGCAGCAGAACTTCCGCCATTAACACGCTTTGATTCGTCAGTTTCATCACGCTGCTTCGGACGGGCAATGCATGTTAGCATTTTCAGAAGGAAATTTGATAGACAGATGGAGCAATTGATGTATGAATCTACAGAATTTAATCGATCGAGAGAGAAGAAATGTTTGATGGAGAGGGGAAACAAAGGGAGGTATGAATATGTGTTGGTGCTCAGGCTCCAGGGACTTTTATTGCCCCCTTAATTCCGCAATCGCAGAGATTCCCTGTCTGTTTGAGTTGATTTGGTAATAATAATATATTTCTATTTAAAAAAAGAAATTATATAACAATTGATATCGATGGGTGGTTATCTTATGTGACACCATCCTCATCGTAGATAGTCAATTTTTCAGATGATCTCATCCGTAGATCGAAATTTGTAATCGACTTTTTGTCGTTGAATCAGTTATTTTCCGAATAGATAACTGATGAAAACATGATACAGTTTTGGTTGGAAAAAATACCCGAATTATTTTAAAAAAAAATTGTTAACTACTGGACACGATTTTGTTTCTTAAAAAACCGCTCTATTACTTCCAGCAGTTGAGCTTAATTCCAGCCACTATTTTTTTAGATTTTCGATATTTTAATGTCAACCATACTGATTTGCAGTATGGTAATATGAACCAAATGCATCACAAATTAAAAATTAAAATTAAGAGACCCATTATAGGCTTTTCTAAGCTATAAAAACACACTGAATTTTTTTAAAAAAATAATAAACAATCAATCCATATGAGCTACCCAACTGCGATCTTCAGTTCTTGACTTTTCCCATCAAACTTTGACTCAAAATAAAATTTGTTTTAGTCTAAATTCCTCTACAAGCAACTCAAATCTTTAATATAGCAATTGTTTTGTTTTATGATTGGACTATGTTTTTTCTATGACTTTTTTATGACTTCATTGCAGGCAAATAAAACTGGAGGTAAACAATCCGATCGTAATCATGTTGCTATCCCTAAAAAGGTATTACATTTATTAATATAACTTGTCAATTATTTTACTTAGTCTATTATTTTACTTAGTCGTTTACATTAAAAAAAATGTTAGCTTGGTGCATGGTATGATGTGCCAACAAAACCAAATGTAATGGATGCAAAAGATGTTGTTCCAGCTTGAAAATCATGAAAAAAGGTATGAATTTATATTTGCAATTTATTTAATTGTATCATTTATACTTTATACTAAGATTTATTAATGAAAATGCAGGTCAATGAAAACAGTATTGAGATAATTGAACATTCTTATCATTTCAGTCCTCACAACTGCACAAGTCACAAATGGCTAGGCAAATTAGTCGTGTTAATATGAAAGGAAAACATGATATTTGATGATCATACATGATATGATCCACGATTCACATACAGAAGAGAACATTATACGACATAAGAGTGGAGAGAAAGTCATTCTCATCATCATAAAAAAACTATGTAGGAAGTATCATTAATTAAAAATGTATCATTTTGAAATGAAATTGTTGAATAAAAAATTAGCTTCATGAATGGATCACGTGCGTATAGTTCTTACCAAATACATACTAAGTTCTACATCCTTATCCATGTAATTAAATTAAAAATTACTCTTTTCTAAATACCTTTTGCACCCCATTATTCATATTTATCCCTACTTCATTTAGATAATATCTGTATCCTTTTTTTACACAGCCACTCATAAAAATTATATGGTTTAATAAGTAGTAAAATCTTAATGAAGAGATGTGATTATACGTGTCTGGGTCGGAGCCAGCCCGCCTATGACATCTCTAGATCGACCCAACTCGAGGCACGTGCAACGTTCATGCACGCCCATTCTTTTGAGATTCGGTTCATGGAGGGACCCATAGAATGTTCTCTCCTGCCAATGAAATAGATCCACATGTCTATGCAAAGAGCATGAGCCTAATCCACCAATAGGAAGGGAGATGTCGCTATCAAGGAAGTGTTATGCATGATCTGTCTAACATCATCTATCCAAAGTAGTATATAAGCACAATGTAAATCCTCATGGTAGGGGGAATATTTGTACTCATACTACACATTAAACAAATGAGAAATACATTTGCATTCTTCATTGGCGACATCCGTGGGACTCGAACCCACGACCAGTCGACACGTATGAGGCATCCTGAGTGTTGTCAACACTTAACAATTAGGTATGGTGAAGGGGATAGGGACTCCTTGGCGCTCTTGACAATTAGGTAATTTATATACTCTAAAAGGAGATAGGTATGATGATAAAATAATTATTCCCAATTAAAATTATACGAGTTTAAACCTTATAAAATACAATTGTGTTGTAGTAGTGATTCAGCCTTTCATAAAAATAAATAAATAAAACAAAACACACCGATTCTTCACTTTTACAACAGCTTCTAAAACAATAAAATTCAATTTTGAATTTTATATTTTTCTCATATGATTAAAAGTTATAATATCAAACAATAAACTTCTCCTACATATGTTAAAAAAGATAACACTACAATGAACTTCTCATGATTATATTGATTGCATTTTCTAGTTTATTTAATAATTAACTCCAGAAATTTAAGTACTCAATATACTAAGGGCAGGCCATTAGGCTTTTTTTCACAAGCAGTCACATATCTAAAAATGATATAACCAATATAATTTCCAAAAAAAAAAGTAAAACCTTATGTATATCAGATATGTGTATTTGTAAGTAAAAACATCTAATAATCTGCAGAGGACGTAACCCTCCTGGTTCTCAACTCTATTTCCCGACAGTATTTAAATGAAATAAAAAATTATTAAAAAAAAGGTCTTATTTGATGTTGGTCAACGAGGCTCGTGATCACCTATACAAGTATTAGAGGTTTGGGTTAATTATGAACTCACGGGACTATTACCTAGAGTTTCCATCTATTTGTAACAAAAATAAGTTATTAAAAATCTAGTTTGGTTGGTCAACAAAGGATATAACTATGGTTGACAAGAAAAGGTCAAATGTACGGATACAATCAAGTCCGTTACGAAATTTCGCTTAACGACAAGAATAAACCACAACACAATTAAATTGAGGGTTAATAATATATATCGACGCACAAAGTCTAAATATTACAGATTTTGAAATCCTTTCTAATCGTACGTACGATCCCCATTCTCTCTGCATGCATGCGTTTATCATTTCATTTTCTTTCTTCCATTTCCTTTGGTTTTTCACATCATCAAGCGATCGGCCATCAGGTGTATGAATTATAGAGTCATGAATGTGTTATGATGAGAACATGTCGACCACCGAAGATGCAGCAGCAGAAGAGAATTCATATAGCCAACGACGGTTTTCAAGGGTGAAGCAGAGGCTAAAAGATCGATCAAAGGTATACTGTTAATTGCTCACCCTTAGGCCCGGCCCCGTTTATATATGTTCAACCGATTTGATTTAATCGTTGGTTGGTTTTATTGTTCGCGGCAGAGAGTGGCCCAAACAAGAGAGAAAACAAAGGAGATATTGTCCAAACAAGCTGTGTTGATTGCCAAACATGCTGAAGAACATGAAAGCTTCATCACCAAGGTAAGAACCTGCACATATGTAAGAGGCTAAGAGCATGATATTGTTTCTTTCATATTTGTATTTCCTTGTTTTTCTGGTTTTTGTAGGTAACTCATTTTCTGGGTGTGTTCTCATATGGGGCATTTTGTTTTATCTTGGGTGCAAGTAAGTATATATATATAGCTAGTTATAGGATGAATTATATATGGTAATATTTCCACCTGGATTCTAGTTAATCTCTCATACTGAATCAGGGCCGCAAGACGTTCGATACATATATGTTCTGTTCTATATCACCTTCGTACCACTTCGATGGATTTATTACCGATACAAGAAATGGCATTACTACCTTTTGGTATGCTCATCTCCATCACTCGATCGTTTGGTTACGTGTTTCATACAAGAATATTGAAAGGTCATATTTCATATATGCAGGATTTCTGCTACTATGCCAATACCATCTTCTTGATCATGCTTCTGTTCTTTCCTAGAAACCAAAAGCTTTTCATGGTTACCTTCTCATTTGCAGAGGCAAGTAGATTGTTTTTTCCCACATCTTCATTCTAACACAAGCATAAAGCAATAAGGTACGTACGTATATTTGCAGGGACCGCTAGCGTGGGCATTGATTGTCTGGCGGTGTAGCTTGGTTTTTAGTTCCGTTGACAAAATTGTAAGCGTCCTCATACATCTTTTACCGGGTGAGTTGGCCGGATCAAAGCTGGATCTTTCTTCTAACGGTTCATCTGTCATACTTACGGCTTATATGTGACGAACAGAGATTGTAACCTTATGAGAATGGCTGAAACGTGCAGGTGTTGTCTTCTTTACGATTTGCTGGTGGGACCCGGCTTTCTTCGAAGCTATGCATCCGGAGGGAAGCGCAAGAGGATTTTCATGGCGTCACATAGAAAATAAATCATTTCTGTGCAGATGGCTTTTCACGGTTCCTTTGATTGCTTATGTTCTTTGGCAGGTTCTTTATTTTCTAATAGTAGATGTCCTCCGTCGACAGCGACTGTTAAAGGATCCTGAAGTCATGACCTCCTACAGGTTATATATATATATAGATACATACAAATAAATATATATATTCATGTCACTCTAATGACAACAGAAGGCCTTCTGCAAATTTTGTGTGCTTCTCTTGTTTCTGATACCATCAATGGTGCTGATATGTATATATACCAGGGGGCTATCGAAAAAGGCACAAAAGGCAAACAACATATGGTGGCGTTTTAGCGGGTATCTTGGAGACCAGAACCGCTTGTTGATGTATATTCTGCTACAAGCCATTTTCACAGTAGCAACAATGGCGCTCACAGTCCCGATATTCTTGTCATATGAATTACACCTTGTTTTCCAGATACTTAAGGTATCTGCAGCTGTATGGAACGGAGGACAGTTTTTGGTGGAAGTGATGCCTCGTCAAGTCGTTCTCAAGGAGAAGAAAAAACTAATGGTGGCTCCAGTGCAGGAAAATGAACACCAAGATTGATCTAGCTTTTCTTCTTTTCACCTTTTGGTACGGTTCATAACTGTCCTTGTGTCTGTCATGGCTGCATGATTTAGTTTCCTTCTCGCTCAATGAAAACGAGTTTCTCCTCTGTCTGATTGTCTTAAAAGGATCGAACAGATAGAGCATTTAGAATTCTGTTAGAGCGCAAGTGAAGTCTGTTTTAACTATTTCAGCTAATATGTAAACTACTAAACTATTCTTGTTTATCGATCGGTATATTTGAGAGCATTTACAAGTCCTTTCACTTGAATGGTTTAAAGTGAAAAAGAACACTTAGATGAACTTTTATTGTGACAAAGGGTCTGTATACATGTACGTATGGATTTTAGGATTGCAACTATAACTTATAACTTTAACGTTTGTTAAGAAGACTATTATCTACAAAGTCAAAATGTGCACCTAGAATATAAAAATTATTGCTATGATCAACAACACAAGAGAAAACCCCATTGCCTGCAATCAAAAACACATTATGTTTAGTATACAGGTTAGACCATATATCACTCACCCATGTAGTAATACTAGACCATTCCTAGGTGTCTTGGGTTTCTTATTAAACGAGTTATCTACTTATTGCCTTTTAAAATAAACAGTTCAATCCTTGGTTTATGAAAGCATGAGGCGCTCCGAGGTGTTTAGACCTCAAAAGCCGAGGTAGAGGCGTGCACATCATGTACGTGAGGCGCTGCTAGATGTACAACAAATAAGCTTATTTACAACTTGAAGTTGCATCTATCTCATTTGTTTTACATATCGACCTTTTTATCAAGTAGACCTTTCATAATTTTTTGACCAAGAAGTAAGGTGTCACCTCAAGCCCGTGATGCTTTTTCCTGAGCGCCTCGTGTGCCTTTTAAAACCAAGGTTCAAGCAACTTCAAATTGCATATCCACAACAGCTTATTTCATTCACAGATGATCTAGAAAGTCAACTTACGGCAATTGCAGAAGCAGCAAGACCTGCTCGTTCTCTAGGATCTCTTTTGTAATAGTTTCCAAAATAAAGGAATGTAGCATAGTACCACATGAAAGGAAATGCAAACCCTACTAAAAACCTTATAAAGAAAAAAAATCATAAATCATGTGCAGGTGTAGAGTGTTCATTTGTTCAAAAAGTGAAAAGATTAATACTTACGAAAACCATCCTACTCCACAGCCGAAGCAAGGAGGAGGTTTATCATAAATCCCTTGTTGAAAATCAACTGGATCCCTTATAAGAGTATAACTATCTTTCTCACATTCTTCATTGTTTGTTATATGCCCTGCATCATCAACAGTTGCTTGTTTTGGTCATTTAACATACTTATTTTCTGAATTTTTTGTTCAATCTCTATTAGTGAAAAGATATGGTTAGAAACGCCAATAATTGAGGCTGTTTTCTTACCTCTGAAAATTGAAAAACAGCAAGCCGAGGGCCTAAGATCAAGATGATCGTCTGAAAATGATTTCCCAAATTCAAAGCCATATTTTGAAACCTTTTCCACTTCCATAGCAGCATCTATAAGACCAGAAACTCCCATTTTATCATCACTGGTAATAAATGTAAGTGTTCCCTATCAAAACCAGTTACAATACCTTCTTTACGGATTACCGTAACTTGAAAATATGACAACACATACTTCTACAAGTGCTTGAGATCATCCTAAAACTACGGTAGGAGATTAACTTCCAAAAACAAGAAAACCGAAAACAATTAACAAGACAAAGTATTCCATTTTTGATGTAATGCTCTCGATTCGACATTTTGTGGGTCCAACTATATACTTTTTAACAGCAAACACACACTAAATTCTACTCATATAATCCACCTAATGCCTACAGTATGGGACTTGAACCCAGCCCACTTTGGTGGGTATAAACTCAAAGTGGGATAAACTCATAGTGCCACTAGACCAATAGGCCATCCCCTCCAACTGTATTCTCTATAAACTATAACATGTTTGCATCTTTCATTTGTTCAAATATTGATAAGACCTACAGCTTTGAAAAGCTATACAATCAAAAGAAATAGAAGCTAAGCAAGACACAAAAGTCAAAACTATAATAAGGTTAAGACTTAAGATTGATTACTCTTACCCATTTGCACTAATTGAAAACACAAATGTCCAGCAGGCTGGTCTTGATTTGATCACTTGCTAGTTGCTACCACTTCTCCCCTCTCCAGTTTAATATGATCAACCAACTACACCAAAATTTAACCCAATAAGATGAAATTCAAAGCCAATCCTTACAACAATTGTAAATAGATAGAACCAGATTGGTTCATATAACTCATGAGAATAAATCATCCAGTGATTGAAAATCAGACTGGCCAGATTAATAACATGCATTTCTCTATTGTTAATTCCAGCAAGTATACTGCTTATAAATTTGACGGTCGAAGAGAACACATATATACATAACTAATCCAAAATCTCAAGTATAACTGCAGAATTTGAATCGATCGCAAATTAGGTGAATCGACGATATCGTGACGAGTAACCAAAGTTCAAAATCCAACATCAACAAAACCTAATTAAAATAAAAAAGTCAGTGTGGCGATCTAAAGTTGAGAAATGATAAAATCGGTTTTGAAGTTGAGAACTATGTTGATGATGAGCGTAGTCGACACGAATGAAAACGAGCTGAAAGAAAGAAGAAAAAACAATACGCCAATTTCCGATGGCGTTTCATTTCATATGTATGAGATTAACAAACAATATGCTTGCCTGATGATGATGATTAGTGATTGCTCTTCAGTTTACTCTCGGATCACACTTCAACCAAATTACATAACAAATTTCCCACTCAGATTGCCGTTTCTGGCCTGCCGTCTGTCTAAATTTACAATTGTGTAATGTATTTTTTTATAACTTTTAATTTTAATGGGGGCGGAACTATAAATTCTTTTCGAAGGGTGGCATAAATTTTGTTGATAGGGGTACGAAGCGGGGTCCAATAGATGGGGGTTTTTGGCTGGGTTCGAGGTTTAAGCCTATATTTTAGACCTTATAATAATAATATTACTACAAACAGCTTAATGAAAATCTATCAGAAATTAATTTGAATGAAAACTAACCTAAACTTGTTATTGTTTTATAACTAGTTATTTATCAACCCCGTGTTGTGATGACGGTGTCATAGGTACTAAAAAATTAAATAAATAAATTGCATCACGTATCACTTTAAAACTAAATATATACCACAACATCTAAAGCCTAAATCATAAACCAAAAGTTCTACAACCTTTATAGATCCTATAATAATAAATTTAGTACAAACTACTCATAACTCTATATCTTTTGTTTAGTATGAAAAATGAGAGGTGAAATATTATATACATAAGAACTACCAACGAAAAATTAATCCAATAGTATGCTATCACGTAATTAGTGTTTCATTCCTTAGAGGTTGATAATAAATCGTTTATAAAACCACTTAGGAGTAAGATATTTAATATAAATCTTAATATTGTTCGAAGACCTTAAGTTTAAAAGACATAGTTATTTCAAATTTTTCACATTAAAAATATAAATATTACAATCAATAATAATTAAATATTTTGTACTTCTCAAAGAGAATAAAATAAATTGGCATTTGATAAATTTAGAGTGATTCCATTCGTTTCATGTCATTTGATAAATTATAGAGTTAACTTTCTTTTTGGTCTTTGAGGTTCATTAGTTTTCTCACTTTTAATCTAATTTAAAAAAAAAAACAATTTAAGGGTCTGACCTTTGATTTTTTCCTCAATTTTGGTTACATTAAAAAATCGGTCCAAATTAATAATTAAAATGAATGGTATTTATATCCAAATTAAAAAGGAAGTCGATCTATCCAAAGGTGAATAAATCACGGGACAATAATCAAATGGGGGCGATTTTTAATATATATACCCGTTAAATGATAGTGATGAAAAATAGTGTCACGTAGGCAGTCAAACAATCACTATATGTGTATAATTGTGTGTGAATGTTGGACTTTAATTTGAAATAAGATGGTTTTAAATAGTGGATGGTTGAGAAAATAAAAAATAAAAAATATTCAATAAACCTTTCATTCCTCAGGCCCCTCACCCCTATCACACCCAAGGGCGGAATTCTGGTTATAGGGTGTCCACAAGAATGTCCCACTACAAATAGCCTGGGTACGGATGTTGAAATCGATAATATATGAATTGGCGTATGCTTGAGAGTACTATTTTGTTTACCTGCAAACATTCTCCAGATCTATGTCAAGTGAAAGACAAGAAACAACAGATGAGATGACCTTCTAATCAATCATTTTCACTACTTGCACTTTTCAATATAATTGTTCGAATTGACTATTTATCTTAGAGCTAAGAACAGTCCAAATCTTATTGACCTTTTTAGGGGCAAGCAGTACAAAAATCAAATTCACACTTTGTTCTCTATTTAATAATCAGTAGCTAAACATGAACCAACTAAAAAATATTAGCAACCGTGTCAAACTTACCTGTAAGAGGGTAAAACATTTGCAGCTTTAGATCTTTTTCAGCCATCAACGAATCAGGTTAGCATCAACGAATCAAATTCCAAGAAAAAAAAACCCTGCATAATACAAAAGGTTGAGCTTCATATGAGCTAAAGCCCAAGAATAATGTGAAAAGATAAATTCTAAAGAGAAAGCTCAGTCCCATGACAATAAAGATAATCAAGTTTATTCATAATATAACCACTAAAAGAATTTTGATAATGTTCAAACTAGTAAGTAATAAACCAATACAACATAGACAACTGGTAATGAAAAGAGTTGATACCCTTCGAATTTCTCGAGGTCCATCCCTAACTTACGGTCTTCATACTTCAAAATTTGAAACAGTGCCGGAAATCCGTTTAAGTGGGGAATAAGAATACTAGTAAAAAAGTTACATTTATCAAAATTGTTAAGTAAAGATGTGAAATATTTAACTGGAATAAGACAAAGCCGATATAGTCCGTTCCTATTTCCAAAAATGGAGTAGTATAGGCTTTATGGCATTAAAAAGAATTAAAGATTACATACCTTCAGTCTACTTCTTCGAATTGCAGCCAGGAAGATGGATCTCGTTCTCAGAAGTGTTATTGTACCTGATGTTGGACAGAAACTCGAAGGAAGAAAGAATGAACATGAAGAAAAAGATGAGATAGATATGTACACATGGGTGGATTAAGAATGAACTGATTTTATTGAGAACATAATTCGTATGTACAAGGGGTATTGTCCCCTGATCTTTAAATGCTACAACCAAAAATCGTGTTTCCTAAGATATAGTGAGCATAACAAACTAGCTTATATGTCCGTTGAGAACAAAAAGATTTTTACAAACCCTAAGTCACTATATTAAATAGCACCAAAATCCATACCCTCAACCTTCAACACATGTATTGATCAACTCTTTCAGGGGTTTTGAAAAGAATCTTTAGCCCAATCACAGGCTGGAATTTCTTGAGACCAGCGGTTATGTTTCTTTCAACTGTAAGTGGTATACTCGGCATTTCTGTACAACATAACATTATCAACTTTATTAGACCATCATATTCAAATCTGATAAGTCATCCATTGGAATCTCAAGTCCCATAAAATCATCATCTTGTAATATATTATCATCATCAATGTTCAACCATGAACCTATGTCTTCTCCTTGCTCACCAAGAACATCCATTTCAGGTAATTGCAGATGAGAAAAGTCAAGTGGCTCCTCCTCAATGTTGTTGTCCAGTAATTTATACTCATCTTCCTCTTTGAAAGTATTATTATTTTTCATATTGAAAGACTTTGGGACTGTAGAAAATGTTCTATTTTGATCTGTAATCTTTCCGATTGGGCCATTGAGTGAAGCGGATAATTGAGTTGTTTTCTGCTTTAACTTTGCTTTGTTCTTCCTTTCACCCTTAGCATTACCGGATGTGGGCCGCCCGATTTTCGGGCCTCCGTTTCTGGATAAACTGTTCCCTTTACCTTCTCTGTCCCTCTCACTTCTCTTTCCTTTTGCGCTATTTATAATTGTTGTTCCAAATCCTGAAGAAGTGCCAGCAACGACATCATCAAGATATAATTCTCTCTTTTTGACCCTGCTTGACCATATATTTTCATCTTTGCCAATAGTTTGCTCAGAAAAGTGGAATGCATCAGATGAATACAAGTCATGGTTGTTCAATGAAGGGCTTAGTTGTGGACCTACTTTATTAAAAAAACCAAAATCAAAATATGCACAAACAAAATAATAGATGTTGATGTTGGAAAAAAGTTGAATGATATGTAGTACCTGAAACTCGTTCTATGAATTTCTCATTTGATTTACCAAATTCACTATTGGTTGCAGCGTCTAATTGCGTGTCACTTAAGTGTGATGATCCAGAATGGAACATTTCCTTATATAAGGATTCGGTGAAGCAGCTTTTGCCTGTTGATTCAAATTCATGGCACCGATCCAGTGTTCGTCTCACAAAACCTAAAGCAGCTTGCTTGGCTACTTTGTTACCAACACTTTTAGGTGCATGAGGACCCCAGCAGATCTGATCAACATAAAGTACATTAAAATCATGATTTTGGCAATCTCATAGATATGTTTGTGCAGAGATGACATTCTTTGTTGAATTTGTAAGAGACAAAGTTGGTAGACTAGAATTAAAAAGAAAACGGAGATTGCAAGAAAAGTAAGCATTACCATGTACTTTTGATAAGCCATTTCAGTGAGTTTGTCCATACAAAGATGTTCAAATTCCCTACAAACACACAATTGGTCATATTAGAATCCTCATGCAGAGACAGTCGAGCAAAAGCCAGACTTACATGAGATTTAAAAAAATAATAATTAAAAATCCCTACTTCTCTTGCAGCAGTCTTGCTTCATTAGTGGACTCCGAAAGGTTATCAAGTAGGCTATTCTTCCTGGAAACCTGTTAATCAACTAGGTTATGAGCTAAGATCTTCTTTATATTTGATTTGCAAACTTTTCCACCAAATATAAGAGGAATTACAGAAGAAAAGCAAAGAAAACAGTACTATCCTATTTACAAAAGTGTGCATTATGTATTTCCACTATAGCCAAAAAAGCAATAAAAAGAAGCTGGTAACATTTCCAAACTTTGAGTTGCAACGGATTGCTACCTGTTCATGATGTTTAACTTCAAGTCGACAAATTTCTTCGTCAATGCCTTCATTCCCATTGTGCAGTAAATCAGGCTGGCCAAGAGAAATTGTTAGCATTTTAAATCGCTTTATTTTCAAAGCTAACCAATGTAAAGACACGCACACACATTAAACTTATCGATATTCTAGCAATGCATAGGGAGAAACTAAATTCTCGTCGAGGCAAGTACATATGAAAGCAAAGAAAAGAGAGAACCTACCACAAGTTCTGGATAGAGTCCAATACTTTGAATCTCTATAAGAAGTCTTTCATTTAATGGCATGTTAGCATACTGATAATCTGAAAAAGTGATACCAGATGTCATTGCTGGATCTGAAAGTAGACCATTGTAGGAATGATCAAAACCAGTAGCAACTGTCGAATCTGACATGGACATGATATGATGATCTGGCGGACTGTGAATGGACTCTTTACAAGATCTCAGTGTAGAATTAATCTTGCGACCACTAAAATTACCACGTCCATCATGTTCATAGTTCTGCAATGACCTATGATTGAAGGCATTTGATCCTACATCTGTTTCAAACTCAAATGCAGATCCATAAACATTAAAGTTGTGGTCATTATTCCCACTAAAAGGAAGCTCATCGTTTCCTTCTTCTGAAATTAGGGCAGCCAGTAGTCTCTGACAAAGGGGAATCTCCCCGGGACCCGTTCCTGATTCAAAATGTCTGGGACTCGGTTCATTACTTCTACTTTCTGCTCTATTAATTAGGGTGCCAGAACTATCAATGTCTTGATGAACAGGGTTTTTGGTGCTAAAATTGGACTGAGTGCTTCCCTGTATATGTACAGAATAAGAAAATAATTTTTTTAATTTACAACATACAATGTTGTCTTTTCCACCCTGGGAATAACACCATATCCTATACAACCCAAGGAAGAAGCATCACCTGTTGCTTTAAATTAGACATGTCAGCATCGGATACAAAACCAAAAAGTGGTTCCATCTGCCTCCAAAATGGACTGGACAAAGCATGATCTGTAACCCCGAAATTCAATGATTAGAATTACCATGCAATATTCTTCATTCAAAAAAATAGATGGAAATATAGAACAGTACTAGGATTAATAACAGCTTTAGCTGCAGCCAGAAGCTCTCCATGTCCATCATCAGAACCAACTAACAGAAATAAAGAAGAATAAAGTTCAGAATTCTGTGGAAATGTAGAAAAGTTGAAAAGTCAACATTTCATATACCAGGAAAATCTGCTGCAGCATTAAATGTGGTATGCTTTTGACGGGTATAAGCTTTGCGGTCAGATAGTTTCCTGGTGGGAGGCCTACCTGATTTGCTGTTGAAATATCATACAATACAAATTTCAATAACAGAACATAAACAACTTACAAGAGTATATCAACTAAAACAAATATCTTATTTAACAAGAATCAACAACCTTTCAGACTTATCAAAACCCTGTCTGGCAGTTCTAAGCTGTTTTGCAGTCCCCACATGGCGAATCTTCTCTACTGGTGGTGTAACACCACGTGAAGGACCAAAACCACGCCCGGTCCTGTTTTGTCTACGAATTCCATCACCAACTTCTTCCCCATTCACCATCTTATTCTTTCTTAATGGAGGAACTAAAGTTGACATCTTTTGAACATTTTGTTCACCTTTCTCTTCTACTTCATATGACCTTTTACCCTTATCTCTAGATCTTATTTCAGCAGCCCCAGACTCCTCACTTTCAGATAATGTAGATGATGGGAAATGATCCCCTTTTGCTTTGCACTGCTGGGGAGAACTCGCAGGAAAACGTTTGGCGAACCCGGGAACACTTTCACTACCAGTAACATCACTGGTATTATCCAAACCAGGGACTTCATCACTGTTAGATAAAATAGGGACAAGATTTGTTCTCCTTGCTGTACGTGATATCTTTTGGGGCCTACGATCAGCCCACTGTGCTACTGGTGGAGATGAAGATCGTGTTGCGGGTGTACGCTTACGGTTAGCGGACCCAAACTGACCAGGGTTCTTGTTTGTACCATGAACCAGGTCCCAATCACTGGAAGTTGTTGCCCGTTGAACAACCGTTGATTTAGGCACAACACTTGGCCCTGATCTTGGACCTCGAGCTGGCCCATGCAGTTTTGTGCTAGAGGTGGGACTACCAGTTATAAACTCTTCTCGGAGACTGGACCTGGTAAACATGAAGAGAAGATTACATGAACTAAGACATCAAACAGAACTATAACATACAATTGTACAAACAAACATACCCAGCAAAATCTCACTCAAAAAGTGGGATCTGGGGAGGGTGAGATGTAGGCAAACCTTGCCTCTATCCCAAAAAGTGAGATCTGGGGAGGGTGAGATGTAGGCAAACCTTGCCTCTATCCCAAAAACAGAGACCCCCAGCTCAGAATCAAACAGAACTACACAAGTATAATACAAAGACAAAAAAACAAGACAATATCATGTCATACTTGTTAACTGATTTGAGATGAGTCCTTTCCTTTTCAGAACTAGTACTTCTGTCTCTTCTATCATGATGAAGTGCTGTATCCTGTTCAGGTCTTGGGATGGAAGACCTCATGCCCACACTTGACTGCTGAGCCGGACCATCAGCTTTTACACCTCCGATTATTCCATTAGCAGCTCCAGTCCTGCATAAAAAGGAGCATAAGCACAAAACGTTGAGCACAATTGATGTAGGCCTTGTAGGTATGAGAATGGACACCTTAACCCATAAGAATCATTTAACCGTGACATGGAATCAGAAAGATGCCTTGGATGCATTCCTTGTTTGGGTTCTTTATGTCCATTAATTGCTTTTGTTGACATCGAGCTTGGACTCAGGGCAGTATCAGCTTTTATTCCAGTACGTTTCTTCTTCATTTTTGCTTTTTCCCAACCATCAGCTGCAATGTGCAATGAACAATCCTCACCCTGAGAAGTATTACTGTTTGGAAATCTTAATGATTCTTTATCCCTATCTACATTCCCTGATGATCTAGCAGGAGTGTTCGGGCGCACCTCCACCTATATTAGTAAATTTCTCAGATGAGATTTGGATTGAAACAACGTAAAAATAGCAAATTATTAACATTATACAAACCCTTTGATCAACCATTGAAGTTCTGGTCCGTTTGTTAGGGATGACACTTTTACCCCTTTCCTCAACCTTCTGCTGCTCAAAGTCGAAGGCATTTGTGAGGGAATGACTTTGGGTACCCATCTTGCTAATGCCTGCTCCCATAGGTGCACGATTTAAGAGTAAGCCACTAGATCGATCACCAGGCAAAGCATCTGGCCTTGATCTCTTCCTTGAAGGAATACTTGGGAAACACTTGTTAATCAAAGATAAGGTCTCACTGAAAACCTTCACCCGTTCCCTAATTACATAATAAAAAAGGATTACAGAATGTATACACCTTTGATTCTACAAATATAAAAATATATATATATACCTCGCTTTAATGGAGGAATCCCGCAAACCAGCCTTTAACCGTTTAAGATCGTCAGGCGAGGACTTTGGCATTCTACCTTTCAACAAATTAGATGGTGACTCATCTGGTGAACCAAGGACAGCACTCGCAAGTCGTCTAAAATCCCCATGTCGATTGAACTTATGTTCAACAGCCATTGACTTTGGGTCAAACCGTAAGCATTGAAAAAAATTTGTTACATCTACATGTGTGACAGTTGAGGTACTTCTTGACATGCTCGGAAGAGATGATAAGATTGGATTTTCCATGTTGTCACAAAAACTAGATGATCTGTCCAGTGAAGCACCTGAGTAGGACATGCGCTGTGCAGAGTTGTACAATGGCCTATCCGGGCTAGCAGATGACAAATCGAATTTACCTGACGATGCCATTGCATCAGTTTATTAACAGTCTCCGTGTCACGAGATTGGTAAACACAGTTGTGCATGACAATGCTGTAGTGTCACTGCACATGGAGGTGAATCCGAACTTTCCCAATGACAAAAGAAGAATAAAACCTAACAATTGAAAAAATGGTACAAGCCTCAGATCTGCATCGATAGCTAAATCAAATAGGAAGTGCATTGAATTAAATCGCCTTCAAATTGAGTTCTTGCAATGGCTAATAACTTGCTGTAAGATTGGGTTGTTGCAATTCACACACAATGCACGAATATGTCTAACATTCAGAAAACCCTTTAAAAAGGAATAGCATGTAAATACCCATCGGTATGTCCATTTTTTGTTCATCAAAACATGGATTTATAATCAGACTCATAACAAATATAAAATTGTTTCTATATCACAAACATTGCACAATGACCCCAAATTTTGTGATCATTGGTAAAAAGAATCAGGTGATCATGATGAATTTGCAATTCAGTTAGATAACCAAACCTTGATCCCTCCACTATCACAGAAAAATACATCCAAACATCTCTCCCCATTAACTTGGAGTTCAAATGACAGACTGATCACTTTTGAACTTAATTATTGGCAATCCAAAAATAACAACTTTATATCGTAATATCGATACTTCCTATATCTATCATCTTAATTCTTAACTATGTAAGTTGATCAATACATTTCCAGTAGATATTCCTCTAATACACTAATAAAGGAATAAATTGAACAACACAATTGGATACAAAAAATAAAAAAGAGCTAGTCAGTACATAAAACCAGGGTATAACATAAAGTTATACACTTCTGATCCCGAATTTTGCTAAGCACTAAATAATTAGAAACATGCAGGATAATTGAACAGTTGTAAAAACCTAATCACAGCAAATCTCGGCGAATTGAAACCCTAGAAGCCCAATCGCCGGAAAAAAAACAACTTAAACGATCAATTAAGCAGAATCTTATGAAGAACACAAGCTAAATCGGTAAAAATAAATAAAATCAAAACAAATCAAGATCGAATATACAAATACCTTCAGCTGTAATTGCAAATCGCGTGTGAAATTCGTGTTTTGGGGGTTTATAGGAAGCTGATCGAGTTATGAGAAAAAAACGGTTAGGTAATTTTAGCAAATTTGCGGATTTACCTCGTTTATGAAAGATTCTAAAAATAATAAGATGTGTTGTTGAGTTTTGGGGTGAATAAAATCCAAGGTTCATCCGAAGCCATGGCAGCGCCTCCCCCAGTGTTATGATCGGAGATGCGTTGGCTCACCGCCAAATTACCCTTCTGCCCATGGCTTGTGTCGCGTGACGGGGGTGCAACATGGGTTTAGATGATGGGCGTTATTGGAATAACGAGATTGAAGTCGGCTTGAACAACAGCTCAAGCCTGCCTTTTTATTTTTTATTATTTTTATTCTTTGCTATTTAATTTGTTTTCTTTATAGGTCTTCAAATATTATTAACGAAGACTACCGATGGGTATAGACACCCTATAATTTAGGGCGGTTTAGATATCCTTTGATTGCAATATAATTGGAAATTAGTAGGAACATCCATAGGGGAGGCCCTATCACGTAGAGAAGCCCAATATCTTTTGAAAATTGATGAATCGGATGTGGATTTGTGTGGGTGAATCCATGCAAGTGAAGAAATCCGGTATGGTTGTGTGAGGGGAAGAAGTAAAGAAGAGATGCGAGGAAAAAGCGTGGCGTGGAGCTTGCATGACTCGTGAAACACCACTAATACTTGGCGTGGAGGGGGCATAAAGAGGGTGTGGTGGTAGAGAGCGTCTTCCCGTACGCGTGGTTTAATATGGCCAATTCTCGTATAGCATGCCGAAATTCGCTTGTACTCGAGCATCATCTACACAATATAAGTACACTGCAAGATAAGTTTGTATATCAAATTAATAGAGTTTTATAAAGTTTTACTCAAACCAATGCATTTGTCAATAAAATTGTCGCTTTAAGTTTCATGACATTAACATTTAAGTTGAAATTACTAATGAAAGTATATTAAGTTTTTTTTTCTTAGAACAACTATGATTTTATACAGATAATGTCTGGCAGGAAGCTAGAAACACCAAAATAGCAAAAACATACATCTATAAACGCTAGCCAAAACAAAGACAAGCCCCCAAAGAGACCATAGACAAAAGACCATCATAAAAACCCACATAACGACCATGTCACCTTTTGCATTTAACAATGGAAACATCATTTACTCATAATTGAAATCACCATCTCCCAAAATTAAATTTATAATATGGTCTTCGTGCCAAAATTAAATTTATATCCTGCCAAGTTAATGCCAATGCAATCAACAATCTTGTTGGGGCTTCAATTCCATTCTCAATATCTTGATTTTGATCCGGAGGATGGACGCTCGAAGAGCCCCTGGCAATAGATTCAGCCTTCAGGAACACATTTAGATACATACAAACAAATAACATCACCAGGTACTCATAGAGTCTGGTAAGGACAATTAGGACGTTGGAGCATTTAATTTAGGAGGGAAAAAAAATACCCCGACTTCTCTACATGTTGGTTAAAATCGCAATTGGGATTGTGATCCCAATCTCTTGGCCTTTTCGTTGGTCTAAAGAGAACTGGTCATGCGACATGTGTTCAGTTTGACTTGCGAGACTATAGTATGGAGCAGTAACTGGTCATGGACTCCTCTTAGGTTTTTTACGCCCACTTTGAACTTTTAATTGTGACTCTAAGCTCCACTAACATTTCAAAATATTTCATTTTAGCGATACGAACCATCGCATGACTCCAATGAATTATATTACTGCTCTGACCCTCCAACTTTTTGTCGTCACCATTTTATCATTTCTTTAGCCCTTCTTCTGAAAGTATTTTAAGTTACTAGAAGCATGGTTGACAGATTCATATAATAAAATCATCAAATTTATAAATTCCACCAATTTTACCAATTTTGTCACGTTCTCAATTAACTGAATTGTCAATAGAATGTTTCATCCAATATACAACAAATAACATTCAAAACACAATTTTAATTAATTGAAATTGCACTGTATGTCTTAGATTTATGTGTCTTAATGTCACATGCAATAAACTATGTAATAAACTAGACGGTGCTTTGGCACGTTTTGTAGTGTGTAATTCTCGTAATGGTTGTTGCGGCATCATAAAAAATCGAGCAGATAACGAAACATGAATTGAGAGATGACAGAAACAAGTATACTGATTAAGAGATGACAAAAACAGTTATACTAACTTGAATTGTCACCCCTTCATATGTCATACGGGTTGATGTGTTGGCTTTGGCTTTTGATTCTAGGGGTTTATGCTTGAAATTAGAAACTATGACACCATTTCAACATGTAGAAATGGTAATTTCTTTAAGCTTGTCAGATTTTGATAGGAGATTAAGCACAACACAAATGTATAAAAATGAGAAAATGCTATAAGTTTAATTCCACTAACAATTAAAAACTATGAGAAAGAGACACACATATGAACATGTTTTGCCTACTATTGAAAGCAAAATCAGCATAAAACTTAACCATACAACAAGTTCTTATCTGCAAATTTGAATCGTTCAAATCAGTTACCAATTTTGAAGAAATTAAACAGTAAGAACTCTAGTTATTACTCACCATAATTCTCCGGTTCTCCATTGTTATCATCAGATACAACTCTAATGTCATCTCTGCAAAAATTGAAAAAAACAATATGATAATCAACAAAAGATTGACTGTATATATAGGTAATCATTTAAGTCGACCCAAATTTATGTCCCGAACAATTTTGATTTACTGATTTTAAATTTAATGAGACTATTATCTATTGTTTGAGTTATACTTGGTTCTATTCTGAACCTTTTTAGGCATGACTGACTACTCAGTCTTATGAAGAAAAAATATATGAATGGTTGTAATGTGGTTTAAGATCGTGGCACTTTTAGCTAACTAGGTAATTACTAGCAACCATGGTTATACTAAGTACCATTGTAAAAGTCTTGGTACATTTTCTTTGATTTTGAATGAATCTATATACATGTTCATAAATCCAGTTCCTACACATCAAACGTTACAAATGACATGTACTTTAACTACATGGCAACCTTGATATGAAAAACTATCCCGTCACACCACGCGGATTGCCTTGTTTGTTCATATAGGTAATTTATATGTTCTAACACTTCAACCTTATTATCCTTATCTTGCAACTATAATACAACACGAAACAAAAACCTATAGAGTGATTTTAAATCCATCTTGATCTACTATTTTGTCCATGAAGGGCAAAATCGTCAAACAACGTAAAAAAGGGGAAAATAGGGTAAGCTTGCCGTTCGAGTTTCGATCTACATCACGCCACTTTATCTCGCAAGAACTCACATATCTTCCTCAACTCCACGGCGTCGATCCGAGGAGATTGAGAAAACCCTAATCACACACTTCCGGCTCTCTTTTTCAATCTCTTCAGCATAACCAGGTATTATAACACTCGATTCTCTATTACATTGCTTCAAATCTCGATTACTCGATCTTTTGTTGTCCATGTGTATTCATCTTCTGAGTTTTCACCTTCTTTTTTTCTCTGTGTAACCGCCGTTCGTGTTTTTCGTTTTCTATATTGATCATCTAAATCATAGACTTCTGTTTTTCTTATTTCTAGTCCTCTTTTTGGTAGAGATGTGATGTTATGGGAATGTATTGTGAACACTGTAAGTCTGGTCTTGAACGAGATCGGAATAATTGTATGAACATCGAAGAGACATTTGATTATTTTACCGGAGCATTACATCTCATGTTTCAAGTTTTGATTAGACGAAATTAGTTAGTCACTTCACTGGCAGATTAAGGGTTTTAGTTACTGGCTAAGTTACGCATCATCAGAATAAGATTTTTTTTTAATATATATATTTATACGCATAATTTTATTCATTGTTTTGTCTATTATCTCCTTGTTAATTTCGTGCGTTCTTGCAATTGCAATATAGGTTTTGCATTTGTTTCTTTTGGAATTGTAATGGTTGGTTAGTACATTCAAGCCTAGAACTGGTTGCAAATGTTTTTCACTTAATGATAAATTGTCCGTAAGATGGTTTGTGAAGAAACCACCAGAAAATAGTTTTGGGCTAAAAATTGTTTGGTCTGTCTGTTTATATTTATCTTCATTGCTTGTAAATGTTTTTGGGAAAGGAGCTTGTTTTCACCGTTCCAGAAAAAAATTAAATCTCCCTGAAAGGCTAATTAAATCACTAGAAGGCTTTATTTTTTCTTGTTTTCAGTTTTCATTGTACTTGTGTATGCCCATACATTTGTATGTGTCTGTCTGAAATTTGTTTTGTGTGTAATACACGGAGGCTTGTATGGTTTTTTTTTTGTAGCAGCGGCAATCATGATCTTTTTTAAGTCTGTATCTTTTCATCTCTAGAGACGCCTCTTTTGTATACCCGAATTACATCAGGGTAGATATGTCAACTTTTGGTGCTTTAGTTTAATGTACCATTTTATGTCATTGACAATTGTTTGTGGAAATTGCAATAAGTTTTATCTTGATGAATGCTGATGGAAGTAAAACTTAACATTCGGAGCATTGCTTCTAATGATTATATAGTTTAAGCTTGTAAAAAGAGGTAACTTTGTTATATCCGATTTTCTATTTGGCCACTAGATTTGGGTGAAAGAACTGTGATGCTATTGGGAGTTTGCTATGACGTACTCTAAGTGTTTGTAATTACTTTGTATAAGTCTTTGACTTGTCATCTAAATGCTTAAAATATTTTTTGCAAGTAAAAACAGCAATTGATTGTGTGGACGTGGCAAAAAGTAGCAATGATAAGTAAACCATGCAAAAAGATATGTATTGGTCTCATCATTTTTGACATATCCTTTTTTATTTGGGAATGCTGTCCAAGAATAAATAACTTTGATGAATTGTTTAAATAATCATTGTCATTTATTTGCAGTCATGGCGGGTGTAGCACCAGAAGGATCTCAGTTTGACGCTCGACAGTTCGACTCCAAAATGAACGATTTGTAAGTCACCAAGATCTGCTTTTCTTTTATTTTTAGTGGGCTAGTGGCTACTTATAATTAGCATGACTCATTTTATTCAATGATGCAGGCTTTCGGCTGATGGACAAGATTTCTTCACATCATATGACGAGGTCTATGATAGCTTTGATGCTATGGGTCTACAAGAGAATCTTTTGAGGGGCATATACGCATATGGTACGTCTGATAAAATATATTAATAAAAGGTCAAGTGTGTGTATTATATCAAGTTTTCAACTAGTTTGGTTTTGATATATTAATAATTTTGATACAGGTTTTGAGAAACCTTCAGCAATTCAGCAGAGGGGAATTGTACCATTCACCAAGGGTCTTGATGTAATTCAACAAGCACAATCCGGGACTGGAAAAACTGCTACTTTTTGCTCAGGCATTCTCCAACAACTTGATTATAACACAGTTGAATGCCAGGCATTGGTTTTAGCACCAACTCGTGAACTTGCACAACAAATTGAGAAAGTCATGAGGGCCCTCGGTGACTACCTTGGTGTTAAGGTCCATGCTTGTGTTGGTGGGACTAGTGTCCGTGAGGATCAACGCATCCTCTCAGCCGGGGTCCACGTTGTTGTTGGTACACCCGGGCGTGTTTTTGATATGTTGCGCAGGCAGTCTCTTCGCTCTGATTACATCAAAATGTTTGTTCTTGATGAGGCTGATGAAATGCTTTCAAGAGGTTTTAAAGACCAGGTATATAATATGACCAATATACTTTTACTTTGAGATGTAATAATTTCTAACAAATATTTTTATCTGGTTCCAGATCTACGACATCTTTCAGTTGTTGCCATCAAAGGTTCAGGTTGGAGTGTTTTCTGCAACAATGCCACCAGAAGCCCTGGAAATTACCAGAAAGTTCATGAACAAACCAGTCAGGATTCTCGTGAAGCGTGATGAACTCACTCTAGAAGGTATCAAACAGTTCTATGTGAATGTGGAGAAAGAGGAGTGGAAGCTTGAAACTCTGTGTGACCTTTACGAAACTTTGGCAATCACACAAAGTGTCATCTTTGTGAACACACGGAGGAAGGTTGACTGGTTGACCGACAAGATGAGAGGCCGGGACCACACGGTCTCAGCCACACACGGTGACATGGACCAGAACACACGTGACATCATCATGAGGGAATTCCGTTCCGGCTCTTCTCGTGTTCTGATCACCACTGATTTGCTGGCTCGTGGTATTGATGTTCAACAAGTTTCACTTGTTATAAACTATGATCTTCCAACCCAACCGGAAAACTACCTTCACCGTATCGGGCGTAGTGGACGATTTGGAAGGAAAGGTGTGGCTATTAACTTTGTGACCACGGATGATGAGAAGATGCTTGGTGACATCCAGAAATTCTACAATGTTGTCGTCGAGGAGCTGCCGTCCAACGTTGCTGATCTGATCTGAGGTGGATGATTTCAGGTTTTGAATTTGATTCGTTGTTTTTGTTTAAGTTATTGAAAGATGGTTGGTGTTGGTCTTTTGGTTGTAGGATTTGATACCATGTTTGTACCCTTGAGCTTTAATTACCTGGGACGTACTGAATGGATTAGTTCATTTAAAATTCAATCTTTCAGTATCCTTATTCCTTGCAGTTTTGATCCATTTTTTTGTGTTCCAGAATTCAGTACACACTACAACTACAAAGCTATTATAACCACATTTTGATCCCTTTTTTTTAACCAAAGGGCTCTTTCAGATATACCATTTGTAAAAATTTGGGTGTTACATGGGTTTGAAAAATAAAAAAATAATCTAATTAATAACGTTTAATTAATTATTATATTTATAATTATACAACCGTAACGTGACAAATAAAACCTTTTATTTTATATTTCTAACATATGTTTTAAATTCAATTATTTATTTATTTATTTGATTTATCATTCATACTTACTAAGTTAATAAGTTTTCAATTCGTTTTTAACCGGTAAATGAGCAAACAAAAAGATCAAATAAATTATCATTTAAAATATAACCTTACTAAGTTAATAAGTCAGGAATGCAGATATAGAAAAAACTTAAAAAAAAAAGAAAAACTTTAAAAATTAGGTATGTATATACTTCTTATTAAATCAACAAATGAAATCGTATAGAATGTAAAGTTACATTTAGAATTTATAAAATATGAACATACTAAATTAAATGTTAGATTTGTAAGTTTCTCATCTTTATCTAAAACTAGAGATCGACCGCGCGTTGCTGCGGTAACTCAAGACATCGTGTTAACAACATCTTCATTATAGAACGGACATTCTAAACCCAAGAAACATATAAAGTTATTGAAGCCTAGAATATAGAAAACCAAACAAAAGTCATACCTCCAAAGGCTATATCAAACACGAATTGTATTTATAATCTCTCCAAAAAGTTGCTCACCTTTATTAGGGCTGCACTATCAGTTTTTGATTTGAGAAATTTTAGTAAAGAAAAAGAATGGTCCTTTCTTTAAAAAACGTTGAGTCATCAAATGGTGGGCTGGAAATACAGGAATAAAAATGAAACCCATCATATCTATAGGCATATAACCTGACAATGTAATTGCCCAATTGACCCATAAAGCACCAAACAAACACTTACATACCTACATTTACAAACGATCAACTACTATATTTGAATTAAACATATGGATAATATGGATAATTCACTAAAAGAACTCGCTGTATGTCACCAGAACAAATTTTCAGAGGCACCGAGACATAAAATAATTAGCTCAACTAAAAAGCCCAAAAATTAACACCTATAGCACATTTCTAGGAGCCGAACATTAGAGCAAACAACTAAAGGCCATTACCTTATAACATAGATCTGAATTTCACAAATCAAATGAAGAGACAATATGCAGGCAACATAGACATGTGAAGGACGATCCAAATCAGGAAAACATTTACGCTAGACATCAATGCGGATGCACTAATCAACTACCAAAAGTTACACTTGAAGAGGGAATCCTGAATCAAGAAAACAACAAAAAAACACAAAAACACAGCAGCCAAACCAAAAGGAAGAATCAATTAAAAAAGCGATACATGTAACATAAAAAGCAAACCAATTACAGCCGTTAAACAGAAAAATCAAATGAATAACAATAAAGACCAATTTTATACTCACAATAATGCCTGTTTTTGGTAGAATGAAACGGGTTACCGACCCGCTAGATGACCGGGTCAAGGATAGGATCATCGCCCGTGATCAACGCTGAAGATCTACAAAGGGGAAGGTGGTTTGGAGTGACTGGTGTAATTTCAATTTTCGTATGTAAGTCAGGTGATTGTCATGCTTCTAGCTCCTTGCTAGTCGCCGAGTTTGTGTTTAAATGAAACCGCCGTTCTAAAAACAAAGGATGACGGTTATGAAACTTCATATTAAGAGATATATAGAATATCGCAGTTTGCTAATGGAATGGATTTATAGATAACGATTATCGCAAGACGCAAACTTGAGAAATAGATTTGGCAAGATAAGCAGGTAAAGGAGGTTGAGTAACATGTCAGGCACGTTGAGGAACATAAAAAATATAAAAAAACAACTTAAAAAAGAATAGTGTTACACGATGATAACCTACGTATCCAACTATCCATGAACCAAGTATCCTGTAATTGAAACTCAGTGTTTTCATACTTAAGTTCATAGGGCACTAACGACTGATAATTCAATGTCTTCATCAAGGAGGTATGTTTTGAGTGGCACTGAACCATAGGAGAGTGCCTACACCAAATTATTTGATCAAAAGTTTTTGACTACATTCATATCTTTAAATCAATTTTCAATAATTTTATGTACCTTCTGAAAATGATTATTTCTAAAGTTAGTCCTTTAGATACTCGGAGTGACTCTGCTTGCAGATTTGCTGGTAGCTTCTTTAACTATCCTCCCGCCACTTCATTTGTATTCTTGACTTTAGGGTTGGGAGTTAGACATGCTATCATTTCCTTGAACCTAAATTATATATAGCACAAGTTAATGACTTTAAGAAACCAAGACTCAAGAAATCTGTAGAATTCATTTGGCAGAATTTAACAATCACCTTTTTAATTCTTTCTCCAAATAGCAATATCTCTCTTTTTCATATTTCTTCTCCAAGCAAAGAGATTTAGGGGATTTTTAAACTACCTTTGTTCTGCCCTCAAATCCTTTTTTTGACCATTTTCATGTCTAATAATATGTCTTCCAATTGATTAGAGGACCAGACAAAATCAAAACCCACCGGGCCTAATAACTTGATCAACTACCATCAAATACATCCCATCTAGCTATCCATAAGTTCTTAGTTCATCACTATAATGTGTATTGTGGGATTTGAATACTTTTAATTAATAAAATATACACTTTTTTTAATTTCTTTTAATGTCAAACATTCTTGCACTTTGTGTTAGATACTTAAATGTAAAAATCAATTAACAGTTAAAATACTCATTGTTTTCATCCTATGGTATTAAGCATCCTGAACACTGAGCTATATCAAATGCTCTTGTGCTACATGATTATCCAGGGCTTATATTTTTCACCATCTTTGACAACTTTCATAGCCACTTGATCTTTCTGCAAAATGAACAAACCCAAAGTCTCTTTACAGACTACTACATAATATTATTTTTCTAACATATTATAAATAATATTAAAGTAGTCCTACAATAACTAATCCCTTAATCAAACTTAACAACATGAGCTTGTATTCAATTGTTTGGTCATAGGGGATTTGTAATCAGAAGTATAATTCTCCATATACATGGACATTTACTCTCAAAACCATGAACTTGTATCAATAAATAACCACTATAAAAATAAAATTGCACTGGAAAAAATTTTACACACCTTAACAAAAAAATCATTACAAAAACTTGCATAAAGAAAAAATACCATATGATTCAGCTGTGGCCGTAGCCTTGATCGTCTTCATCGTAAAAATCAATCATGGGTTCATCATTTGTCAGTTCTTTATCATCAGTTCCGTAAAATTCTGGCATCCAACTAAAATCCGTTTGTTCTACCGTCTCAAATTCATCGGAAGACCCGTTTGAACCATGCTTTTTTGTGTTCCATATGATTCGGCTGTGAGTAACTTGCGATAACTACTTGCTTCTTAAACGAATCTTAGAAAAAATTCGTATGAATGTCTTTTAGGATCCCATTAATTTGATTTATGGTTAGCATCAATTTAGGATCCCATTAATTTGATTTTGTTAATACCAAAGAATGTTACTGCAAGCGATGAACATCAATATATAAGTCTAAGATTTTCCTTTTGGAACCATTGACTATATAAAAGCAGGGAGCTCTTGAATAAGGAAGTTACCTTCCGAAGAGTACATCGCCTTGTCGACCACAGCGTCGGGGAGAACCATATATATATGCTGACTGATCAAACTACATATACATTTAAATAAATATTACAAAAAAGAAAGGAAAAAACATTATCAATGATCCAAATTAATCAACATTATGTTCACACAACCTGTTGTGATTACAAGTCCCTATGGCCAAACAATTGGTAAAATTAAGCAAATCATACATACAATTCGGTTAGGTAAACAAATATAATGGTGTTAAGCAGTTCGGTAAACAATCCACACACACATTCAAGCAACAAAGGAAATGCGTAACTTAACCATTGAATTTTGCAAAATTCACCGAACAAGTTTAGGGTTAAAATCAAATCACAGTTAAATAAGCATGCAGAAATCGATTGAAAAAAGGATAGGTATAACTGTAAGCACAAACATAAAGTAATAGGTATAACTGTATAAGAAAATATAAGATCCTAATGTTACCTTACCATGAGAACTATTATATGAAGAACCTAAATTGCACAAACATTTGAAAAGGTGGATTGTTATGTATATAAAGTAAATAACAAAAGGAGACACGTACCTTGAAGGTGGGATTCTAGCTACGAACAAATAGCAGAGCAAACTCTTGAAGACACTGCACATATAAGTGACCAAAAAACTCTAAAAACTAATACAACTAACTTCACTAAAATATTAAAAGGGCATAAAGTTGAATCACTGCAATAACAGATATGTTTAAGTCTAAAAGAAGTGAACACCTCTAACATTGAGTCAAAATTCACACCCAAACAAACTCTAAAAAGGAATGATAAAATACCTCAACTTTTACATTGATTGGTACAACCTAAACCAATCACTTCCAATGTAATGGACATGTTTACAAATAGCATTCTCTAAAAGTTTGTAGATAAGATCACAATTTTTAAGTAAAAGGTCTAGATATTTAGAAAAATACAGGTCACAGACCAAAATCCCCAATTGTAGTGGTAATGATTATAAAACACAGTACATTAAACTAAACCATGATCAAGTATGCCTCTTCACCTAAATGTTTATTGTAATGAAAGACTTTGACTCGAAAGAAAATAGATATCCGAACTTAGATTGGAGAGATTTCACAATCACTGTTAGCTCTACATGACAATTTGTTAATAATCAAATACTGGTGCTTTATGAGGAGCCCTAAAAAAATTTAACGTCACTAACATAAAACGAAATCAAATCATAGAAATCGAAACAACGAATAGAACTATAACAACAATACTAAAGAATACCTTGCAGTTTCGACATCACAATCTTGTTGCTGGCTCTCTGTGTAAATATCAAAAGCAACTTACAACAAAATCAAACACAAGTAAAATGTAAACAAAGAAGATGAAACTCGATGAACAAAAAATTGGTTAAATCCTTGAAATGTTCTCCTGTGAGTTGTTACACGCCACATAAAGTGGATCTCGAAATATTACCTCGTCAACATCCATCGGTGAAGAATTGCAGAGAATATTTCCAAATTTTTAAGCCGGTGAAGCCGTTTATCTTCCCGCCGTCAGCCGCCGGACCGCCGAGAAACCGACGGTGTTGCGACGGCGACTCGTTGTCGCCGGAAACCAAAGACGACGAACACAGAGCAAACGGAGTAAACAGAGCAATCAATATCTTCATCTTTTTCTTTAGTGCCGCCAGGTAGATAGAAGAGGAGCAAATCGAAGCTGGAGGTGGTAAAGATGAAAGATCAGTGGCCAGAAGAAGAGAGGTTCGAGGCAGGAGGTGTCACCACCGACCTTATCATCTACTCTTCGTGCGAGACAGAAAAAAAAGGAAAAAGAAAATGGGAGGATAAGAATGGAGCCCAGGAACATATAAAACGAAAAAAAAGGGGGAGCCTATGAATTGAACCCGGGTGTGTAGCAGATCAAGTGGAAGCATGAACCAATGGACCACTCTCACGGATGTTTATATAATTGTAATGCGTGGTATATGTAGTAAATTAAAAGTCTGTTTCTGGGCACAAAAACATATGCAAAGTTGTCTATTGTATATATATACAATTGAAGTTGAGAATAGTCTTTAGAACAATACATTGTGTAAGCCTTATGCACTAGGTTTGTCATATTATGGTCTACTTTTGATATATATTTCGTTTAATTAACATATTCAATTGAATGTCACCTTTACAACGTGTGTCTATATTATTTTTTTTTGACTTTTTTGTACGTTTCATGTTCGTCCACGCAACATGCGAGTAAGATCACCTAGTTAGACCTTAACTGACTGTAAGGAGGTTTTAGAAATTTTATGATTACTTTTCAAAAAGACAAAATACTTTTGAACTATGAGCGATATAGATGTATGCGGGTTAAAAATGGATCTCATTTAAGTTTAAGTGTGAGAATAGGAAAATAGCCAAATAGGTACTTTAATTTTTTTTGAACGGCGGAAATAAATTAAAACGAAGCTAGCAAGAAGCTAGGAGATTACAAGTTTAAATTGAAATTACACCAATCTAACCACTCGATAGACTCTAAATGACCCCGATGAATAATCATAGTGAACGACCAAAATTTAATGTCACCGACAATTTCCTCAAGCCGCTTGTCCCGAGTGTTGAAGTGGATGTCATTTCTAGACTTCCAAATGAACCAAAGGGTAGACGCAAAAATACAATGCAAAATAAGTTTTCGCTTTTTGGAGGAGCCCCCGGAGTTATGAAGATGAAGGAGTTCCTCCATGGACAAGGGAATGTCGGGGGGAACCTTGCACCATTGGAACACGAGAGTCCAAATGACTTTCACCCGAGGGCATCTTAGAAGAAGGTGCTCCGTAGTTTCTAAAAAGAGGCTACACCCATCACACAAGGTACACAACCCTATACCTCGACGACCCAAATTCACCTTGGAAGCAATTCTATCCATCCCCGCTCGCCAAGCGAAAGCGTTGACCTTCAAAGGTAACCAATTATCCCAAGGAATGATCGAGCTAGAAGAAGGCAGAATGATTGCCTCCACCTCTTTGCGAACACATCTGACCGAGAAATCGGTCCTCCCCCCCACATCCCACCCCCAAAAGTTGGGCTGATCAGAACACGTGAAAGCAGCCAAAGAAGATTCACACAGGGGAATTTGAGAAGCAGCAAGGGGAGACATAGGAAGCCCAATCCAGGCCCATCGAACAGAATGGGAGCCCAACAACGGCATCCGGTCGGCCACGCAGCAGCCCTTCACAGATTCGAACATGAACAACAGCGGGAATCTGTCTTTGAGCGGCCCTAAACCCGTCCAGTTGTCCTCCCAGAAACTGACCGAGACCCCATTACCAATCCAACACCGAATCTTTTTTTCACCATCAACCCCCAAGAGATTTAAATCTTTGCTAGCCTTAATAATGTTTTTCCACGGCCCCACGATGGAATGCTTACAAGGAAAAGAGCTATCAACCGAACTAGCTTTGTGAATAGACTTGATTACTTGCACCCATAATTTGGAGGGCTCCGATTTGAACTTGAAGAGCCACTTCAAAAGGAGACTAAGATTCATGGCATACAACGAACCAAACCCCATACCCCCGTTTTTCTTTTCCGAACACATCACCTTCCAAGCCACCCAAGACATTTTCTTGTCACCACCCCAACAAAATTTTCTACGATAAGACTCCATGGATTTCAAAACATGCGAAGGGGCACGGAAGAGCGAGAGGTAGTAGATAGGGATAGATCCAAGAACCGACTTAATGAGGGTGGAACGGCCCCCAAAGGAGAGCATCTTTTCCTTCCAAGAAGAAAGCCTCGTTTTTAGTTTGTCAATGACCCGATCCCAATTAGGGATACGGTTCATGTTCGAACCAATAGGAAGCCCCAAGTGAATGAAAGCGATAGTACCCGGATGACAATGGATGGAAGAGGCAAGCAAGTTGAGGTTGATATCACCAATGCCCATCCCATAAAGCTTACTTTTTTGAAGGTTAATCGACAAGCCGGAAGAATGGTTGAACCAACCAATCACACTAGCAAGATTCCTAACCGAAGAGGTTGAGGTATCACTAAGGAAGATGGCATCATCAGCAAAGAAAAGGTGGGATAAGTTGGGGCCGTCATTTGGAAGCTGGATGCCTTTGATAAGGGCCAAGGATTTGGCTTTAATCAAGAGGACATGCAGAGCTTCCATCACGATGATGAAGAGGAAGGGGGAAAGGGGGTCTCCTTGACGAAGCCCACGAGAGAAGGGAAACTCCCTAGACGGGGAGCCGTTGACTAAAACCGAGGATCTACCAGAGGACAAGCAACCTTTAATCCACAGGCACCACCTGTCCGGGAAGCCCATGATGCTCAATAAACGGAGAAGGAAGGCCCAGTTTACCGAGTCGAAGGCTTTGGCAAAGTCGATCTTGAAAAAACAAGCCTCACGTTTAGAATGTTTAAGCCAAGCCAACACCTCGTTGAGAATGAGAGGGCCCTCAAGAATCTGGCGATCTTTTATGAAGGCGAACTGAGTGCCACTAATGACCGAATCAATGACCCCCCTCAACCGATTGGCCAGCACCTTGGCGATGATTTTATAGAGCGAGCCAATAAGACTGATAGGGCGATAATCTTCAAGGTTAAGAGGGTCATGGACCTTAGGGATGAGGGCAATGAACGAGCAATTACACACCCTACTAATGGACCCAGACCAATAAAACTCGTCCAACACCGATTTGAGATCATCACGGAGGAGGTGCCAAAAGCGCTTAAGGAACTTGAAATTGAAGCCGTCTGGGCCCGGACTTTTGTCCCCCGAAGAGTCCCAAACAGCCTCCTTAATTTCGTCAACAGAGAAGGGCACCAAAAGAGCCGAGGAATCAAGCTCAGAGAGACGCGAAAAACCCTCCGAAGGAAGCAAAGGACGAAGATGAAGAGGCTCAAGAAAGCGATCGACAAAGTGAGAAGCCGCCGCCTCTTTGAGGAGAGAAGGATCAGAGATCCAAGCACCATTCAAAAACAGACCATTGATTCTTTTTTTCGAGTTAGCCGAATTGATAAGACCATGAAAAAAACGGGAATTTCCATCCCCTTCAAGGGCCCATTTAACCCTGGCTTTTTGTTTAAGATCTTTAAGGTTCAAGACCTCCAAGTCTAGGACTTCTTTTTTTCCAAGACAGCCGAAGATCCTTCTCCAAGGAGGAGAGCGGACGGGATTCAGCCAAAGTCTCCAAGTTCTCGATATCCGAAAGGAGAGAAGCCAATTTAGTGGCATTAGCGTCTTTCCTAGAGGCATTCCAGAGTTTAATGGCATCTTTGATGTTTTTAAGCTTCGAGAGGAACCTCTTGTCAGCCCTACCACCAATCGTAGGGAGAGCCACCGCATTAGACACCACCGCATCAAAACCATCACATCCGAACCAGGAATTAAAACATTTAAAAGGACGGGGACCAAAATCAGCCCCCACGGACATGAGAATGACCGGGCAGTGATCGGACCAAACTCTGGGAAGGGCTTGGATAGAAGCTGAAGGCCACAATCTGGTAAAGGAGTTACAAAGAAGGATTCAATCAAGTTTGCTGAGAGAATCACCGCTGGAAGAAAGAAAGGTAAACCTTCTACCCCCCAAATTGAGGTCATTGAGCTCGGCATCCTGGATGAAACCGTTAAGGTCAGCAGCTTCAGCATGGTTAAAAGCCGAGTTAAAACGTTCATGGGGGAAACGGACAGCATTAAAGTCCCCCATGATGAGCCAAAGACCCGAGCCAGCCATCTTAAGAGTAAGAATGTGAGCCCACAGATGTCGTTTAGGCGCTGCCAGCTTCGGACCATATAAATTGATAATGTTGAACACCTCAGGACAGCCCCTAATCGACCCTCTGATCAGCATAAAATCGGCGAAGTTGAGGGTCTCAATCATTGAAAAGATAGAGGAATCCCACAAACAAATAAGCCCCCCAGAGCGCCCATTCGCATCCGAGGCAAAGAAGTCGAAAGAGGTATGGTCCCAAAGGCATTTAACATCGATGTATGACGCATCCGAAATCTGAGTTTCTTGAAGAGCGATGAACGAGAGATTGTGAGTGCGTTTGAGGGAACGAATCCAGGAGTGCTTGAGGGAGCTCCTTAATCCTCTAATGTTTAAGGTCATACAATTCATTGATAACTAAATTGAGATTCGATACCCGTTAGAGAATTCCCCCTTTTTGAAGAAGCGGCCTCATTATTAAACCCCAAGAAGTCCCCAATTTCCTGGTAGAGCAGCGGGAGGGAAGGGTCTGAGCAAACGGCAGGAGACTTACCCGGAGTGGAGCCAACATCATTCTTGCTCACATGATGAGAATGAGATTTCAGAGCCAAATTGCGAAGAGAAGATTTGAAGCCTCCGATCAGTATTTGGCCGTTGTGCACCGCCTTCCCCTTTTTTCCTTTTTTGATGGACCGAAAGGGGGGCTGGTGGGAGCACCCCTTTTCCATCGGAGTTGAGACTTGCGAAGATGGCGAGAAGGAAGGCTGCACCGTAGGAGCTGAAGCCGGCCCAATTGCTGAAGGAAAAGGCCCAAAAACATGTAATAGTGGGAGAGGCCCAATCGAGATGGAGGGGTTTAAGGGCGAGATGGGCCTGGGTGGGACCAATTCCGAGGAAGCAGGCAGGTCAAGGGAGAGAGAGGATGGAGTGGGGTCCACTAAGGAATCATGATTAGAACCCTCCTGGCCGTTTGTCACCAAAGAGGGAGCCTGTACCCCCACATTACACAAATCAGAAGGGGCAGATGGGACATTCTCTTCTAAATTCTCCATCACCTTTTCAGAACCCCTGCCCACCTCATTCTCATCAGCCCCCAGGTCAACGACATTGGGAACCGTCGATGGAGACTGCTGGCCGGAGTTAACACCTTTTTCCGACGAGAGATCGAAGGCATCCGAATCGGAATCAGAGTCGGAATCAGAGTCGGATGAGTTCTGATCGAATTGCAGCATCTCCACCTCGTGATCGGAGGCGGAGGATGACGACCAAGGGTTGAAAGGTTCTTCGACTACCCATGCCGGAAACGAGGATCCGCGCCAGTTAACCAGAATCTCGTCATCGAAAAAAGCACGTCGATCAGTGAGGATAAAGACATGACCACAAGAAACATCAGTGTCATGCCACGAGAAGTCCGAGGGACATCTGACCTTACCAACCGAATCACCAATACGATTGTAAGTAACTTCATCACGTGCCAGAATGGGTACACCAAGGATTTTGAGATAAGCAATTCGGTTAAATGGAATATCTTGACCGACCCAGGGGGTGAGAGAATCGAAAACCAGCCGCCAGGAGGAAGCACCCAGGGATAGGAACTCAGAAGCTTCCGCCGCTGATTGGAACGACAAGAGCGTGTCGAGACCTCCCAAATGGAAAAATTCGAAGTTGCAGAGACCTTCCGCTGAGAGGATTCGATTAGCATTAAGAAGAGAATTGAGGTTCAGACAGCGGCCCCAAAGAGCAATGTTTTTACACGTTTCCGGTTTCCATGCCGAAGAAGAAGGGGTGTCCACTGCCTTAAGACTCCGGCTCGGTTTTCCAGCAACAGCGTCCCGAAAAGACGGAGTCTTGAGAACAGGAGTGGCCGAACCAGGCAAGACCATAGGAGGGTGGACCGGGAGAGGGGGAGGAGGAGGAAGGCCTACCGACGGAGGGACATGGGGCGGACGGGGAAGGACAATAGGGTTTTTGAGTTTGTCAAACTTGGCCAACTTCACCCCGAGCTTCTTATTACCCCAAAAGACAAGATCGTTAAGAGTCTTTTCCAGGGCAAGGTAATTGATAACTCCATTCATACGAACAAAACCAAAGCGATCGGAGTTGGCTGCCTTCGGTTTGACGACGAACGCTTTGGCAAGTTTTGAAAACTATATAATGTAATTTTCAGGGCAATCTCAAAAGAAGGCACTTTTAGCATGCATGAATATTTATATTCAAATATGAGCAAGCTATAGTAGATTTCTACATACTAGTTGCTAAGTGCTTGATCCTTTATGAATTTGTCTAATGAAATTATATATAATATATGTAGTGTTTCTTTTTTTCCTTTATAAGGGGTTAATGTTGAACTAGTTAACCAAAAGAAGTACCCACACAATTTAAGAACTTATCAAGACCAACAACACCCTTCTTTTTCAACACATTGTATGTATGCCCATGCCCATATTGATAAGTTGCTAATTTCATGAGAGGGTATCCTAAAAATTAAGGGGTGTCGTTTCTATAATCTTCTAAGGGACAATTGCATATACCTTTAAACTTATAAAATTATATATTTTCTCAAATCATGTTTGAAACCATCTTATTTTTGCATGACCCATTCTTTTAACCTAAATAAAACTATTTTATAAAAGAACAAATTAACATACAAAGTAACATTACTTTTTATAAAAGACAATGTTATTTTTTCTTTATGTTTGTGACATTCAAATTTTACTCTATTTTTTTTTATAATTTTAATCCACAGAACTCGATCAGACCTAATTGGTTGCCTATCCCATACTTCTCAAGAAAAAACCCATTTCCATCATTGCTCCTTTTTGTCTTTTAAGAACTTAGAGCCCTCCGATGGTTATAATTTTAATCCACACAACTCTACATAGACATGTTATTCTCCTCCCTCTCTTACTTTCACCGTATATATATATATACACTAGGTTAGTAACCCGTATAATACACGGGCTGAATTTAGGTTCATAAAATTAAATAAATACAAAAAAATAAATAAATGAGATTAAAAATTACGATTGACGTAAAATCCTTATAAAAGATTAAATGATAATTTAATAAATTAAAAAATTATTATAATTGAAAATTGTTGATTAATTTTTTAAAAAGACTCAAATTATTGAGTAAATTTATCAAATTTACATTAAATTGCCATTTATTGAAGTAAAAATTTAATTTGAATAAAAATAGTAATTAGTCTTAATTGGTAATTTACTAAATTTGTAATTGATTGTAAGTTTGACATGTGGCGGTGGTAATGTGGACCTTCTAAAATGAAGACATGTGTCAACAATTTTATTGCTTTATTATGATTAAGATAAGATAAGATTATTATGAAGTGCTATGATTCTGATTATCACACGAGTACCTGACTGAGTTGAGCATCAGAGCGTCCTCATAGAGAAACCTCCTTGGCCCCTCTAACGAGCTTTTTCTTTGGCTGAAGTCAACGCTTCAATGGGGGAAGAGAAAACCAAAATCACCATGAATCTATATATTCAATATATTTGCATTGATAATGAAGTTGATGTGGTTTTTGTTCATTTGTAGTGTAATGAAGTATAGTGAATGAAGATTCAAAAGGTTGAATATTATTATTGAGAGGCATACAATATATACACTGAATACATAGGAACAAAAAGGAAACTAAATAACCTATTCTAGAACAATATAGAAAGAGTAATTACAGAATATGTGCAAACAAATACAAAATATTCTAAGGATCGTTTCCTGTGTTAATACGCCCCCGCAAGATGGATGATCCATCAGAGACTCCAATCTTGGAACGATTGTGTAAAAATGGTGCACGAGACAACGGTTTAGTGAGCATATCCGCCAGCTGATCACGTGAATTAACATGAAGGACATGGAGAGTACCAGCAGCAACCTGTTCACGAACGAAATGATAGTCGAGAGCAACATGCTTCATACGCGAGTGGAACACCGGGTTGGCACAAAGATACGTGGCACCTGTATTATCACAAAATAAAGTCGGAACCGAGGACACTGTAATCCCAAGTTCAGTAAGGAGGTTGCGAAGCCAGATCAGTTCAGCAGAAGCATTAGCAATGGCTTTGTATTCAGCCTCAGTGGAAGATCGTGAAACTGACTTCTGACGTGAAGACTTCCATGAGACAATATTCGAACCTAGATAAACCAAGTAGCCCGTAGTGGACCGGTCGGCATCATGAACATCACCCCAATCTGAGTCCGAGAAGACCGAGAGTGTGAGAGGCAAACGACGGGAAAGAAACAGACCGTGATAGATCGTTCCTTTAAGGTACATAAGAACACGCTTCAGAGCTTGCCAATGCGTCTGACGAGGAGCGTGCATGAACTGGGAAAGTTTGTTAACGGCAAAGGAGATATCTGGCCGAGTGAAGGCCAGATACTGAAGGGAACCCACAAGCTTACGATATGGGGTAGCATCAACTGACGGAGAGGCATCATTGAGAGTAAGAGGATCGGATGAGCTTAACGGAGTGTGAACATCCTTCGCACCTTCCATATGAAACTGGTGAAGGACATCCTGAATGTACCGGTGCTGTGAGAGGAACAAACCTGCGGGAGTGGGAACAACTTCAACACCAAGGAAGTGATGAAGCATACCAAGATCCTTGACAGAAAACTTGGCACCAATGGCCGAAACAAACGAATCAAGGAATTCTTGGTTATTGCCAGTGAGAACAATGTCATCAACGTAAACCATGAAATAGCAGGTTACACCGGAAGCATTGTAGATAAAGAGAGAAGCATCAGCCAGTGACTTCGTAAAGCCATAACCTAAAAGAAATGTAGTGAGCTCGGTGTACCACGCACGAGGCGCCTGTTTCAGGCCATACAAAGAGCGTTTGAGTTTGCAAATGTAATTCGGGTACCGAGTATCTTCAAACCCTGGTGGCTGAAGCATATAAACCTCCTCCGAGAGAGTGCCATGCAGAAATGCATTATTAACATCAAGCTGGCGAAGAGGCCAGCCTTTAGAAAGAGCAATACACAGCACCGTGCGAATCGTAACTGGTTTAGTTACCGGACTAAATGTATCGAAGTAGTCCTTCCCATACTGTTGTAAAAAGCCTTTGGCTACCAAACGAGCCTTATATTTATCTATAGAGCCATCGGCTTTACGTTTAACACGAAAAACCCATTTACAACCGATGGGTGAATGAGAGTTTGGTGGAACAAGCTCCCAAGTGTGATTCTGAATCAAGGCATTGAATTCCATATCCATCGCCGAACGCCACTTAGGGTCCTTTAGGGCCTGACGATAAGTGGACGGTTCTAAGGAAGGAGGAATGGGATGGAGAGAGGTGGTGTTGACAAAGAAGTCATTAAAGTAACGAGAGTTGGGCTTGCGAGTGCGTTGAGGATGAGGGGAAAGAGGGGAAGTTGCGGGGGTGGGCGAAGAGGATTGAGGAGACTGGGTCGATGAAACGGGATCCGAATGGGCCGGGAATGGAGGGACAGGATCGGCATGGGCCGAGGGAGAGGCAGAATGGGCCGAGGATTGGGCCGAGGCAGAGGAAGCCTGAGATGGGGAAGTTGGGCCAGAAGACGACTCGGAAGGAGAGGACGAGTCAGACGGAATGTGAGCGGAGGAGTGGGTGGAAGGAGACGAGATTGGAGTGTTGGGAGCAGAGGGATTAGTGGCGGCGGGTGGGAAAGATGGGTTAGGACGAGTAGGACGGGGCACAAAATCCACAGCGGTTGGTAGCGTGGAGGTGGATGGAATAGCGGGAAACACATGATCGACAAAGCGAACATGACGAGAGTGATATAGACGATTGCTTTCAGGATCAAAGCATTTGTATGCAGATTTGGATACGGAGTACCCGAGAAAAATGCATTTGGTGGATTTCGGATCAAGTTTGGATGAAGTGTATGGACGAAGCCAAGGAAAACATAAACAACCGAATGGTTTAAGTTTCGAGTAATTCGGAGAACCATTATAAAGGCGATGATATGGTGTGGTATTGCCAAGGATGGATGTGGGCATTCGATTGATCAAGTAAACTGCCGTGTGGAAGGCATGAGACCAGAAAGTCACCGGAAGACGAGCATGATGAAGTAATGACAAGCCAGTTTCGACAATGTGCCGATGGCGACGTTCAGCTACGCCGTTTTGCTCCGGTGTGTGTGGAGGAGTTGTAAAGTGCGAGATACCATGTTGGCGTAGAAACGGATCAAGACCAACATACTCACCTCCATTGTCCGAAAATAGTGAAACAATCTTATGATTGAAAAAGTTTTCAACTAAGTTCTTAAATTGGGGAAACAAAGTTTTGACATCCGATTTGTATCTCATAGGGTAAAACCAGGTATATTTAGAGTAGAAATCTACAAAAATCACATAATAAACAAAGCCATCAATAGATTGGGTGACAGGACCCCAAACATCAGAATAAATCAGCTCAAGTGGCTTGCTAGCTGTAAATGAATTTTCACCAAAAGGTAATTTATGACTTTTATTCAAAGCACACGAATCACAATGAAAATCCAAAGACAAGTGTTTGGTAGAATCAACATCAAGTTTATTAAGTAATAACTTGAGTATTTTTATTGAAGGATGGCCAAAAACATGGTGCCATGTAAGAAAATCACTGGACTTTGAAGTAGTGTTCAACTGAGGAAGGCGGCTGATGGCTTGAGATGTGGCATAGTAGACATCATTGATGTTCGTTCCCCGCATGAGTGGCGCCCCCGTGCGAAGATCCTTCACAAGAAAGTAGGATGAGAAAAATTCCACAGAGACATTATTTGATTTGCAAAGTTTGGCAACGGAAAGTAAGTTGTTACGAAGAGATGGAACATAGAGTATGTGATTTAGTTGCAAAGGACGATCATGAGTGGAAAAGCTAGAATGACCAATGTGAGAGATTTTGAGGGTGGAACCGTTACCTAACACAATCTCGTCGGGCCCCCCATAGTCAGAGAGGTGATGTAATGCAGAGCGATCCGAGGCAACATGGTGTGAGGCCCCACTATCAAACATCCAAGAACCATTACGAGCCATGGAGGAGTTGACAACCGGCGGTGGCGAAGTAGAATCGGACACGGTGATGTTGTGGTTCTTTAAAAATTTGCGCAACTTGCGACAATCACCAGTGTCATGTCCTGCAATAGAACAAAAGTCACAAAAGAAAGCATTACGGTTAGTCTGATGCGATGTCGAACCACCAGTTGGGCCATAAAAACGGTTGGTCCGAGATGGGCCTGTGAATCGGCCTGATGGCTTGAAATCTGCGCTGGGCCGGTACTCCTGAGAATTGGGCCTGTATTCAGAGTTGGGCCTCCCTGTGGGCCGAGACTGGCGCTGTGTCGCATTAGCTGTAGGGATCGAAGGGACAACAGCGGGTGAGGCTAGGAGACTGCGTTCCTGGTCTAGTAACTTGTCAAACAAGTCAGGAAAAGTTATGCTCGTCTCTCGCATCTTCAGAGCAGCGGTAGCATGGGCATATTCGTCTCCTAGTTGACCGAGTATGTGGACAACGAGGTCCTCATCAGAGACTGGACTTTGAGCGAGAGCGAGAGCGTCGGCAATCGACTTCATCTCCTGCAAATAATTGGTTATAGAACGTTCACCTCGAGGGTTGTTAGCAAGCCGAGATTTTAAGGAGACAATGCGAGAACGCGAGTGACTCGCGTAACTGGAGGAGAGCCTGCCAAAGGCGTCAGACGATGTGTCGGCAGAAGCGATGACGTGCTGGATTTGTTCCGTGCAACTCCCAAGAAGGGCACCGAGAATCGTTTGATCCTGACGGTACCATGTGATGTATTTGGGATTCACCTTGTCACCTTCGATGGTCTTGGATGGAGCCTTGTTTGTCCCATCGACAAAACCGTCAAGGCCAAGACCTATGAGGGTAGCCATAACCTGTTTTCTCCGAACAGGGTAATTGTTTGGGTTAAGCTTGATTGGGAAGTGGGAATGCGATGTTACTTCAATGATCGAATCAGACATGATGAAAGGGCTACGAATTGGGAGGGAGGGATCGTTGGCTCAGAGGAGCGTTATGGCTCTGGATACCATAAAGTGAATGAAGATTCAAAAGGTTGAATATTATTATTGAGAGGCATACAATATATACACTGAATACATAGGAACAAAAAGGAAACTAAATAACCTATTCTAGAACAATATAGAAAGAGTAATTACAGAATATGTGCAAACAAATACAAAATATTCTAAGGATCGTTTCCTGTGTTAATATGAAGCACATCCCTAAGGTAATGGAGAAACTCCGATCCCACCGCTAGTGAAGCAACATTAAACGGTTTAATCCGAGGCTGATAAACACGTTGTTATTAACTTTTTAATCATGTTGGTTGTTTATGTATCATTTAGGGTTTTTAACTATTTATGGTTGAAAGAGAAGATGAGAAGCTAAAGGAGTTTTAGCTCCAAATCCAAAAAATTAATGAACTAGGTGTGAGCAAGGTGCTACTATGATAAGTCAGAAAACATCACCAATAGAAACACATAGGGTGGTAAGATCCTATAAAAGTGATTGGAAGTTGAATCACTCGAAAAATAAAAAATTCAACATGAGATCATATCCTATATGTCTGAGACTAGTTTCAGTATCAAATTGTCTATGTTAATTATGTCAATAAATATAAAAAATAACTGAATAATCAATTAATATTTAATTACACAAACAATCAATTTCTTGTTTAACAAAATTCGTAAAAGTGTTTTTATTTTATATAATTTTATGATGGGTTGGGTTCTATAGAAAACCAATATTTTATAAAAAACCAAAAAACCAAGGAAAAAAATTATTTTTTTTTAAACTTTTTTTATATGTTTCTTTCATGATTTTAAGAATATTGGAAAAAGAAAAAACTTTAAAAACGTTTTCGAGTTTTTTTTAAAAATAAAATAAAATTCGAATTTTAGCTTGAAATTAATATTGCACTATGCAACAATAATATAAAATTGGTTTATGAATGTCAATTCTTTGTTTTTTACATTATTCGCATAAACCACATTCATATTTAAGTTAAGTCTCTTGTTTTTAAGTAGTTTTAATTATAATGCATTATGCAATACTATTGGTACTATTGCATGATGCAATAATAAAAAATCACTAAACTTTTTATTTTTTAATTTTTTTTCCCCATAAATAAAGCTAATAAAATTATAGAATTTTTGGTGAAATTATTTTTAAAAAATATTAATATATGAAGAAGTTATAGAGAAAAAAAGGTTGGTTTTTTGGTTTTCTGGATAATTATTGGTTTTCTATAGATCTTTCCCCATTTTATGATATATACTTTGTTTTTGTTTTAAGGGTCCGGGATGGCGTATCAATTTGTGAGAGGCATTCACGCCTCTCACATGAAAGTCATCCATATAGTGGAAGATCTAGTCTTTTAACATTTAGGGACGAGCTCAACCAACAAGTCAACGCCAAATTTTTCTATGTTACGGACTTCTTTTTGCTTCTTACGTTGAATGGAGACGGGTCTCCTTTTTAATAATATGCACATGTTGATTATGACAAATTTGTATCAATTTTGACTTGCAAATGTTGACCTTTAGCATCCAGCAACTTTGATGGGTTGACCGTTGACTTGGAAAACATGCTGTGAAGACAGATAATTGGTGATTAATAGATAGTTTATGATGAGTAACTAATCTTGAATTTTAGACTGATCAGTAATGGAAAGCCATTCATCCATTCTTTTGATCTTATTTTTCCTCTCACATAACCTGCATCTTTCATCATCAGAAAACAACACTTCTCAACCAGCAGCACCTATTTGTCCCACCTCCTTTTACTGTTCTTCCACCCTCGGCTACTTGAGCTTTCCGTTCTACCCCTCCCGTAATTCGCCATGCGGATTGTGCGAGGTTGACTGCAACCAAACAGTTCCAAAGATCAGACTCAGACCAGACTACCCACCCTACGATCTTGTTCGGGTCATGCCAGGCAGCAGTGGCGATATTGTTCTTGTTAGCGACACCTATTTCGCAAATCAAATAAGTAATAACAGTTGTGATTCGTTGATGTACACTTTCCCTCCCAATTCATCTTCTCTCTCTTTTACCATCTCTCCCACCCTTCCTGTATTAAGATGTCTAAAAACTCCAGGACTCTTCGAACAAGTCGACCGCTATTTCAATGCGATTGGTACTGATTATTATGGTTTTGATAGTTGTGATGATTATAGCTATTATTACACGTATTCAGATGGTTATATTTCAGCCAATATCAATCTACCTGCTCTCTGCTCAGTTGTCGTTTTGCCCGGAAATCCTCCCTCTATGCTTCCGAAAGAAACCGAATTCAACAACCTGTTTAAACTGTTAACCTCTGAGCTTAATCTTGTGATGCAAGTATCTGATAAGTGTCAGGAATGCCATAGGAGAGGAGGGCAGTGTTCCAGTGAGAACCAAGAGTTTTGGTGTGAATACAACATCCACAACACCAAAAAAGGTATCTACCAAAAACTATTTCCTATTTTAGTGTAATTGGATTGACTATCGATCAATTGGACTTCTAGCTTATATCGGTCGGGCCCCGAGAGAGCGGGATCCAAGGGCAGAGCTTTCGACTAAATTGCTTCACTAAAAATGCACTAGAAAAGTATTTTGTCACGAATTTGACTAAATAAATCTGCAAGGACCAATAGTGTAATTTCGAAAGTTTGATTCGAAATTTAAAATCAAGATAACTGCTTCGGCAGTAATCTGATTTTGGACGCTTCTCCCTGAGATATCGATTGATCATTTAAGTAGTTTTCTTCTGGTTCGAAATCTATCATTCTGAAAATTCTCTCATCCAAATTGATCTTCAGATCGTATCCGATTGATATCATTGAATGAACCATCGAGATATTCAGTCCGAAAGTATCTAATATGCTTTCTAGATAATCCAAGCAATTTGTAATTTCCAACATAAACCTCTTAGACATGAGATTTCAGTGTGTATGTTTTGTATGTTATTCATTCTTGGTATAATTTCTTTTGCAGAAAGTCCAAGAAACATAGTGATAAAATCTGCACTAGGTAATAATTGTTTTGTGTCTATGATAACTGAGACTTGTCTTCTACCAGTAGCCTGATTTCAATGAGGAAACCTTTTATGTCTTAACACTGTAATTGTTGCTTGCAGTAACCATAGCGATTGGGGTTGTAATCATTCTGACCTTACTAGTCCTTTGCTTCAGATTCAGCATTTACTCAAAGCATAATGCTGAAAACTATCCCAACTTGGAAGCCATCATCAAGAACAACGAATCTCTCGCTCCAAAACGCTACTCTTATTCACATGTCAAAAAGATGACCGACTCCTTCAAAGTAAAAGTAGGCGAAGGAGGCTATGGTTCTGTGTACCGAGGGAAGTTACAACACGGCCCTGATGTCGCAGTCAAAGTTTTAAACGAACTAAAAGGTAACGGGGAAGATCTAGTTAACGAGCTAGCAAGCATTGGCAAGACTTGTCATGTTAACATAGTAAGCCTTTTGGGATTCTGTTTCGAGGGTCGTCACAGAGCTCTGATTTACGAGTATATGCCTAACGGGTCACTCGAGAGATTTATCTATGACCCAAATTCAGAAACAAGTAGCCAACTAGAATGGAAAAAGTTGTACGAGATTGCAATAGGCATTGGTAGAGGACTAGAGTACTTGCATCGCGGATGCAATACGAGAATCGTGCATTTTGACATAAAGCCTCACAATATACTTTTAGATCAAGACTTTTGTCCTAAGATATCCGATTTTGGGCTCGCCAAGCTATGTCCAGAGAAAAGAAGCGTTGTATCCATGTCGGGTATGAGAGGAACACCTGGTTATATCGCGCCCGAAGTATTTTCTAGGAACTTTGGAGGGGTGTCCCATAAATCAGATGTGTATAGCTATGGGATGATGGTGTTAGAAATGGTCGGAGGGCGGAGAAACGTCGTGGTTGAAGATAGTAGCATGTACTTCTTGGATTTGGTGTATAAACAAGTTGCATCCAACAGAAGTGTTGGACTGAGTGGCATATTAGATGAGCAGGATCAAGAGGTAGCAAATAAGATGATTTTGGTAAGCTTATGGTGCATACAAAGTGATCCTTCAGGGAGACCATCAATGAGTAAGGTGTTGGAGATGTTAGAAGGGGATTTGAAGTCCATACAAGTTCCTCCCAAACCTTTCTTGTTTTCCACTACAAGATCTCCACATTCCCACCACTGAATTCTATACACTTTTATTTGTTTCAATCTTTTGTACATATATAATTTGTAAAAATGTAATGGAAGTTTTCATTATTCAGTTACTACAAATCATTAGATTTTATCAGTTATGGTACTCTGCTTCTTGAATAAACGTGAATTTTATCCTTTTTAAGTTAATCAATGTTTATTTTTATTTCTCTTTTTTTTTTAAAGTAAATTTCAATTGATCAACGACGACTCTAAAATCACTAAAGAAAAGGTTCATCTAAGAAGTTTAATCTATTTAAAAAGGTTAAGAAGATATTTTAGTTGTTAGATCTTCAATCTAATTAAAAAGAAAGGACAATTTAGGAAATCGACATTTTTTGTCAACTAAAAAAAATTACACCATAAAAATAAGCACTTTTATCTTTAAAACGCGTATAATGTTGTTTATATAACAACACTATAACGCACTTAAAAATTACTCTTTCGATTTGACACAACGATTGGAAACATTAGATACAATAATATGAACATTTGACACAACGATTTGAATATTTGACACAATAACGCACTTAGAAATCGAAAGAGTATTTTTTTTTATATAACAACACTATACACGTTTTAAAAATAAAAAACTTTTGTTTTTATGGTGTATTTTTTTTAATAATATCTTATCTAAAAGTTATGAATGTTTAAAAAATAGAGGGAACCTAATAAAAAGTTAGATATATCTTTCTATCTTTTTTCCCTCTCTAATTCTATTAGAAAAACTTTGGCCGTAGATCTTCATTTAGTTGATGATTTAAAGGTTGAGATGACTTCTAGTCTTTTTATATAGATTAAACTTTTTAAAATAACATTTCTCATCACTCAAATGTTTAAATTGTAGAATGGTGTTTTTAATTCAGATAAAAAAATAATTATGACAAACATGTATTATCCGTAAACTTTGCAGCCCAAAAATCATATTTTTAAGAGATACATGTCATACAGACCAACACTCCAATAACTAATATGGGTCAAACTAACCGATACGACTCGTAATTTTGGTACGATGCTTAGCGTTGGAGACAGTTTAAAAGATGAAATTAATTATACGAATGGTCAATGTGATTAATTTAAAGTAAAAACATATTTGGGATTCCATTTAAAAGATGCTTATTAACTTATTGGATTTTTTAAAGGCTAATAAGTTAAAAATAATGTTTGAATAAACCAAAAGTACTTTTGATTTTGACTTTTTTTAGTATGAAGAAAAAAATCTTTTTCTAAAAGCCAAGAAATCATGACTTTTCAACCTCCTTTCGGCTTTTTGAAAGGAAATGACTAATGTACCTTTATTTAACCTTATATCCACCTAACCTTATAACCACATAAACTCTTTTTAGTCTTTTTACATATATAATAAATATTCTCACCTTAAAAGCTCGTCCAAACATTTATTTAAAAACTTCACTTTAAAAAATTATAAATCAATAAACACTTTTATATAAAAGTGCTTTTAACACTCAAATAAACACTCCCTAACATAGGTACTAACTTTTCTAGTAACACTTTTAAGTCTTGTGGTTTTCAAGCTGTTATAATCTCGAGTCCTTCCGCTAATTTTGTACAACCATTTTGTTAAATTACCAAAATATCCTTACAGGGATTTTCAATGTCAATATCATAAAGTTTTTATTCAGGGATTATTTGTGTAATATGCTCAAACAGACGCCACCGCCACCGGCCGTCTAAAAAGCCACCGTCAGCCGCCTGAAACTCCACCGGCGGTCGCCTTAAACGGTGGATCTACAATTTTTCTCGCATGATCGCAACCACCACCACCAAATCTCATGAAATCGCCCTTGCTTCTCCACGTTTTTTTCGTTAAACAAAAACTAAAACCCTAAAACTTTCTGAAAACCTTCGGCATTTCCATTTCAACACCTCCACTTGGAACAGACGAAAGGCTGGATCTACTCTCGCTATCTCTTCGAAGCCAACACAAAAGGTTAGATGTTTTCTCTGTGTGGTTTCTGCTGCTTCTCTGATCTCAATTAGTATTGATTCAACTTCATTGTTGAATATTAACGATGTTTTTCTGCAGTTCTATCAGTTGCTCCCGGTGACGAAGATGCAATTCCGTGCAAAATTGTATATCTGATTAAGGCTGATAACATCGATGATGCTCTTTCAACTATTGTTACCTTCTCGAAGAAGTACCCTCTCGATTTCGGTTTCTATAAGGTAAACACCGAGAAACTGTCATGAAGTGTGTGAGTGAATTCAATTTGGTTTATCAAGGGTATGCTTATAGGAGTTGTTAGTAGCTATTGGATTGCAGTAAATTATGTGAATAGAGTCACAGTTTTTCTATGGCTTGCCTCCTAATTCCTGTATGATTGCATAGAGTTATATGAACATTTGTCCATTTGTCCATTTGATAACAATATTCTATGCATACATGTATATGTCTCTGGATATGATGCAATAAACCTTATTCAGAAGTTGGCTTCACTTAATCAGTTTGTGAAGCATGAAATTTCACCTCTATTGACTCTATTGATGCATCTCCCCTTTTGCTCTATAAACAGGCTTACTGCCTATACATGCAAAATAAGTTAGATGAAGCTTTGAAATCATTATAGGGCGTGGAAAAAGACTCAGCAATGATGTTGTTAGAATCACAGATTCTGTTTCGTCAAGGGAAGATGGATGCGTCTGTGGACGTATATCAGAAGCTCCAGAAATAAAAAATTGACTCGCTGGAGATAAATCTTGTTGGTGGTTTGGTTTCAGCTGGTAGGGTTTCTGAAGTTCAAGGAGTGATAGATGCCATGAGAATTAAAGCTACCAGCAGCTTTGAGTTGGCTTATAATACTGCATGTTCATTGCTTGAAAGGAACAAGCTCTCAGATGCTGAGCAACTACTTCTTTCAGCTCGAAGGTAAATTATGCTGATATCAAGATGACATATGCATCTCATCTTGATCTGGCAAAATGTATGAAATATAAATCTGGCACCCTTTTTCTCTTTATAGCAACTAACCTCATTTTAGCCGATTTTACCTATATGACATTGGTTGATGCCGTGATGGCTATCATGAAATTTTCGATTGAACCTTCTATTTGCTAATTGCCTCTGAGGCTTCATTTATATAGATACTAAGAGAACTATATTGTGTGCTTGAAAGATCATGATTGTTCATCTGATTGGTCTTTCTGATTCCATGTTCATCTGATTTTTCCCTGGAGGTTTGTCTCTTCTCTGCCCTTTTCCTCAAACCCATTTTTATCAGTTAAGCATGAAATCATTGTTATTATTGTTTGAGATGATTGCATTGTTTAATTTTATTACAAGAGCCTAGCAATTGGAAACGTCTGAGTCACTCGTCGACTTTCCATAGTTTTATAAATATGATAATTTAGTTCCATTTTGATTGTTTTTTCCTCTCTAAAATGATTGTTTTCAACTTGACCCCAATTTGGTCAAAACTCATTCTGACTTGAAACCAAATTGATATTTTATTTTTATACAGAAATCGCTCAAACCCTGTTTTGACCCTTTTCCCCCACCCTACCAGCAAATTTGAAAGAAACTCAAATCAGGGTGATACATGGTCTTGAACCATCATGCCACTTTTCGACCTTGAAAGAACCTGGTGTCAGTGCAAGTCTTCCTTCTTTGCCAATACGAGAAGTGATTTTGTTTTGTCAGTATTCTTGCTTTAAACTTGTTTTTACGATATCATGATTACCCATTTTTACTTTTCGACATAGTTTTTTAGCTTCAAAATACATATATAAGGCGAGGATTGTACATAGAGCGCAAGGGAGCCATGCTTTTTAGGCAAAATGGCATATGGCACAAGTCTGAGCATGTTTTTCGCGCAAGGGAGGCATGCTTTTTAAGCAAAATCGACATATGGTGCAAGTCTGAGCATGTTTTTCATACATGGCTTGTATTGATGTTGTACAATAGCCTTGCGTGTTTATAAATTTTAGGTAATTGGTACTAAAAAATTTGTATATATATTACAGCTTGTATACTGAAAGTTGTTCACCTTTTCGCTTCGGCCGAAGCTTTGTAAAACCAAACTTGCATGTCAAAATTTAAGATGTCACTACTGGATATAGTCATGTAGTGATCTCCATTCCCATGGGATATATTCGACATCTACTCGTGATCAAACTCATCCTACCGCTCTTTTGCCAACAATAAATATGTTTTCTATAACAAATGCTACCTTTTTAAATGAATGTCACCCTATACATAATATTACCGAGGATTTGAATGAATTACAATTACTAATGTAGATAATCGTCAGGTGAACTATCAAAACGCTATAGTGACGTTGGAATCAACTAACTTTTCTGATAGTTTTGCAGAGGAAACATATATTATATCTTAATTAATTTTTATTATTAGATTTTTTGTTTTACACTACATATAAAAATCCTTCTTTAAAATTTAATATAGCTCGTTTCAAACCAAACCCGTCTTTACGACATGTTACCCGACTCAACCCGACCCACCTGTTTCCCAGGTTTAATGTGTCGACGAACAAAAAATCAAGGCCCGGCGTGTACAGCATCCGTGAGAATTTGGAAGTGAACATCGTGTTGTTTAGTTTGATTGTCCTAGATGTAAAAATGTAACTAAATAGCACAACTGAACTAAATATGTCCATCATATCTGAGTCTAAATTAAACAAACAATAAAATCAGCCACCGTATGTCTACGATTGATTAAGATCAACGGGCTCAAAATCTGATCGGAATGTGAATATCTGATAAGGGATATCATTTAACACCACCTTGCCGATCGTCTTATCGCCTTGATCTTCTTTAAACCGGTGAAACATAATTGTGTAAACATCTACCATAACGCCCGTATCCGAATCTTGTAACGCCCTAAGTGACCCCCTTTCATCTTCTTTCTTCTTCCAGACATATATCTTCTCCCAAACTTGACCACCCATCTTAAGAACCCAAATCTCCCAGCTGCTACAACCATCTGGCTTACAAACCACCCCCAACCTTCCACCATATTTCACGAGCTCCACTATCGGCCTTGACGTATCCGTACATTCATACGGAATAGGAGACGGTAACACCTTCCATTTTTTCGAAACCACATCAAATCTTAAGATGTCATTGTTGGTTAATAACATGTATATTGACCCGCTCTTTATGATCGGTTGCTGGTTACTTAAGAAAACACCATCACACAACTTTACAAGGCTTAGTGGTCTCCATTCCCATGTCCTCGAGTCGAATGCATCACAACGATACTCTGTGTAGAACTTTCCTCTCCGGTTTATCGATCTGAAACATATTTATGTATTAAAAGTTAAATCAGAAACAGATTGTCAGATTCATATATTAAAACAAAAGTACAAGTTAGTATATGTATATATCATATAAAACTAAAAGACTAAAAGTGCATGCATGCATAGGTTAATTAAAAAGAGACGTACCGGTGGTGGTCAGAAAATCTGATAATCTTGTAATGTAACGGTCTCAAGTTCATCACCACAATCGCAAACTTCTGAGTTACCGTATCCTTGTAACTTTTGGGATCCGGCAGTGCCAAGACCTGCTTAGTCGCGGGTTTACAAACATGGTACAAAACTTTTCTATAATCCGTAGGATCGCGATTCTGGAACACCATGATTCCTTGCTCGGAGGCCGCAAGAATCCTAGCGTTGTACGGTAAGAAACCAAGATCAAGAGAGGTTGATTGTGGAGAAGGTGCAAACTCTTTGACGTAAATACACCCTCTTTTTAAATGTTGTATCAGAAAACCGGATACAATCTTGTTTCTCTTCATGTACAAATCGAGAAGATACGATTCGTATGCGAGCTTGTTGAGTTCTTTGCTCGCACACCGCATTGTGTCGAAAGTTTGTAAGGATGCTCGTGAGATGATCTCCATGATCATCTCATATGAAAGCTCCTCCGAAGAATCCATTAATTCCGGAAAAGAAAAAAAACTAGCTAGGGTTATAAACAATAGAGGTTCTGGAGAGAAGAATTAGAAAAATAGTTGTGGTTAATTTGAGATCGAGCGGCAAGGGTTTTTCAAAAGAATAACTGTTATCATCGATGTTTACATATATATAGGCCGGGATTGATCCTTGCGGGCCAAGGCGTAGCAAATTTTAAATTTTTGCATTTATTAATTATTAATTATTATTTCCCTTACTTTTAAATTTTCACTGCAAGTTACTTGTTAATCATTTTAATAATTAGTAAATAATAAAAATACTTACTAATAACAAAGGAAATTATTAATAACCTAGTCAAATTCTTTTAGAGATATCGAGTAAAGTGGCAAAAAGATATTAGTTCTGTATAAAATTAGTTGATTTTTTTTATAGCTTAAAAGTTTAATTTAAAACTAGAGATAAATATTACATCTAGATTAACTAACACGTTGAAAATTGAATTAATATTGAAATGTGACAAAAAGATATTAGTTTTGTATAAAACTAGTTTATTTTTTTATAGTTTAAAATTTTAATTTAAAACTATAGAGACAACCAATGATCCGTATCTCAATTAGATAAGGTGAGATACCTAAAGACATTAAAAGTGGATTAAAAGTGGAAGGTCTTGGGTTCAAATCTCATCTGTGACAAAAAAATAAATGGGGGTTCAAGTTGGGACATGGAGTTTTTTCATCTATGATGAGTTTCCTCCTTATAAGGATTGGAGATTATCGGATGGATATGTAATGTCCTATCGGTCATCCAAATTTACCATTAAAAAAAATAGAGATAAATATTACATGCATGTGGATTAACTAACACGTTGAAAATTGAATATTTTTTTACTGATGCTACTTAGTTGTAATAAATTGATATCACATTAAATCTTTTGGAAAATTAACTCAAACCTATTATAAGGAATTGTTGTTACTATTAGTGTTCCCAATTTGGTCCCCCATGACTTAATAAATAAGTCTATATAGATCCTAATACAATTCTAATTGCTAACTAATTAAACACGACTCATTTATCTAATTAATTATATTAAACCAACTTGTTTAATATAAACCCTGAACTATACCGACTCATTGATCTAATAACCTAATAAGGATCGGTATGTTAGAAAAGAAACAAACTGAATCTGAACATTTTTAAAAATACAAGTGGGAAGAGTTGTAAGATATAGAGTTCATAAATGCTACAGATTTACAGTTCAGTAAGATTTTTCATTATCAGCTAATATCAAGCGAGATAGCGGTAAAAACGACAATTCCCCCCACCGCCCACCTTGTGAAGCAATTTGAAGGAGGTGGTTTCTTTGTTTTATGGGAAAGGACTTGAGAGGGTTTGCAATTTACAAAATCCTTTAGTGAACCCTTTCTTCATCATCAAAAGTTAGAGACTCCATTCCCTTGAGAGTAGTTTCATACTTCTTTGTTGCAGCTACATTCTTGTTTCTTGCATCAGAGGATCCAGGTTGTGGTGAACTTCTCTGTCTCGTCTCTGGGATGCGGGACCTACTACTGGGGTCCACATCATTACTTCGCCTCATCGATCCACTCGCTCTCTACACAATTCGCATGTGTACATTAGCTTATAAGTACAAAGAACAGTTATTTGCATATAAGGAAACAAGAAAAAGAAGATTATGCTATTAAAATTATAAAATTATTAACCTAAGAGGAATAAGAATATGAGAATAAATTTTATTTTATTTACACAAAGTAGAGATGGTAATTTCAACTTGTTTGAATGGAAACAGGTTATAGCTCGGGTTGTGGTTCATTGGTAAGGGAACAGATGAATAAAATTTAAAATGGGTCTGAACGAGTTAAAGAAGTCAAACAGTTGTGGCTCAAATCGCGCTATTTGAAAACATTAAATTACTAACTTAGTCAAATTGTTGTAATAAAATTCAATACCCAAGTTATTTACAAATCTTAAAAGTGGACCAAAAGATTTTGCCCAGCGTTTTTTTTTTACCCATACATTCAATTATCAGGTTTACCTAGTTGCCAACAAGTCTATTTAGCCAGATTTACACAAAACCGACTGAAAAGAGTAACAACCATGTTATACTCACAGTAATAAAAAAACTCACCATGGCATCTGTGCTGATTGTTGCATCATTAGTAACTGGACTCTTTTCCTTATGTAGTAAATTACCAGAGTTTGAGACTTGTGGAGAATTTCTTCTACGAGAAGGATCCAATGAAGATAAGCCAGCATGTCTCCCACTTTCCTCACCTACAACAGATAATCAATTAACAATATATATTTGAGAATCTATTAGATTGTTAATTCTAACCAAATACGAAAAAAGAACCCTGAAGTTAAAACTTAAACCACTACAGAAACTTACCCATCTGCCTATCACCATTGGGAATAACAGGGGGCGTCCCAGAGCTTGGCCCAGCACCCACACCCTAACAGTTAAAACAGTAAGGTTTAATTTGTAATTTCAACTTCCAACACCAAGTGCATTTAACAAAACACCTATGATGCTTACAAGGCCACGAGTAGGTGGAGCAGCGATCTGTGATTGCTGATACTTCAAAATTGTCCAATCAAAAACGTAATCAAACTGAAAGCCTATAAAGCGATGGAAAATATTAAAGAATGCGTATATAATATCAGCTGTAAATCATGTACTTTTTATACCTTCACGGATAAAGAGGTCACGGAAAATTCTCTTCAGATAAGCATAATCAGGTTTGTCCTCAAATCGTAGTGAACGACAATAATGAAAGTATGATGCAAATTCTGTTGGATAACCACGGCATAAGGCCTGAGGAAAGTGGGAAGAAAATCATTACCCAAACGTCAATACAATTAGGCTCTTAAGAGTTCAAATACTAATACAATACCTCTATTGATGTAGAAACTTTCTTCTCACTAATTTTCTCATACTTCTGTTTCTTGTTTCCTGCTTTTAGTCCTTGCCAAGGAAGGCTGATTGTATAACACAAACATCATTTAATGATGAAAAAACGAGTCATTTGATAATGGGAAAGAAAGGAACTGGGCACTACCTTCCTCTTAAGAAATACATGAGTACGTATCCAAGAGATTCTAAATCATCCCGCCTGCTTTGTTCTACATGGTCCACAAAAGAACAAAAGAAAAACTTAGAATAGTCGATATTCACAAGACTACATTAGAGCACATTTTACTATTTTTCATGTATATGATGTAATACATACCAATCCCAAGATGAGTATTCATGCTTGCATATCTAGCAGTCCCGGTCAAGTTTTTGTTCTCTCTGAAGAACCAAAAGGATGGCATGTATTAACCCCCGATTATAAGAAAGCTACATATCAGTTGTTAATAATCTCACCTGTACGGAATATGCTGGTGAGTTGTAGTGTCCCTGTATTTCTTGACCAGACCAAAGTCAATGATGTAGACCTTCATGAGAAAGCAAAAGGAAAATTACAAGGTTATCATAAATCATAACTAAGGCTCCAAAAGTCCAAATTGGTAGTAAAAACGGCCATGATAAATAACCTGATTTGCACGTCGTCCCAAGCCCATAAGAAAATTGTCTGGCTTGATGTCACGGTGTAGAAATGACTTCGAATGAACAAATTCAATACGGTTGATCTGAAAGCAATAACAATCCTTAAAAGTGTTCAGATCTAAATCAATAAATATATTATTTTTAAATGGTAACTGACTAACCATTTGATCTGCAAGCATGAGAACCGTTTTCAGAGATAGTTTCCGGCTGCAGAAATTGAATAAATCCTCGAGACTGGGACCAAGCAAATCCATCACAAGAACATTATAATCTCCCTCCACACCGAACCATCTCACATTTGGAATACCAGCTACAGGAATGAGATTGTTTCAATAAAAAAATGCTTCAACAATAGGATAAAGAGTTTCTAAAATATAGAGATGTATTATCGTATTGATGCAGGGTCCATACTTCCTCCCTGTAATATTCTGTATAACTTGGACTCATACAGCAGCTGAGGATGTTTTGTCTTGACATTTTCCTGATAATAACAGATACAATTTCAAAAAGAATTACGAAAAAAAGTTCACTTCTCCTTGTAAAAAAGAATTAACGACACAAACTAATTTTTAGTTAGTAAAGGTATCTCTGAACCTAGAAAACGAGAAAGACAAAGTCTAAAACTAACCCCATAGACTCATACTACCATAGTACAATGTGAGTACCAAAAAACCCACACAGCCATTTCATGTTACCCCAATGCAAAAATACAACTCATATACTCCCAGAACATAATTTCAGACTACGGAAAAACATGATATAATTAACATGTGTATTTGACTTCAACATATCCATACATTTTATATGCAACTCAAGAGATCCTGGATGGTAAAGTTGTAAATAAGAAGTTGCACTTGAAAATAGTAAGAGATCATAACCAGCTGAAATTTCCTAATATATTCAATATTCTCAAAGATTTGATGATCAAGAACATAATTGACATCTATTGCAAGTGTGTTTCACGTCTTGATGCTTCAATTGGAGTGTTGCAATAAAAATGGCTCCATGAGTAGAGGAGAAGGCAACAATAGTATACAAATCAACATTGATCTCTTGACATAAAGTTTGAGAGCTTTTTATTAAAGAGTAATCGTTCAAATAACAAGGAAAGCAACAGAGATATTTAATATTATAGGGAAAGTGGAATGAGTTTTGTGTCAATTTAGTATTCCCAACTATATGAAAAAGTACACTAAACATAAACTGGCATGAGATTCCTAACCAACAATTCTTAGAACCCTCTACAGTCTACACCACCACTAAATTCTTACCTAAACAATCAAAATCACATTTGGGAACATAAAACATAGACATGTGATCATTTCAATTATGAACTTTTCACAATGTACCAAATAGGTTTAAAATCACATTCCAAAATCACATCAAGATTCTAATCTATAAACGCAATGTTCTTGAACATCCCAATTCCTAACAGAACAATTAGCTCATTCTTCTCACTAACCCTAGAAACAACAACATTCAAAATTCAGCTTCAAATAAACCAATAACAAGTAATAACCTTCGTGTACAAAGATTCAATATTATAACGATGAAAACAATACTCACAAGCTTAATTGCAACTTCTTCATTCGTCTGAACATTAGTGCCTGGAAAACACGATAACACAATCCAAATCAACCAAAACACGTTATTCGAACAGGATTAAACAATAGCACCATAAAATTTGGGCATTTTAACAGATTAAAAGACGTAGAGAGAAAATTTGCAGAAATTGACGAGGAAACAGACCTAAATAGATCTCTCCGAAGGATCCACTGCCAATCTTTCGGCCTAGACGAAATTTATTACCGACACGAGGCTCCATGAAGAACTAGGGTTTTGGAAATTGAAATTGGATTAGGAGGTATCGTATTAGGAGTGAATTAGGTTGAAGAAAAGAAAGAAGAAGGTGAGGAGAGAGAGAGAGATAATGATTTAGAAAAAGAAACGGTCGTACACGCGGTACCACTGAACCGAAACTGGTCTTCTTCTCCTGAACCGGATAGGAGTCAACTGTGCGTTGGCATCGGGAGATACTGTAACCAAACTATTTACAAAGTCAGTCCCTATGTTACCAGTTAAAGGTCTTTTTGGCCATAATTTTTCAAATCCCATACTTGAATTTCCAAGAAACACACAAAACACGTCTCCCAAACGGTAAAGCTCATGCTTGAATT